>CM021102.1:702420674-703020674 GCA_007115665.2 Sequoiadendron giganteum
GCATAGCGAGGCCAAAAGAATGGGCAACCCGGTGCTTTCGTCACAGGGGGAGATGGATTTGTTAAGGGGTCCAAGGCGTCTGAGATCAGGTGGAACCAATCTAGACCCTCTCAGACATTGAAGCACTCGACCAAATCTTTGATAGGAAGGGGAGTAGGGAATTTTGTTTTACCTCCTTCATCTAGAACAATCACAATGGAGTTAGATGGCGAGCTTGATGAAGAAGTGACTTTTAATGAAAAAAAAAAAATCTGGGTTGGGCCTGATTGGGAGATTCAGGGGATTTTGGCCAAGCTTGAATGAGCTCCACCAGTGGATCTCTGATCATTGGAAGTAGGTTTTGGAAGGGTATGTTTAAGTCTATCCCATGGCAAAAGGTTTTTTCATTGTTGTTTTTTAACAAGAGCAGGATAGAAATAAGATCCTTTGTGACTATCACTAGTATTGGGAAGAAAAATATACGTTGATGTTAAAGCCATGGCATTCGACTTTTAACCTAGCCATAGAAGTGTTTGAGAGGGTTCCTCTCTGGGTGAGAATTCTTAACCTTCCCTTACAATATTGGTTTGATTCTTGCTTGGAGGCTATAGGGAACTCTTTAGGAAGCTTTTCAATGGTGGATGAGGGATCCTCAAATCGTTTGCATTCAAATTTTACTTGAATTTTGGTGGAGATGGACGTGTCTAAGGAGCTCCCAAAAGAGATCCAGATAAAAACTTTGAAAGGTTGTTGGGTGTAGCCCTTGGATTATGAAAGCGTACCCTTTAGGTGCATAATCTATTTTCAAACTAGACACTTGGTTGCTCAATGTACCAAACATAAAACAAATAAATCTGCTTCTTGGTGGAAAGATGTTGCTCCCCAACATTATACAATGGAGAAAAAGGAGGAGAAGCAAGTGAGCTCTTAGTTTATACGCAAGGAAGAGGTGGGTCAGGTACCTGGGGCTCTAGGTCAGGAAGGAAAGGCATTGGGGAATTATGTTAGAAGGGAGGATCAACAACATACTAGTGATGTCCCGACATAGGAAGGGAGTCTGATTGTGAATAGTGTTAATGTTGTCCTCAACAGATGTGAAAAGGATCTAAATTTCAAAAATTGGGCAGCAACACCAAAGTGTCAGGAGAAAAAAGGTGTGATGAGGTCACAAGAGAAAGATGTTGGGAATTGAAAATCTGATGGACAGAGTCAACAAGCAATTGGCAGTTTGAATGGAGTTTTGTAGAGTCCCCATGACAAACCATTGGAATGGCAGAAGGAGGCTACAAGGGTGGAGGACGGTTGGAAATTTGTTAAGGGGAAGAAAGTAAAGAAGGAAACTTTCGCTATGGTCCTTAAATCTTAGACTAAGGGAAGGATAAATAGTGCTTCAAAATTCTGACCTGTTAATAGGTTTCTTTTCAAGGGTTGATGGTTTTAGGCTTGTTTTTTTGGGTTGCCTGTGGAGCTTCTTTGTTTGATGTAGTGATTCACTGTTTGTAACCCATGGAGTTGATTGCAGTGTGGATAGGTGGCAGGGCTAGGGGTTCACGTAGAGGAGCTTAGTGGTGTTGGAAATGGGTTTTTAAAATGAAGATGTCATGAGAATTGCTATGTAATTTATTATTAATAATAATAAAACTAACACTGTTACCAAGCAAAAAAAAAAATCCATTAAAACCTAAACCTTAACCCCTTGATTCTTAACCCCTTGATTTATTTATATATCATAAAGCAAAAAATCATTATGAAATATCTCACCAACATTATCTGATGTGTAAAGAACCTCACTTAATATTAGTTATATAAAATAAAACTTTTGCAACAAATACATTAATAAAAAAATCTCTAATGATGACATTGTCGAGTATAAGACATTTGAAAATCTCTAATGATTACAAATGGCATGATTGATAAACAACAATAACAATAATCCTATGCTAGTAGCCCTTCAGTCTTTGCTTCATGCCACGTAGACTCCTAGAGAGTCTAGGTGTTGTGTAGAATGCTCTCGCAAGACACATGCTTCAAATAGGCGATGCATGCATATTAATTCAAGGAGGATTCCAAGGGAGATAATAGAGTGCTCGATCAGGTCTCTCCATAGTCCTATCTTTCAAGATGGTTGTGACATTTTCAGAGAAGATGGTAGACCCATTTGTGATCTTTCATGATGCTTTGATGGATGTGATTATTACAGAAAATTATGCAGATTTATATAATAAAAGTGAAAGACAAAGAGATCATGCTTGACAACATATTTTCAGATTACTTGTCTATAGTAGTTACTACAAATCAAGGCCAACCCATTAAACAAAAATATTCATAGGGGAGATATAGAAGGGGGAGATAGATAGAGGGACAGAAAGAAAGGGAGAGAGATAATTAGAGGAGGGAGAGATAGAGAAGAGGGGGAAGAGAGGGAGAGAGATAGGTTGACGACGAAGAGAGAGAAGAGGAGAGAGGGAGAGAGATAGGTAGAAGAGGGAGAACAAGAAGAGGGGGGAGAGAGGGAGATAAATACATAGAGAGGGAGAGAGAAGAAATAGAAGAGTTACATTGGGCAATTTATGTTGTGTGTGGTGATGGCATACCTGGTAGGGGCTCCATAGAGTTTTGAGGCAAGATGATCGCTTTGGGAATTACAATCCTCGTCCAAATGACTTCTGAATTGTACAATGCCAATTCCAACATAGAGAACTTTGTGTCCACTTTCTTCACTCTATGGCCAAGTAAGAATACTTCAAATGAGATTTCTTTCATTGGATCGAATGTCATATTATCCTTCTCTTTCACAATGATCATCCTTCTTTTAGGCTCACCAGCTTAGCCAGTAGAGGTATACAAGTAAGTCATCATATTTTAAATTCAAAGGAATCCTCTTGCAGGTTAAGTGTATCAAGAGATGATGTCAAACATTTGGAACTTACATCAAGAGACATGTAAACAAAACAAGTGAGATAGATCACTTAGACAACAAGACTAAACCTTAGAAGTAGTAAATGTCTTGTTGTACTTGTAAGTTATATTCATCATGTTAGATTGAGCTGACAATAAATGAAGAAGTTGCTCAAAATAACATGATAAAAGCTTACAGTGTTTTCCATCCTAGGTGTAAGCTTTAGCTACTTCACTTGGGAGCTGCCAACAGTCTAGTATAAGTGAAATGCCATACTGTGAAATACTTGCATCTTCTCAAGATATTGTCTTATAACAAGAGACCAAATTGCCTAGTCCATTTAGTATCTTGTGAGGGTAAATGCAAAACAAGAAACATGGAACATTAGACCTTTTTATTTTCTTTAGAACCTAGACCATAATAGACCTCTCAAAGTTGATCTCATGGACTAGCCATCATTGTAGATCTAGATAAAGATGTTGATTTGACTATTCATTGGTATAATGAATAATCTATCTATATCTAGAAGAACAAATTAAAAATTAATAACATAACTTATTTGACCTTGTCTATCCTTGAAACCATTTGTTGGTTTCAAATAGCTACTAGTTTCCAATTTTTTAAAATATTGAGATTGTTTACTATTCTTGCATGTTTGATGATGCTCTACCTCTTGACAATAGAAGCTCCCAAATTTAAGTCAGATCTTACCATTTTAAATACCAAAAAAATAAGTTGATGTTTAAGTAGAGTTAAACCAATCACAGTCAACAAAGTTTCTATAACTAAAACAAGTTTATTGTTATTTAAATTAAGCAGAGCTAAAGAACTTCAAGTCAGGGGAGTCTCAATATAAAGAAATTTTGGAATCAACTAGTGCTAAAAATTTTGTTATTGACAATTGCCAAGTATTCCTCTTCCTCTCTTGCTCTATCTTCATGTCTAGCTCTATGTTCCTCTCTCCCCTTTATCTCTAGAAATCTCTCTCTCTCTCTCTCTCTCTCTCTCTCTCTCTCTCTCTCTCTCTCTCTCTCTCTCTCTCTCTCTCTCTCCTTATTGCAAACATAACATGATTATTTTGGTAATGGAGACTGATTATCTTCCTGATTTAGAGGTTTTATTTCAATCATGTTTGGATCCTTGTAAGTGGATGCATAGTTTATTTGAAGCTATCACTTCTCCATTGAGACCTTTATTGCACAAACAACATCATTTACTAAATGGCCTACCAATTGACCTCATGTACTCCATAAATGTATGCAAAAATTAGACCAAAATTTATATGGGATCTACAAGCAGTAGAAAATAGATCCACACATCCACCCCAGATTTAACTGGCATCTTGATGATAAAGTTAAGGGTGTCTTCAAGATAGCTAGCATGATAAAATAGGTCAAAAACACATAATGATCAATTGTAGGTGTAATGTAGTAAGGGTTACCCATGTGATTGAAGTATGTATAGCTCACATTAACTAAACCTGCCTACATGGTTGCATGCACATATAACACAAGCAAATGTTATGGTGTCATGATAGGTTCCAAAGTGCTTCATTAATTCAAATATTTTGAGAGAATCCTTGTAAAATCCATCCCACAAACATTGCATTCCCTAAGACTACATTTCTTTGAGGTGTTTTTGTCAAACAATTTGTGTGCCTTATTTATGCTTCCACATTTTTCATTTTCCATATATGTCTACTCGAGCATTCCCAATGATAATATCTAATCAAAGACCTCCTTCCATTAAGCTTTATACATCTGACAAAGTCCTTGTCCTTTATCCTTTGATTGATTCAATACCTTGTTCCAAAGCTCACAGTTTGGCACACGCAAGGAGGATGCTAGAAAAGGTTGTGGCATTTGGCTTTACACCTGTCAATTGCATTTGCTTGAAATTTTCTAAAGCCTTTTCAACAAGTTCATTTTTGTGTATATGTTGCAATCATGGCATTCCATGAGACCGCACTTGTTTGGGGTATTATGTCAAACAGTTCACATGCCTTGTCTATGCTTCCACATTTTATATACATGTCTACTAGGGCAATTGCAGCTACAAAATATGATAAAATTCATTTCCTTTATCCTCTAGTGGATGTCCATACCCCATTCCAAAGCTCCCATTTTGGCATAGTCAAGGAGGACGATGGAAAAGATTGTAGATTTTGGGTTTACAGCTACCCATGACATTCAACTGAAATTTTCTAGATCCTTTTCAATGAATGTGTTTTGTGCATACCCTACAATTTTAGCATTCAACGAGACCACATTTGTTTGAGGTATCCTATCAAATAGTTCACATCTCTTGTCCATGCTTCCAAATTTTGAAGGTCCATGTCTACCAAAGCATTTCCAGCACAGCCTACATACTAAGCATCGATCTATTGTTTGTAGCTTGCAAGAATTTTTCTTTAGGAAGAAGATTTAGTCATTGAAGATCCTCATGACTTCATCAATAGACCAACACTTGCAGCCTTCCAATTTTCCATGTAGCTCAACTCCAGACCTTCACACTCCAATTTTATAGGCATTTATGACCGTGGAGTCTTTTGTTTTGGCTAACAATCTACCAATTAAGGTGTGGTATTTGAAGATTTTATTATGAGAATCTTGTTGAGTGGAGAGGCCGATGCCAATATCTTATGGTGTAATCCATCAATATAAGCTGACATTCTCTACATCATCAACCAGTGCAGGGGATATTTTCTTTGGCGTAATTTGGTGTTTGTAGAGCATTTAGCAGAGAGGCAAGACATAAAATGTATTTTTGTTGTACCTTCCAAGCTCCACACAGTTCAATAGAATCGGTCAAACTCCTTTTTCTACAGGAGCCAATCTCTCCTTCTCCTCCATGTAACTAGCACAAGAGTTGTGGTGAGCATAGATCACACCTTATCAAGCCTCTACATGTCTCCTACTCCCCACTTGGCATACATTAGAATGAAATATTGTGAATAGAGCAAGCAAAAAGAGTTGAACAAGAAAAGAAGCACTGAGATCTTCAGTTGTATGTCACAAGTTTTTCTTTTTGGCCATTAGCACTTTGTAAAAAGAATGAGACATTAATGAGGTTCCATCTGTTGGCAATAATATATCGATCAAATCGTACGGTGGTGGAGGAAAAATCTTTGCATGCCCTCCAAACGGAGAAAAAATTATTGGTGGAAATAATGTCACTACATTTGTTTGTATGAACACATTTGGGATGCCATCCATTAAAACATGCACGAAAAAGTAGTGATACCAAAGGAAAGAAAAAATAAAACTAACGCCAAAATAAATAAAAGAAATTGGACGAATGGAATGATTTTTATCGTCTGCTGAGGAGTTTCATCTATTGATAGTCAAAAACAGACCGGCTCTTTTCAAATTGGATACGCCTTCGGCGTAAAATAGTAATGAAATTTTTTGTTAGCCTAAGGGTGAACCCAAGGGTTTGTGTGGAAATGGACCTTAATCAACAATCACCTGAAAATATTAAACCGATAGGTCCTAGTTTTGTATTATCCCAGCCTATAGTTTATCTAAACAAACCTAATGCTTGCTTCTTTTGTAGACAAGAGGGTCATTTGATAAGAGATTGTTGTATTGCTAAGGAAAAAAAATATTTCTAGTCTCAAGGGTTGGCTTCCATTAGTTCACAGTAAATTCCAAGTCCCTTTCAACCTACTGAAATGCCCATAAAATCTCCTCAGGTGCAGGCCAAAGCTTATTCAAAAGTTAATAATAAAAAATATGTTGTGAATCATTCCACTTCTTTTAAAGATGTTGTTATGACTAATGGGTGGTGTATGGTTAGGAAAAGGAAGGAACCCTCCAGGGCCTCTAAGGCTCAAAGTGGTTTTCCCTCATCTTACAATTATTCACCAACAACTACTACCCATAATGTCAAATTCTATTGCGAAATCTTCTCCATCTTTTCCTATTAGTCAAATTTCTCCTCCACCTTTTGCAAGATGGGGGTCTTCTTCACCTTTTGCAAGACAAGGTTCTTGTTCACCAATTGTTGGCAAAAGATGTAGGTCTCCTAATCTTGCTGAAAAGTAGCTGAGAATTTCTAAGAATGGAATCACTCTTGTCAATCGGTTTGAGGCTTTATCACAAGAGGAAGACCTTCCTAACTATGTTTAAACATGAAGTTTAAAATTATTTCTTGGAATGTAAGAGGGATCTCTCTCCCTCATCGTAAATTTGATGCTAAGGATTTTATTATTAAGTGGAAATTAGATATCATCTTTTTGCAAGAAGTCAAGCTTAATGGATCGCATCTTAGATCTTCTCTATGAATTGTACATGGAGGGATTCTTCTTTCTTCTATATGTCGCATAGAGAAGGGAGAGGGGGATTGCTATTGGATTATCTTCATGGGTTAACAAATTTTTCATTGATAAAGGGGAGGACCTCTTGCATATTTTTGTTTGGGTCCTCTCTTTTATCAATGGCCAACCCCTAGGTTTCTACTCTATTTATTCTCCTAACATTGCAAAAGAAAGAAGTGAGTTGTGGAATTGGATGACCACAAATCTTCCTCAAGCTGACTAGGTTGTAGGAGGTGACTTTAATATGGTGGAAAACCACATAGACCAAAGTTGGGCTAGTCATGTCAAGTTAAATAATGAAGATTTTGATAAGTGGTTATTTTTTCAAAACACTCTTGGAGTAGTGGACCCTATTCATAAAAGAAGTTCCACTCAAAAGAATAACTGGTAACTTGGACTAACTATAGATTTAGGGCTAACAGGAAGCTTAGCAGGTTAGATAGGTTTTATATCTCTTAATTTGCAGTTAGTTCAAGATGCTTCTAAGGTTTCTGTTATAGTGGATTATTCTACTACGCTTTCAAACCATTTTCCAATCATTTGTTCTACTTCTATTTTGAATGCTAACAGAGTGAATTACCATTTACCTTCCAAACTTAACACTTCACATATGAAAATTCCTTCATGTATTTTTGCCTTGATTGGCCTTTGGAATTCAATTCCAAAATGTAAAGATGATGAATCATACAAGGAGTGGTGGAATGAGGCTATTTCTCTTTGTGTTGATTTTCTCTCCTTTGGAAAGAGGTTAGCTTGGCAGCGAAGAAGAAAAGAAAAATCTTTACAAGGGAGGTTAGAAAGGTATTGAGAACTTTTGAATTCAGACCCATTTGATATTAAGATTCAAACCTCTATAGTTGTAATTGAAACTCAAATACACAAACTTGATATTTATAGTGGCTGGGGAGCCAAAATCAAGTCTAAATTATAGTGGATCAAGGATGTTAATAGAGGCTCCAAATATTTCTTCAATTATTGAAATTATAAACATAAAAAGGAGTATATTGGCATGATTCAAGATGAGGCTAGACATATGCATTCAAATTTGGAAGATATCAAAGATATATTTCACAAGTTTTATGAGAAGCTATTTAGAGAAGATCCTCATTGGCAAGATGCTCAAGCAGTATTGGAGGCATCATCAAAGATCACATTCCAAAAAGGGTCGATTCTGATTATAGTCAATTTTTAGACCATGATCTATCTATTGAGGACTTAGAACATGTAGTATTTTCAATGGCACATAATAAAAGTCTTGGTTTTGATGGAATTTCAATTGAATTTTATCAAATCATGTGGCAACATATTAAGGAATATTTTTATCTTGTTTATTTAGAAGCTCTTAAATATGGTTGATTGGGGCCAAATATTAATAATGGCTTAATCAAACTTCTTCCAAAAGGTAAGAATGAAGACTCTCTCTAGATGGCATCTTATAACGTTGCTTAACACTTCTTATAAAATTATTGCTAAAGCTTTAGCTACTAGGATTAAACCGGTGGCTAAATGTATAGTTAGATCTAAACAGACTGGGTTCCTTGGAGGAAGGTATATTTTGGATAATTTAATGTTGGCAAGGGAAACTTGTGAGCGGGCACAACAATTAGGTCATAATTCTTTATTGGTTAAGATATATTTTGATAAAGCACATGATTGGATGAGATGGGGCTTTATCATCAAGATGTTGCATTGGTAGGGGTTTGGTCCCAAAATTTACAAGCACATTCAAATATTATTGAAAGATGCTAATGCACAATTGGCTCTTAATAATTCCTTGACCATTCCCTTCCCTTTGCAATGCTCCATCAGGCAAGGATGTCCTTTATCTCCTTTCCTCTACGTGATTGCTATTAATGGATTCCTAAAGAATGGAAGAAAATTAAGCATGGGAAGATAGCTAGATACTTGGGCATTCCTAAATTGGATTAAGTGTCATGATGTCTGATATGTGGAGCTGGTTCATTACTAAGTTACAAAAAATAGGATATTTACTTGGTGAAGCAAATTTCTTTCACTAGCAGGTAGAATCCTAATGGTTAATCGCATATTTTTGGCTTCTAATATATGTTATTTATCATGTTGGATGCCCTCAAAAAAAGGTTATGATGACTTAAATAAAACCATTCAACAGTTTTTGTTGACTAATTGGGATAGAAATATTGGTTTCAGAGCCACTTCTTGGAGTCATTGTATTTAGCCTAAAGACAAAGGTGGATTAGGCCTATTAGATCCCAAGACACAAGGAATTTTCTTATCAACAAAATGGATTACAAGAGTTGCTTTGGCAGATGAACAATGGAAAATCCTTGTTCACCAGTGAATTATTCAAGCTACTATGTACAATAAATGGCAATGATTAATTTTTTGGACAAAGTTTTACTTGCTACATACTTTCATATTAAGTCCTCTTTTCCATTACAATCTATTTGGAAGGCTTGGTAACAATTTTGTAAATTGTTGAATTGACGATGGGATTCCATGCAATATGGTTTTAGCTTTGCAAATTCATCTATTTAGTGGAACAAACTGGTTTAGTATCATGGTCAACCACTTAGTGTTTCCTTTCCTAAATAGTCTAACTATTTTTTTTAAAAGGGTATTCAACAATTTGGTGATATTTGGCAGTTCAACTCCCTAGATTGGAAGAATTGGAAAAATATTAACTTAATGGTGTTAAGTTAAACAGTAAATCTCAAGGGTTTTTTTATTTTTATGAAGGCTTTGGTTCCCATGGAATTGCTCATGAAGTTTTGTATTCCCTTACAGTGCAATTTTTTCAAAGATTGGAAATGGCTTGGAAAATTCCAGTATTATTGTTTCCCCTTGAAGAAAATTTATTTAAGACTACTCACCAAAATGACTCTTGATCCAAGGATCAATATAAAATGGAGGTGCAAGTTTCATGAAAGGAAGTGGAAGAATTTGAGTGCTCAGATTAGGAAAACTAAAGCCAAGGTTAATGCCCAAATTTTATCATGGAAGATCTTATATCACAGATTCCTTGTAGGAGACAAATTGAAAAGATTGAAAACCCAACCAACCAAATTTCCTTACTGTCAGCATATTGAGAGCTTGAAGCATATATTTTGGGATTGTTTGCATGCTAAAAAAAATCGAGAGCTATTTTTTATCACTTCCTTGTAATTTTTGGTCATGTGTTATATTGGAAAGAAGTTGTTTTGGGCACTTGTCTATAAAATAACTTGGTTGTTGATTCTATTAGAAAGTAATTTTACTTAATATATGGAAAATCAGATGTTTGTCAATGTTTTCTAATCATGTTGTTCATTAGGAAGTAGAAATGCTAAAGTTTTACTCTAACATAAAATCTTTAGTTTATCTATTTGTGGTTTCAGCTAAAGGATGGCACTTCAAGATATGCAAAGCATAGGAAGCACTTGGAGACAATTAATTTGCAATTTTTACATCTACATGAAGGGTATATTTGTTAATAACATTTTTTTTCCACAGCCCATGATAGATGTGAGCAAGATTCTAGAATAACTGTGTGCAAGTTTTTACATCAACGTTTTGGATCATACTCCATGATCCATCATCAAGATGATAAGTAGATAGAAAGAGAAGTGAAAATAAGATAGAAGACTTGGGAAGAAATAGGAGAGGGATGGGAGGCACACCACCCCAAAATTGGGGGAAAGTCAAACATTAAGGAAAGGAGAGGGGAGAGGGAGATTCAAAGAAGAAGAAAGAAAAAACCAAGAAAAAGGAGGAAAGAAAGAAATGCACCATATAAAAGAAAAGAATAATATAAAACCATAACAAAATAAAGACACGAGAAAAAAGGAAAATAAACCTGAATATTAAAAACCACAATAAAACCAATAAAGAAGACAAAAAGAAAAAGAAAGAAAACTTAAAGAGGAACCAAATAATATAGAACAAGAACAATGAAATAAAAAATTAGAACCAAAAATTTAAACCATGGGAATAAAATACCAAGAAAGGGAAAGAATGGTACAATGAAATAAAAGATAAATAGAGAGGAGAAAAGAGAAACCAAGAAGAACCAAGGAAATGGAAAGAAGAGAATGAAACAAATTGAAACGAGTGAGATGACCCAACAAACAAAATGGAAGAACAAAGGAAAGATCAAATAAAGACTAACAACCAAAAAAATATCAATAAGATTGAGACAGAGACGAAAAAGGAGGAAACAAAAAAGAAGAAGGTAGAAAATAGATAAAGTAAGAAAACAAAAGAATGCAAAATATAATGGACCCAAATAATAAAGAACAATTACAATGAAACAAAAATTAAAAACCAAAAAAATAATAGGAATAAAAAAGCAAGCAAAACTATAAGAGGAAACAATAAACTAAACCAAACATAAATTAAAAAGGAATGAGAGAATCAAGCAACAGAGAAAAGATAAATTAATAAATAAAATAAAGAAGCAAAACCAAGGAAAGTTAAACACAAATAAAATCAAGAAGGAAATGAAAAGATAAAAAGAAACAAGAAACCAAGGAGCTACAAAGAGAAGCGAAAAGAGAATCCAAGAAGCCCCAAGGAAATGATGAAAGAGGAGAAAGAAACCAAAACCAAAAGAGAAAAAATGACAAAACGAATAAATTAGGAGATCAAAGAATGATCGAAAAGGAAGAAAAGGACTCAAAATCAAATGAGACAAAGATGAAAATAAAGAATAAAGGAAAAGAAAATAACACGGAAGAAGAAGAATAGAAGAGGAAAACAAAGCACAAAGAATTCAAAATAAATGAAAAGGGATAAAAGCGAATTGAAATTAAAGAGGGGAAAAAAGACAAGGATACACAAAGAATACAAAGAAAAAGAAGTTCAGATGGAGAGAGGAGGGAACAAAAGGGAAAGGAAGGAGGAAATGAAAGGGACAAGAGAGGGAACTAGGATTGAGGGACAACAAGGGTGGAACTAAGGGGGAAGAGCGAGGAAGGAGAGGAGAACCTAGAGGCTATTAAAGAGGGGTTTCCATGAGAAGCTTAAAGACCAACCCCCATCACGATTTAGGTTGAGGAGATGATTATGGATTTCAATAGCCTCTTTAAGTTTCCTCTGGCCTTCGCTCTAACTCTAGCCAGTGACATGATATGAAGGGTCTTCATCGTGTTGCTCCTATTGGTTCCACAATCTCATGCCTGGGTCATGTTACCAACGATCATCTTTTTCTAGCTCTTAGGTCTTCTCCATCATCTGGCTTGCGCACCAACTCCATCTGGCGATGTGGTCCCAATAGTCATGGTCTTGCATATCCAAGTACGTTATCTTCCTCGCCCCATTTAATTGGCCTGTTGTCTCTCTCAATTTTGTCTTGAGCATTAACTCCTTGTCTTTCCCGCACAACGACAACCTTTCACCTTCATTCAATGTGATTGTTGGTGACCCTTCCAACCTCTCTCTCATCAGGCCTCGCGCAGCCATGCCACCCTCTTGCTCCAATGACGATCATTTGGCTTGTTCTTGTGTGTCTAACAATTCCTTTGCATCCTCGTCTCCCTTGTTTTCGTGCCACCTCTCCCCATCTCTAACTTTTTCCATCCCTTGCTCTGGTCAACCTCCTCCAGTCATCCTTTCTTCTAACCATCCCCACATCCTTCCTCCTTCCATGTAGCCAGGTACCCCTCCAATCTCAACCCGTAGATCCAAGCAAAATATTAATAACCTCCAAGTCGTGCATGACTGGGAAAGCAAGTTGGTTGTTAACCTTTCCACCACTCAATTATGTCCCCTAGCTTTCATTTTTTTTAAACGTGGCTTGGGCTTCACCATTTCTCCTCACCGTATTCATGTCACCGATTTTCTCATTGAAATTGAAAGGTTGTCCAATCTCTCCCTGAGTGGATTTCTGAAGAGGTACATCAAGATTGTGTGGTGGCCCTCAGACATGCCAAACCTCCCAAGCGCAAAATTCCTAGATCCAAACTGCTTGCCTTTCAAAGGTTGATGTGTAATTTTGAACTTGTCATTTCTAGGGCCGACAAAGGCAATGCTATTGTGATCTTGAACAAACAAGATTACCTATCCAAGATGAACATCCTTTTATTGGATTCCAATAGCTACAAAATACTTGATTCCAATCCCACCTCCAATTAATAAAAAAGGTTAAATCAACCATTGCAGGATCGTCATTTGATGATGCTACCAAAAAATGGCTCTACCCCTCCAAAGAGGTTACCCCTCGTATCTATTGGTTTCCCAAAATCCATAAAATTGGTGTCCCCTTACATCCCATTGTTGATACGATCAATTCTCCTACCTATAGATTGGATTCCCATCTTGCTAAACTCATTTCCCCCTTGTTGGTAAATCTAGCTCCTTCATCAAAAACTCCTCCCATTTTGTAGACTTCATCAAAGACAAGAAAGTAGATGAAAATGATATTCTTGTCAGCTTTGATGTTGTCTCCCTCTTCACTAAAGTTCCCTTACATGACTCAATTGAGCTTATCAAGCAAAAGGCTAGCTATGAAATATCTTCCTTAGTTGATTTATGTCTCCATTCCACTTTTTTCTCTTTCCAAGGCGTTATTTATGAACAAGTGGATGGTGTTGATATGGGTTCCCCTCTTTCTCTCGTTGTGGCCAACCTTTATATGGAGCACTTTGAAGATGTCGCCCTCCATTCGTACCCCCTCACACCCAAGTGGTGGAAACAGTATGTCGATGAAACCAATATATGTTGGTCTCATGGTCGAGAGAAGCTAGAAGAATTCCATTCACACTTAAACAACATTTCTCCTTGCATCTCTTTCACTAAGGAAATTGAATCTAACAACCAACTTCCTTTCCTTGACATTCTTCTCATCAAAAAATTTGATGGTTCTTTATCCCACTCTGTCTTTTGCAAATTAACCCATACTAACCTTTACCTTCACTCTTCATCCCACCATCACTCGAGCCAAAAAGCATGCATCCTCAAAACCCTAACCTATAGAGCTTTTGTAATCTGTGACAATGAGCATATTGATCAAGAATTAGCCCATTTCACCCAGGTCTTCTCATTAAATGGTTACAAAAAGAAGCATATCAATTGGGCTTTCAATCTAGCAAAAGCCAGGCTCACCCTTAAGCCTAGCACCCCCAACTCTCCTTCCCTCCCTCTGGCCACCCTTTCTTATGTGGAAGGTATTCCAAAAAAATTGCCAAGATCCTCCTCAAAAAGGGCATCAATTGCACTTTCAAACCCTTCTTCACAGTAAAAATCCGCATCCCCTCTCCTAAAGACCCCTAAGATCATTTCCTCAAATCCGGTGTCTATAAAGTGGTGTGATCCTATGGCATTCCTTATATAGGGGAAACCGGTCACGCCATCAATACAAGAATCAAAGAGCATTGTGTTGACATAAGACATGATCGGATCTCCAAATTTTCTCTCATTTAGCACTCCTCAAAGACTACACATCACATTTCCTTAGAAAATACTTCCATTTTGTTCAAAGAAGATAATTTCTTTAAGAGGAAACTTAAAGAGGCCATTGAAATCCATAATCATCCCCTCAACCTAAATCGTAATGGGGGTTGGTCTTTAAGCTTCTCATGGAAACTCCTCCTTAATAGTCTCTAGGTTCTCCTCTCCTTCCTCGCTCTTCCCCCTTAGTTCCGCCCTCGTTGTCCCTCAATCCTAGTTCCCTCTCTTGCCCCTTTCATTTCCTCCTTCCTTTCCCTTTCATTCCCTCCTCTTCCTTTCCCTTTCATTCCCTCCTCTCTCCATCTACTCTTCTTTTTCTTTGTATTCTTTGTATATCCTTTTCTTTTTCCCCTCTTTAATTTCAATTCTCTTTTATCCCTTTTCATTTATTTTGAATTATTCGTGCTTTGTTTTCCTCTTCTATTCTCCTTCTTCCATGTTCTTTTCTTTTCCTTTATTCTTTATTTTCGTCTTTGTCTCATTTGATTTTGAGTCCTTTTCTTCCTTTTCGATCATTTTTTGATCTCCTAATTTATTCATTTTGTCATTTTTTCTCTTTTGGTTTTGGTTTCTTTCTCCTCTTACATCATTTCCTTGGTGCTTCTTGGATTCTCTTTTCGCTTCTCTTTGTAGCTCCTTGGTTTCTTGTTTCTTTTTATCTTTTCATTTCCTTCTTGATTTTATTTGTGTTTAAATCCTTGGTTTTACTTCTTTATTTTATTTATTAATTTGTCTTTTCTCTGTTGTTTGATTCTCTCATTCCTTTTTAATTTATGTTTGGTTTAGTTTATTGTTTCCTCTTATAGTTGTGCTTTCTTTTTTATTCTTGTTCTTTTTTGGTTTTTAATTTTTGTTTCATTGTAATTGTTCTTTATTATTTGGCTCACTTGTATTTTTCATTCTTTTGTTTTCTTACTTTATCTATTTTCTACCTTCTTCTTTTGTGTTCCCTCATTTTTCATCTTTGTCTCAATCTTATTGATATTTTTTTGGTTGTTAGTCTTTATTTGATCTTTCCTTTGTTCTTCCATTTTATTTGTTGGGTCGTCTAACTCGTTTAAATTTATTTTGTTCTCTTCTTTCCATTTCCTCATTGCTTCTTGGTTTCTCTTTTCTCCTCTCTATTTATCTTTTGTTTCATTGTACCATTCTTTCCCTTTCTTGGTATTTTATTCCTATGGTTTAAATTTTTGGTTCTAATTTTTTATTTCATTGTTCTTGTTCTATATTATTTGGTTCCTCTTTAAGTTTTCTTTTGGTTTTCTTTCTTTTTCTTTTTGTCTTCTTTATTGGTTTAATTGTGGTTTTTAATCTTTAGGTTTATTTTCCTTGTTTCTTGTGTCTTTATTTTGTGATGGTTTTATATTATTCTTTGCTTTTATATGGTGCATTTCTTTCTTTCCTCCTTTTTCTTGGTATTTTATTTCTTCTTCTTTGACTTTCCCTCTTCCCTCTCCTTTCTTTAATGTTTGACTTTCTCCCAATTTTGGGGTGGTGTGCCTCTCATCCCTCTCCTATTTCTTCCCAATTCTGCTATCTTATTTTCACTTCTATTTCTATTTGCTTATCATCTTGATGATGGATCATGGAGTATGATCCGAAACGTTGATGTAAAAACTTGCACACGGTTATTCGAGAAATCTTGCTCACGGGTATATTTGTTGTTCTGGACATATTCAAAGACTATTCAATTTCAAAATTTAAGGTTTCTTTCTTTGTAAGTGATGAGTCTAGTCATTAGATAGTTTTATTATTTTTTTATACAAGCTCATAAACATCCTTGGACACTTATCTTACACATATTCCTACACCATACTATATTTTATTCTTATTATGCAACCCTGAACTTGATTTAAAGTATATAGAAATATGGTTATAATGTGATGATTATTGCATAATTAATGTGTGGATATGTATGAAGTGTAATGTATATTTGTGTTTAGCTATAGTTTTTAGTATTGTTTACATGTTTTATGAACTAACTCTTTACAACCAAGGAGCTAGAGGAGGTAGACTGTAGCTCGTAGCAACAGTGAGGTGTACCCTGCAACCAAAGGAGTTTCCAAATAGCAAAGTGAGGGAGGTTCCAGGATAAGCTAAGTGCAAAAACTACAACATGGAGTGATCCCACAAACCTCATTTACAATTATGTTGAGGAAGGAAAATTTCCAAAATGCTCCCATGAAGAAAATTTCAGGTTTTAAGGGGTTCGCTCGAAGGGGGGTGTTCGAGCAAACCTAAAAAGGTTCGCTCAAACCACCACTTTGAGTGAACCCCTTTTGATGATGTCATCCATTTTGGCACCATTTTTAAAGGAAAATAAATGAAATTTTGAAAAACAAGGGGGGTTCAAGTGAACCCCCCTTCGAGCAAACCCCCCTTCGCTCGAATGGGTCAAGGAGGGTTCGCTCAAATCCCCCTTTTTCCCTTCTTCCCCTCTTCTACCAATTTTTTACGAAAAAAATCCTTTCAAAGCTCAGGTTGAGGATGAAAATGGAGGAAACTTCAGAGACCCAACTAGATGATGGTAGTCTTCGGAACCAGTTATCCATCGAATATAATTTTAATATATTTTGGTTTTATTATATTTTTTTAGTTTAATTAAACATAGGTTTTTCACCAAAAATTAAGCTCTTTATTCTGCACATGTGGAACAATAGTAGATTATCAAAAAAATAATGAAAAATGTGTTCGAGCTAGGTATTAATGTCCTTGATCTAGTAAAAAACAATTGAATTTCGATACATACAAAAAAGTTATGTTGTTTATGGTCCGCCTATGTCTAAATTGTAGTTGGTTTGCATTCAAATTTTGGTTAAGAAAAAAATATTCAATAAAACACTATGAAACCAAATGAATGGGCTAGATATCGTAGTTACAAAGCTAAATTCAAAAAAAATAGAAACTTATCTTTCATAGAAAAAACTTATGTTGTTTCCGATGAGCATCACTCTTTAAAAATGGTGTTTACTAATAAAAACTAGTTTTCGAAGGAGATGGAAAAAGAAATGTAATCTGATTCAAAAAAAATTAAAAATATATATATATATAGAATCTACAAACAAAATATCACAAATCACTAGTTTGCATCATCTTCAAATTCCTCATGGTTTAGCAACTATAGGTGCCCGAAAGTGAAGATTTAGTTAAAAAATTAGTTCAATGTCTAGTTTGGCCAAAAATTGAAAACCAGTATTGTGGGATCACCTCATGGAGGCACTTAATGAAGATGATTGTGTATCATTATGAAATTTAATAAATATGTCAA
Organism: Sequoiadendron giganteum; assembly: GCA_007115665.2. NCBI lineage: Eukaryota > Viridiplantae > Streptophyta > Pinopsida > Cupressales > Cupressaceae > Sequoiadendron > Sequoiadendron giganteum. The sequence continues at coordinate 702,438,543 of CM021102.1, forward strand.
AGGAGAAAAACCCTCTTACATTTAGGAATCTAACATGACTAATTCAAACAATCCACATTTCAATTCTTGTTGCAACAGAGTCGTAGTTCTACTTGGACTCTTCTTCCCTTTTCAGTTATAGATTGATTAGTCGTTATCACACTCTGATATATGGGGAGTGGTGATTTATGATTTCATTTTAGATTCATTGTTTTAATACTCACCCGTGCCTATATGTATGGCTCGGTGGTTGAGGCATTATGAGTTAGTTAATTATTCAATAGCAGATATAGTTACCAAATATTTTCAGTTATTTGTTGTTCTTACATAGACAATTTGTATTGCTCAATCACATGATTTCATGAATAAGATATTCTAGCAGAATCTTATGTGATACTTTGAAGTTGTGCAATGAATGGTTTAGATTGTGTTAATCTGAGAAGCTAGATTTGAATTAGATCAATGGAGATAGTCACTTGAGCAAGAGCCACTCAAGGTAACTTTCCCTCACTTCACTTTTTGTACAATTAGTTTTGTTGTAGTAGTTATTTCATAAATGCATGTTAATTAGATTCCTTGTGTTATTCATGAACAATTCTTGTTTCATATTTATGCCTTAGTTCACTTAAGCTTTTGGTACTCCAAAGTGTAGGTTTAGTTAGCAGTATTATTTAAATTCCAGCATTCATTTCTTGACAGTAAATTAGTGATAGTCTTATACTGTAGGTACCTGTAGCAAAAGTGCCAACATTACTTCCTTTACTGTTATGCATTTTTATGATTTCTTAGCAAGTGGAAACACCTATGCTAGGATGATTTAGGTAGTCTCAAGTCTTTGAAAGCACATACAGTGCCAATACCATCACAAGCTTACTAGCCCTAGTTGATAATTCAATGAAGGTCTTTCCAAAGGTTCAAGTGGATTGTTTAGTTAGGTTTTCCCTCTGAATTGTGTGATTATCACCAAGTTTACTAGATATTATTAGGGACTCTATAGTAAGGTTTTTATTTTTTATTTTTTGTGATATGTTATAATGGGGTTCTTTGGCTAGATGGTTTATATGTATGATGTAATCAACTTTCCCTTAGATTTCTCTTTGTAATTTCTTTATTCTTCTTTTCCGGACAGTTCCTTGTTGAGCTACTATATTTTTTGTAAAATTTATGCTTTGTTTAATACAAATAATAGAATGATTATATCGAAGTGAGAAAATATACTAACCCTTGATTTTAGTGGTTCTCAAAATGTTAATTACTTGACCATGATATCCTAAATAAATTGAATTATTTATAAACTTTAATTCATCCAAAAAAAGACCAACTTACATAGATACATCAATTAAAAAATATGGAATTTATTTTTGGAAAAATAGAAGCAAAACTTATACACATGCTTATACTCTTAATTTTGAAAAGGGATAGGAACTTGTTCTCAAATAGAGAGAGAAACAAAATAGGAACATTGTTGATCATGGTAATGCTTAGGTCAACGGTTTACAAGTTGCAAAAATATCATTAAAATAGAATAACATATCATAGAATAATTTGTAATTTTTATGTTTAGGATATCATTTTAATGGAATACATTCTATCATATCATTTTTAAATTTGATGTATATTATTTATGAAATATGCAATTTTTATGTTCAAGATATCATTTGATTGGAATAACAATCATATAATATTTGTATTTTTTATTTATTTTTTACATTTGCTAGTGTGTCCTCTCTTATGTTTGTTAGAATTATTTGAGTATGTGGCATTTGTAAATCTTCAATCATCTTATAAAGAAAGGACCTACTAATAAATTTAAAAGAATGAATTTGAGTAATAAAATATAGTAGATTTGATTATTTCTTGAATGAGCTATTGGTGTTGTCCAAGCTATTTTTACTTAATCATACTTAATGAAGGGCATAATTAACCACAATCTATTTCTATAATTCCTCTCTTAGGGTTGGAGGGTATTTTCCTTTGCTATTAGGTGATGTGGCTTGTGGAGGTTTGTTTTCCTTGTTGAACTAGGTAGATTAGTGTCATTATTATAGATAATGGATTTTATACATTATTTACAGCTATTTGCATTATTGGACCTATTAGGAAAAAATCTCATACACATCCATTCCAATTAATAGGCTTGGTTGGAAATCATTTTTCTAATAGATATCTTATCAATAAATATGTGGAAACCTATAATAGAACTATAACTTCTTATTGAAGGTAATCAAGTTTTGAGAGTCAAGGAGAAAAATTTATTTGAAATGGTTAGAATCAAACCATTTCTTAACTATGAATGTGAATATTCTTTAGATAAAGCAGAGTAAATATTTTTCAACTACAGGGTGTTAGTGCCTTCTACAGATACGCCCCGCTTGGACCGGGGACACCCTCTTGTTGATTTTTCTTCTACCAAGTTGGTTCACATTTGCCTCACTTTTTGTGCCCCTATTTTAGACCCATTTTGATCAATATACCTTTGAGTTGTCAAATTCCATCATGCCCAAGTCATTTACCAAGGTTTCTAGAAGTTTTAGGCATCTACAGAAAATTATTTGTGGGTTTCCATCATTCGAAAGTCGTGACACCTTTCATTGTTTATGGGTTTCTTCCTGCAAGTTTCTATCTATAGAATTTTGTGTCTGCTTCGCCACTACTTACAATATTTTCTCTACATCTTTGAACAATGAACTTCCTGTAGGCTGCTCCCACACTCCATTTCTCTACATGAACTTTCTCCTCATGGCTTCTACCCCTCGTGTTCCTACATCCCGTACCTATCATGCGCATTTTGAAACCTACAATTAATGTGTTGCAATTATGGCGATTGGGCCTATAAATAGAATTGTCCACCTATCATATTCAACCTAGTTATTTTGAATTTGAAGAGTAAGAGAGACAGTTGCACACGTAAAAGGATTTGAAGACTTGAGCCTTGGTTACCTCCTCCATCCACGTAGCAGAAGGTATGTATTAGCTCCCTTTTCACTTTTGTATAATCAAATTCTCCAAAGATTATAAGTTTAGGGTTTAGAACCATTAAAATTTATGAATTTAAGTTTGGTCATCCATATCAAACTCTAGGTTCCAAAAACCTCAAATATTACATTAGTTACGAGATAGCATTCAGGGAAACCCGTCTCTGAAGTGTCATTTTTAAACAACAAAAATAATGATGGCTCTCACTCTCCCTGTCCCTGCACTCGAACCTTCGAGCCCCTTAGACTGTTTGAAGATCAACCACTTCAAATTTAAGATGTTGCGAGCTCACCCATATGATACTCTACGTGTGAAGGCCTGCTTAGTTTAGGCCATGTCCTAGCAGCAAAATACCATCATCCACCCATCAAGCGGGTCCCACCCATCTATTTGCCTCAAGCTTATCAATCAAAATACCCCTAAACGACTAATTTTTTAGCCCGTTATGAGTTCCTTATTGCGGAGATTCGTTGGTGGAATTTTGTTTGGCTCACACCATTATACAATGGTGAAAGCAAGGCCACGTCCCGCTCACCGTTTTCCACCCCATCCTCTTCGCATACATAAAAAAAACCCTTGAAAATCTTTAAGTCCAAGCCCTTTGTGGGTCCACCTTTGTAGGTCACCATCAAAGGGAGGATGATCAACGAAGGCCATTGTTAATGGAAAAACTCTAATAGCTCCTCGCCTTGTGGACCCTGCACCTATCATTGTTGCAAGTATGCCAAACACACAATCAAGAAATCGACCAAGTCATGAAGCCTTGCAGGAATTTCTTCGTAGGTTTTTGTGTGCGAGTCGTCGTGTCACCATTGTCATTGTAAATGAAAAATCCATGATGGCTTCCCGCTTTGTGGCTTACATGATTTCCATTTCCCATGAACCACAAAAAAACCCAAAATGTTAAAAATTGACAAGTCCAAAATGCCTTTATGGGTCCCACCCTACGGAACTCTGTTTGTAGAACATCGTCTACCTTAAGTCGTTGTTTAGTAGAAAATTACACACAAAATACCACATAGCGTCCTCCACCCTCAGACTTTTCGCAAACATCTAAAGTGACCCCTGATGATGTAAGCATGAAGTCAAATGACCTCGCTTTGACCCACTCAAGCGAAAATGAAAACTTTAAGTCAAAATGCCTTTGCGGGTTCTAATATATGGAACTCCGCTTGCGGACTTCCATCACGCTGAAGTCATCCCTCTACTACCAAATGATTGACAACACCCGAATGAGTGGCTTTCGCACTCTGAACTTTTTCAACCCACAAACAGATGAAATTTTCAAATAAGTTAACTAGACAAGACTTTCTCCATGTGCCAAAAGGATCTAAACGAAATTAACCAAGTAAAAGGGCCCTTGTGGAAACCATCCTATGGAACTTTGTTTGCAAGTTGTCATGTTCCCTAGGCCGTTTCTAACAGAATTCACATTGGCAGCTTTCGTGGGGCGGAATCCTGTAGCTCCTGACTCGCAAAGCTGCAAGCCTCACAAACGAGCATGAAGTGATGAAATTTAATGAATGCAACGACCTATTTGAGGTATGCGGATGCATTTAATGACGTTTTAGCAAGATTTAACTATTTTTTTTCCCTCTTAATTTGTCAAGGAACTTACTACGCATTCTTTGTGCAGGATTTATGGAACCAACTGAGAAATATGAGAAGGGCAAGAAGACTACTAAAGCTACAAGGGGAAAAGAAGAAAAAGCTAAAATTAAGTATGAATTTCACGGGGTCGAGTGCACCTCAAAGATCACTTCAAATTGGGATAAGGTGACAAACATGGACCTAGGTCATGTCATCATCCATGAATTCAGACAACGGGTCTTGGTTAATCCAAAGACTGAGGGGGCTCTAAGGATAAAGTAGAGTGGGATCAAAAAAGCAGCAGGTTTCTTGCTAAACCTGATCAGCCCAGAACTAATCTTTGCATGCAGAGAATGTTATAACCCTCAAACTAGGAGAATAATCACTGTAGATGGAAGAGTGTTGGAAAACTTGACTCCTATGTCAATCGAAAAGACATTTGGGATCCTGTTATTTGATGAGATGGAGGAAACTGAGAAGGAATATGCCCTCAATATTTGGAAAGTAGATCCCACAGGCTGCAAAAGAACCATCAATCAAACATGGTTGCTTGAGAAGAGGGGAAATTCCACTAAATTTCCCCAGAAGCTGTAAAAAAGTGATTTCATCGAAGAGGTCAATGACCTTGTAACACTACTAAGCAGAGTAATGGACCTCCCCACTTCCTAACTCTTTGATAAGTGGATGTTGCAATTTGTAGAGGAATTCATCAGAGGTGAGGCCAAATTACACTCGACGAAGATAATCAGTGAGAATTTGCACAGACAGTTTTTTGCAATAAAGAAGACTCAAGAATTCTATATGACCTCCTACATATTTTACCTTCTAGCGGTCACATTCCCTTACAAATAATTCGATTGTGTTGGTACTGTGGGAATGAAGAAGGGGCAGAACCCTATATACAATTGCTACCCACATATTTAATATAAAAATTATAAGAAGGATTATCAACAGGTCAACGACGCCTTTATCATGCACATTGTTCGGACCTTGTCAAAGGACTATCACAGAAGGATGTTTCACAATGCAAAGGCATTGGTTAAAGTCTTTGGGTACTTGTTCATTTAGTTCCCTAAGTTTACCTACGTAAGGGTCGAGGGATTCTCAGGGTTCTTGTATCGACTGCCCAGGTACCCTAATGATAGGATAATCTTGTTGGAATTAACTCGATAGTTGTGGACTACCCATTCATTGTTACAAGACAAGCATAGAGTTGGGGTTCCATACCTCGGTGTATTTGGCCAAGGAGTCTATATGTGCCCCACTGCCCCCTATGCAGAGAATTCAGAGAAGGAACTCGCGAAATACAACCTAGAACTACACATAGAAAGGGAAGGCTTGGACCCCCTAGGGAAACTAAAGAAACAGGTTGGTAGGTAGTATGCCCATAGGCCACACATTGAAGATTTTAGGGCCAATCATGATGATGACCATGAGTTTGAGAGAAGGCACTACATGAGAATGACTGCAAATTTTGTAAATTCTATTAATTTGTTCCCAATACCTGACTAGGTGGTCGAAGAAGATAATGTTCTTGATGAAAGATACAATTCCCTGGTCAATGTGTTATTTCTAGTAATTGACTGGATGGAGACAAACATTAAGGATTTAGATAATGTCACTCACCCAATGGAGTAGAGAACTAAAAAATGGCTTGATGATCAAATAGCCCAATTGCAACAACAGGGTGTGGAATTGACATATGGGGAATTGGAAGATGATATCGAAAGCAAGAAAAATAGTGGCACTACTATAGGTTCTTTGAGTGAGGCTCCTAAGTCTCCACCTATCACTAGATCCAAGAAAATAAAGGACACATCAGAGAAACAACCAAAGCAAAAGGTGTATACCAGAATGATGATTGAGGGGCAAAGACCGCGTAAGAAGCCTAAGAGAATGGGAACCTTTGTTCCCGATATGTCGACTATTCAAGAAGGGTCCCCACCCCAGGAAGAAGAGGCTAAGCAACTACATTCTCCACCACATACTGCCTCTACATTTTCGTCAGTCGTTGTTGCTACACCATATCCTTCCACTCCACTACCATTACCTGTCTTGTCTTTGCCCATTGTCAACATCTATGTCCACCTCACCTCCACTCTCTGACTACACCTATGGTTGTGGTAGATTCTTCTTCCTTGGCTACTTCTCCCCAATCATCTTCCTCCTTACCACCTCCATTTTCTGCATTCTCCATTGTGCCACCCTCTATTCCCACAACTTTTATGGCACCCGTTACTTTACTTGAGACTTTTGTCTCCTACTTGCAAAACATGCCACCCTAGTTCTCAGAAGTTATGTTGAACCCCCAGGTTAAATTGCTTATGGATCAACTTATTGCATCATTACCCATCCCTCCACCTCCTACTAAGCCACATAAAATGGAAACTACAATGCAAATTTGTGAGGAAATTAAGAGGTTGAGCAAGGAACAATCTAAAGAAGTAGTGGGTGTCACCAAGGAGCCCAAAGATTCCGACCACGATGACTATTATGAGCACGTGGAAGAGGTCTTGAGAATTGATTTGGATGATGTATCTTTTGATGAGGAGGGGCAAAAAATTCCCAAGGATGGGGAAATGAGTGGATTTGACACTCACTATGAGGTGGAGACCTCAGATCAGGAACCCAAGGGTGAGAAGCCTAAAGAGCATAAGGATGAAGAAGAAAGTCTAGGGGAGCACCACTCCAAGGGAGAAGGAAAGAACACAAATATTGACATAGTGAACTCCCAAAAGATGGCCAAGATAAGGCCTGCAAAATGAAGAAGTGCCTCCAGAAGGAGAGCAAGATAAAGAATAGGAGAATACAGATAAGAGGGATGCTGAGCTCGATCAAGAAATTGAGATTGAGCACACAAAAAGTGAGAGGCCAGCACAAGAAGTAAATATTGATAAGAGAAATACAGAATTTGATGAGCCAAGCCAAAGGAAAGAAATAATGAAAAAAGAGGAGCAGGATAAGGAAGAAGATTACATCGAAGATGCGGGCATGAGGAGGAGTATTCAAAAGATAAAGGGGAAGAAAATAATGAATTCAACACTATATCCACCGACCATCAAACAAAATTTCCCTCATGGCTAGAGCAGCAGTTGAAGAGAAAAATTCTCGTGCTCCTAGATCCTAAGGCTCACTTGGAGGCAATACTAGCTCGAGCACAAGTGAAGATGCGAGAGAAGAAACCAAAGGTTAGATCGCATATCATAATAGATGCCTCGAGATATTGTATACTATAGGTGGAAACTCTGGCTATAGACAAGGATGTTGACACCCTTCAAGCCAAGTATTATCAGGTAACAACTATTAACCTAGGCCCCGCGTCTAGAGCCCAAAAGATCAATGATTTTCAAGGGTTAGTTACTATAATCCTCCAGCAAATGAGTAAATATCTATCCACAAATAAAGAGCTAAATTCACAAGTAGCAAAATTGGTTGCCTACATACAACAGTGGACCACAATCAGGGAAGAAGCCCCAATGGAATCATGAGTACCCACCTTGTTGTCTAAGGAATAAATCAATAAAATGGAGAGGATGAATAATTGGACTAAGTCCACCTCAAACTGGTTCAAAAGATTCATCCACATGGGTGGAAAAGGCATCCATTATGCAGTCAAAATGCATAATCATTATTTGGTCCTACAAAAGTAAGTTGAGAAGGAGGCAGACACTTGTAAAGATTTCCCTGATCTTTACAAAATAACATACCCCAAGCTACAAAGCATCTTGAAGCTATCTAAAAAAACTTGGGAAAAGGAGTTGGCTCTGCCCAAAGAGGACCACTGGTTGCCTAATACGTGGTTGATTAATCATGATTTCAGAAAAAGGGATCCTAAGAAATTATTTTATTGAATTAGATGTTATCCACGCCCATGTTGTTGCCCACTTGGTTGAGGTTAAAAACCTCTTAGAATTGGTAATGGGATACACTATGCCAACCCAGGAACTAGATCAAGAAGCAGTAAAATGTCAATTTCACAAGAGGATAGAACAAGGGTCCAGTGACACTTTGTTAGCGAATTTTATGGATTTTGTTGTGTGAGCTTTCTTGAAGTTAGAGCATATGGTTAAAGCGGGAGATACATGTGTGCAACATCATGAGGAAATGGTGCATGATTTCAAAAGGATCGCCTTTTGCGTCACTAAATCTGATTTCACTAAATGGGATAAACTTCATGCTATCATAAGAAAGTTTGTCTATTATGCTTCATTGCAAAAAGAAGCTGGAACCCCCATAATAGAAGATAAATACTTGTTAAAGTAGTTAAAAGATAAAATTAGCTGCAAGACGAAAGAGGCTAAAGGATAAAATAGCGAAAAGACAAAGTTGCTTGTTTTATATTGTAAATTTTGTACTCATATTGGGTGATGTGAAAACCCTAAGCTAGAATGAATCTAAGCCATTCATTATAAACTAATCTTGGCCATTCATTCTAATTTTTGAAAACTATAAATAGGGGAATCCTCTCATTTTCAAAGAGAGATGAGTTGTGTAAAGACACTCTGCAACAATATATCAAGAAAGGCATTTAAATTGATGGTTTCTTTGAGTTTTCTCATTGTGTTTGCATGAATCAACCTCCATGTTTATTTTAGCTTGTTTATTTACTATTTATGTTTACTTTCAACTTGTTAGCTTCTGAACTACTTTAATGGTGACTGTATGTTGTAGTATTTGATGCACTTCCATCTCATACTTTTAATGTTTTATTGATGATAAATTATTGTGTAAAGTTAGTATAATCTCCTTTATCTCCTGCACTTAAGTTCAACTGTATGTTCATGCTCAATGCATGAATATCAGAATCTAAAAATTTGCAAAGAACCTTATAAGATTGCACTAGTTTTGGTATACTATGGATGATTCTTGGTTAAGAAAAACTCAATTTGGGAAGTCTTTCTACTATAATGTCTACCATTATTACTGCTCTTCATAGTTTTGAGTCAGAATAACTCTCTATACCCTTAAACCCTTTTGCTATTTCTTTTAAATTTGAATTGAACAAGCATCACAGTAATGAAAAAATTGATGTATAAAATGAGTTTCAAACTACTATTCTAAATTCGTTGTCAATGCTCATCATTTCAAGAACTTTGAAACTCAATTACAGACCCCAACTTCCATGCTTTGTGAACCATAAAGGCCCCCTTGTGATTACCATAAAATCACACATCACAACTAAGTTGTTTTTGCATAGTCATGACCTGACATTCGAGAGACCATGGGTGATTTTCTGAAACTTAGTTATAGATTTTTACATTTCAAGAGAGACATTACACTTGTGTTTTGTCTATGTTGAGAAGTGCAAAAACACCCATCAAGAGAACTGGTGCTAGAATGAGGGTTGTTGGATGAATCTAGATCGAATTGGGTCATTCTCTCCACAAAGATTCCATAGGGTAACCAAATCCATGCCAGATAAGGGAGAATTTTAAGAACTAAAGACCCCTACCATGATTAGGAGAGCCAAGAAGTGGAAAAATTTAGCATCATCCCCACCCATCCAACCTCCATCCCCTCGATCTCCATATTCCCTTTCACTCCAACCAGCTTTTTCTCCATTTACCAGCCACATCCAAAACATTGTTTTAGCCCCCATACCCCATTCATAAGTTGTTACAACTCAACCATTACCACCCCCACCTCCACCAATGTTTTGGTTGGGCAACAACCCATCACCATTGTCCTTCAATGACTACCATGATATGTGAAAGAATCTAGAACAATTTTTCTCTAAGTTCCACTCAAACTATCCTTAGAGGACAACTAAAGAACACATCAAAATCTTCCAAACTACCCTCAAGGATAGAAAAATTGAGCATGAAGACATTGCTTGTAGATTCCCATATTCATTAGGGGATGATGCCTTCTATTGGTACATACATCTACCTACAGGGTCAATTACTTCATGGAACCTCATGAAGGATACATTCTTGTAGAAATTCAAACTCCCAATCAACCCCACTGATCTATACTAGGAATTTATGTATGTCAGAAGGGAGGTTAACGAGCCAATAAACTTCTTTAATAAAATATTTCATCAAGCATACATGAGGCTACAACCACCTTATGTGGTTGATGATCCTTCAACAAGGGAGATGTACTACTCTGCCTTGGATGACCTTACATCAGCCTTAGTCAAGTGAATGCATTAACAGCCTGCATGCCTAGTAGACACTAATGCAGAAGCAATAAAGCCAAGCATAAATTTGGGACAACACTTGGCTGGATTGTTACCTTCGTTGGGACCTATCGCCAATCCAGGACAAGTCCATGGGCTCAGCCATTCCTTGGCCCATCAAAATCCATTAATGAATCAAGTTCCTCAATTGCCCATTGTGCCAAATCCAGGGCCTCCATTGAATTAGTCTTCACCCATACCCAGTTATCTACAAACTTCGAATCAAAAAACCTTTTCACACCAACCAAGAATACCTTCATACTTGCAGAATTTTGAATCTTCAGCAACCTAATAGAATTTGTTTGCAACACATCTTGTTTTCCTCCAAAATTCAGTACCAACACAAAGCAATTTAGACAAGGAGTATATTGATGAATTTTTTGAGCAAGTAAAGAAGTTTTCCACTAAATTTATTCATTGAGGAATCAAAAAAATCAGCTACAAGAATCTCAAAGAAGTATTCAAGCCAACTACCATAGAGACAATCGTGATTCAGGTCCATCCTCAGGACAAAATTATGAACGAGGTCAACATTCTAGAAAAATCTATGAAAGAAGACATCCTCAAAGGAAAAATAGAACATGGAATACCAAACCCAACAATGGAGGAGTGCCTACTCCACTCGATCCATCTAGTCGTGCAAATAAATCAGCAAGCGAGGTATACCTGGTTGAAGTAGCATTATCCAGATGGTTTAGAATTCATAAGACCAATAGGCATTGTGAACTCAAATGCCCAAAGTTTAAAATTGCTGCTATAATCTTTCAAGTGGATGTGAAAAACATTGTTGATAGTTCAAGTTGCAAAGAAATAATGCCCTTGGATCCATATGATTTAGTTTTGGTGGTCAACCAAGCACCCTTCCTTCAAGGTGAGAATAACGAGCCCGAGAAGGAGGCTATGGAAAAGGGAGATGAATCAAATGAGGTATGTAATGAAGGAACTCTATCCCAAATGTTTGATTCAATAGATAATGGACCTAAAGATGAGGAAGAACAATGAGAGGAAGAGGTTCATGTGTTCCACTAGCACTCAACCCCTTACAATTTAATAAATAGACAATTTGGTGGATCATTTACAACCTCCATCCCACCCAATAACTTCAACATGCCATTTGACCCAAATGCTAGCAACAACCCACCTTATCCTAGGGTCCCCACTCAATACTTCAATAGAAGTAGGCAACCCAATCCTACCAAAGAACAATTTGTTGACACCGCCAAAGGGAATTCTTCTGAGGCGGATGTTGAATAGATGGGAGAGTATGTGGTAGAATAATTAAGGAAGGTAAAAGTGAGTTTGTCAGCTTTTGAACTGCTAACCCGCCATTAGGAATGCCTTCTTTTGATCATTGAATGGGACTGCCTCGTCAAATCCAACCCAAGATTCAGCTCCAAAGAGAGTCTCATTTGATACATCTAATAGTGAGTCGATAGTCAAAGAAATTCAGTGAAAGAAGCTTGATCAGCCACCCAACAAAAATCTGCAATTGGATAAGAAACCAACTAAGGAATAAAATGTGATGCAAACAAAGGATAAAGGCAGTGAAAAGGACAAGGTTTAGGTATCCCAAGCTGATGCTTCTATAGGATTATTCCAAGGAAGACTGGAGACCCCTCCTTTCCTGTTGACTGTCTGCATGTTTGACAAAAATCTGCACAACTACTTGCTAGATTCAGGAGCCTCCACTAATGTCATGCCATTTTCAGTCTACCAAGAACTAGGAATAACCTTGACTCCATCCAAGCATAAGGTAACCCAGATTGATAAGACCAAAGTCAATGTGGTAGGGGAGCTAAATAGGAATCCCTATGCATATTGCAGCAGACCCAAGGGTGCAACAAGTCATTGATATTCAAGTTGCAGACATTCTCGACACCTATGGTATCATATTAGGAAGATACTTCACCTGGGCACTCAATGGTTACACCTCAACTGATTATTCACATATGTGGTTGCCCAATCAGATCAGGATCGAACGTGAGCTCAAGATGAGATTCATGATAACTGAGTACAACAAGATGAATGAAGTACTATTTGTTGAAACAAAGTTAGAAAATTATCTCCTAGTCACATATCAAGGCGAAGAAGAGGAGCCAGAGGAAGTTCTTGTGTTGTATCATGCCTCCACCAATTTTACCACCCTTCCTAATAGCACAAAAGAATTTATTGAATCCGATAATGAATATTTCCAGGAAGATGGCCACTTGGTCCTATTTGATGGTTTCCAAGAATTCATGCAAAAATGCATGCAACATCAACTCAATCAACTAGGAGCCAGAATGGATTTCAAGAAGCTCTTGCTACCTATTTGGTGTCGAATACATGATGTATCTCATTTTTATTTTGAGTGTTGCATGTTCCAAGTAGCAGTAGATCACATTAAGAGGCAAATCACCTCATAAGAATTTTTGAAGGAGCAGCAAGATCAAACCCAGTTTCGATGCAAACCACCTAAAGATGAAGAATAGGATGTGCTGACCGAAAATGAAGTATGCTCTATCAGCTCCAAAGGAAAAAACCCTTCCAAGTTTTGGACGTTGCACTTTGATGGATCTAAATTCAAGGAAGGAGCAGGAGAAGGCTTCGAGCTAATCAATCCCACGGGTAAGACTTTCTTCAATACCCATAGATTGCAATTTTATTGTACCAATAATGTAGCGAAATATGAGGCATTAGTGCATGGGTTGCTTATGACATTGAGAAAAAGAGTTAGAATGTTACAAGTATTTGGGGATTCTGAATTAGTAGTTAAGTAGGTCAGGAAATTGTACTCATTCCATGATTGAAGGTTAGCTAGCTATAGGCATAGGGTATGGGATCTGATAGAGGGGTGTGACACATTTAATATTCAGTTAATTCCTTGAACAAAAAACCAAATCGTTGATGCATTAGCACAGGCATCCAACACCTTGCAACCTTTATCATTAACTGGTTTGAATAAATTCACAGTAGACCTCACCCCTACCCCATCATCATTAGATAACGTGACTAACTTCCAAGTGTTTGAAGATGACAAGCATATCCTAGACTTCATTACTAGCTCAAATGTGTTTGCTTCTCAAATCATAGATGAAGAACGGAGCCTAAAGAAGCAGAGTTTGATATAGAAGAGGTCATTATTTTGAAGACCAACACAATACCTAAAGGAATGGTTCAATTAGAAAGGATCTTTGACCTTGACCACATAAGGGATCAGGACCAGCAGACCATGAAGGACTCTATCAACAGTCAATGTGGTGCGCATAATCTGGGTATTGCAGAAAATGTAAAGAATGGTTTTATTGGAAAGGTCTACACCCTAAAAGAAAGGAAAGGGATAGTTGATGTCATATATAGATACCATGATGTGATAGATTTTGGATACGAGGACCTTAATATGTATGATACTTCAATCATTAACCAAACCATCCCCTCAAGTCGAATGTGAGGCCATTCAAGCAGCGACAATGTCCAATCAATGCATTGTTGGAACCCATTATTTTTAAAGAAGTTAAGAAGTTGTTGTTTGCATGAATCATTTCCCCATTCGGAACTCCACGTGGATAGAAAATTTAGTCCCAATCTGAAAGAAGAACGGGGATATCAAGTTGTGCGTGGATTTCAAAAATTTAAACCGAGCATCTGAAAAGGATAATTATCGGGTGTCTTCATTGGATGAAGTGTTGCAGATTGTCAATGACTCACAAATGATGTACTTTCTTGATGGCTACCCAGGTTACAACAAAGTGACGGTGCATTGCGAATACAAACACAAGACACCTTTCACTACAAACTGGGGTACATTTGCATATAGAAGGATGTTGTTTGATTTTATCAATGCAAGTGCAATGTTTTAGTGTGTTATAGATATAGCCTTCAAGGATCTCATTGGTAAATGCATCATCATCTATATGGATGAACTTATAGTGTTCTCAAAGAAGAGAGGGGACCATATCTATGACTTATGCAAGGTGTTCTAAAAATGAAAAGAGTTTGGCATTTCATTAAATCCCAAAAAGTGTATCTTTGGGGTAACCGAGGGAAAATTGTCGTGCCATGTAATTTCAGAAAATGGTATATCAATTTATCTAGAATGCATTCAAGATATCTTAAGGATTCAACCCCTATGAAGCAAGAAATAAATGAAGTCCTTCTTTGGGAAAATTAACTTTGTAAAGAAGTTTATTATAGGTTTTGCAGAGATTGTGAAGCCATTGTATGCCATGCTCAAGCAAGATGCCAAGGTCGAATGGATGTCAGAGGTGAAGCAGGATTTTGCTGAGATAAAGAGGGCCATCAAAGATTCTCCTATCTTAGGAAGCCTAGATTATTAAAATCCATTCTATATATATTCATTCGCCTCATATAACTCATGTGCCAGCATGCTGACGCAAAAATATGACAAAGGGAGTGAGCATCATATTGCATTCATGAGTGCTCCATTGAAGGATGTTGAGTTACGCTACCCTAATGTTGAAAAGAAGGAATATACCCTAGTCCATGGAGTCAAGAAGTTTAGGCACTATATCCTAAGAAATAAGGTATTTGCTATTGTCCCAAACCCAACATTCAAGATATTGGTGATGCAAAATGAGCCAAGGGAAAGACAAGAAAAGTGGATAAAATTGCTACAAGAATATGATATGGAGATGCAACCAATGAAGTCAGTTTGAGGTCAAGCTCTCACACGCACAATGGTAGAAATAGAACAAAAACTCGCTACCTAGTAGTACCACTTAGAGGATGTTTCTCCAGATGAATGGTATGATGACATTGTGTATTACCTACTAAACCACAAATGTTCGCCATGCTTGCAAGGAGTTCAAAAATGGGCTCTACAAATAAAAAGAAATAATTATATGCTAAAAGGAGCTATGTTATACAAGAAGAATCATGAGGGGATCTACCTCCAATGCCTTGGGAAAGCTGAAGTAGCTAAAGTACTCAAGGAATATCATGAGAGATTTGGAACAGGGCATGGATCAGAACCTTCAATAGCTCACCAGATTCTACGAGCTGGATACTACTGGTCGACACTGTTCAAAGACGCTCATAATCATGTTTAGTATTGTCATGTTTTCCAAACTATTACCACCAAGGAGAGATATTCTATTGTTTTGCTACAGCTGGTTGTCAAGGTAAGGCCATTTGGCCAATGGGGACTCAACTTTATTAGTCTGGTATACCCACCATCTTATGTGGGTCACAAGTACATTCAAACCGTAACTAATTATTGTACTAGGTGGATAGAGGAAATTTCTTGTAGGCAATGTATGATAGAGGTAGTGACTAATTTTCTTGAAAGCTACATTATCGATCATTTTGGATGCCCATTTACATTAGTATTTGATAATGGCCTAGCTTTTTCTTCTCTTAAATTCGCAGGTTAGGCTTTCGATTATGGCCCGACCATGTTGAAATTTTCATCAAAATATTATCCCTAGGGTAACGGGTTAGCTAAATCCACTAACAAAAAATTATTAACTATCTACCATAAGGTACTAGACAAAAACCCAAAGCATTGGCATACCCAATTACGGTTTTCCCTATAGGCAGATTCTACCCGACATAAGGCAGCCTTAGGAAATTCCCCATACCATCTCATCTATGGTTTGGAACATATTTTCCCAGTACACCTTAGGATTCCCATGCTACAATTCATTAACACCTACTATGAGGAGGGAGAATGTCTTGAAGCTCATCTGGTTGAGCTGCTTCACATGGAGGAAAAATGAAATGAAGTCATAGAAAATTTCCCAAAACATCAAGGCATAGTCAAAAGATGGTTTGATCATCGAGCCAAAGTCAAGGCCTTTAGAATTGTTGATCTAGTGTTATATTGGGACAAGGCCCATGAAAATAAAGGGGGACATGATAAATTCAAGAAGCTCTAGCTTGGCCCCTTTCAAATTTATGAAATCCTAGTGGATAATGCCTTCTGCCTAAAGATACTCATTGGAGAAGATGTCCCATTGCCAATCAACTGGCAATATTTGAAGCATTATTTCCTTGCCTGAGTCACTTCGGCTCACCCTTGTACGTAGTTAGATTAGGCCTTTTACTTTTCGCTTTGTTTTGCTTTTCTTTCATTTGTTTTGTTAGCCTTCATTTTTGTTGAGGGTGTCATTTTGTCTTAATGCGATGGCTATGCTTGGCTGAGTTAAAGGGTCTACTTTGTTGCGCATTCTTGTTTATTCTATAAATAATTCTTCATGAGTTATCAAGGATTTCTATTTACTTATGTGACTCAGGTCTCATCAATCAAACTCTTGCTTGACCTAGAAGGAAACCCTTATCTAAATCCTTTTACATTTATCTTAGATCTCACATAGCATATATCTTTAATTCTCCTAACGGGCTATATGACAGTTATCATGAGGCCTAGACAAGTGAAAATTCTAAAATCTGCTCTAGTGACCACTGCAATCTTCAAACCCCGCTATAAGCTTCACTGCTTATTTAGTTGAGCAAGAAAGTATAAAAGAAAAGCATAAAAAAAAGGAAAGAAAATATCAAAAAATAGGCAATTGTGTGGGTGTGTGAACAACTCTACCATGGCTATGGATGCTTGGCTCACAATAGCACAATGTTTGTGGGGATTGCAGTGACAACTTTGTCGGGGCTATGGACACTTAACTTGTACCGGAGAAATGTCTAGGTTACTTTTGGAGTCATATTACTTATGTAGCTTTTCGTGGTTAATTGGTCATTTGCCTCTATAGTTTTTGAGGGACG
This sequence comes from Sequoiadendron giganteum, assembly GCA_007115665.2. NCBI lineage: Eukaryota > Viridiplantae > Streptophyta > Pinopsida > Cupressales > Cupressaceae > Sequoiadendron > Sequoiadendron giganteum. Next base: position 702,455,986 of record CM021102.1, read on the forward strand.
AGAATAAATTCACTGCATACACATTTCTAAGATGCTTGTGGTTTGATTCTGTTAAGGATTTTTATTCTCCTTTGAGCTTGGAGTTCACTTGATCAAGCTTGGTTCTAGATTCTATGAAACCAGAGATTCTAGGTTTTGAATGAATCCTTACCGCTAGAATGCTTAGGAGTGTTCCCCAACAAAGAGGCCTTTTGCACGCATTCCTCGCTTGGACCGAGGACCCCCTCTTGTCAGTTTTGCTTTTGTCAGATTGATTCACATTTGCCTCACTTTTTGTGCCCCTACTTTGCACCCATGTTGATCACTATATTTTTAAGTTATCAAATTCCATCATTCCCAAGTCATTTACCAAGGTTTTGGGAAGTTTCAAGCATCTCTAGAAAATTCTTTGCAGTTTTCCGCCATCTGGAAGTTGTGCCACCTTTCATCATTTGTGGGTTTTGTCCTATGGGTTTCTGTCTATAGACTTCTGTGTCTGCTTCGTCATTTCTTATAGTATTTTCTCTACATCTTTTCATAGAAAACTTCTCGCAGGCTGCTCCCACATTCCATTCCTTTGCACGGATTTTCTCCTCATGGCTTCCACCCCTCGTGTTCCCGCATCTAGTCCCTACCGCACACATTTTGAAACCTATAATTAGTGTGTCATATTTATGGTGATTGGGCCTATAAATAGAACTATACACCTATCATTTTCAACCTAGTTATTTCAAATTTGAAGAGCAAGAGAGACATCTATGCATGCAAAAGGATTTGAAGACTTGAGCCTCAACTGTCTCCTCCATCCGCGTAGCAGAAGGTATGCATTAGCTCCCCTTTTCATTTATGTATGATTAAATTTACTACAGATTATAAGTTTAGGATTTAGAACCATTAAGATTTATGAATTTAAGTTTGGTCAAAAATATCAAACCCTAGGTTATAAAATCCTCAAACACTACATTAGTTATAGGATAGCATTTAGGGAAGCCCATCTCTAAAGTGTCATTTTTAAATGACAAAAACAATGATGGCTCTTGCTCTCCCTATCCCCATACTCGAACCTTCTGGACCTTAGACTTTTTGAAGATCAACCACTTCAAATTTAAGATGTTGCGGGCTCACCCATGTGGGACTCTGTGTGCAAAGATTCGCTTAGTTTAAGCAAAGTCCTGGTGACAAAATATCGTCGTCCACCTGTCAAGCAAGTATCGCCCATCTATTCACCTCAAGCTTATTAATCAAAACACCAATAAATGACTAAGTCTTTAGCCCATTGTGGTTTCCTTATTTCGGATCTTCGTTGTTGGAATTTTGTTTGGCTCACGTTGTTATACAATGGTGAAAGTATGGCAGCATCCCACTCACCGCTTTCCACCTCATCCTTTTCGCAAACATCAAAAAAAACCCTTGAAAATCTTGAAGTCTAAGCCCTTTGCAGGTCACCTTCGATAGGAGGATGATCAATGAAGGATGTTCTTAATAGTGAAACTCTAACAGCTCCCTGCCTTGTAGACCTCGCACCTATCATTATCGCAAGTATGTCAAACACACAATCGAGAAATCAACCAAATCATGAGGCCTTACATAGATTTCCTCGCAGGTTTCTGTGTGCGGGTCATCGTGTCCCCATTGTCATTGTAAACAACAAATCCATGATGGATTTCGGCCCTGTGGCTTCCGTGATTTCCATTTCCTGTGAACCACAAACAACCCAAAATGTTGAAAATTGACAAGTCCAAAATGCCTTTACGGGTTCCACCCTACATAACTTTATTCACAAAATGTTGTCTACCTTAAGTCATTATTTAGCAAAAAATTACACATGGAATACCACATAGTAGCCTCCACCCTCAAAATTTTTGTAAATGCCTAAAGTGACCTTTGATGACGTAAGCATGAAGTCAAATGACCTCACTTTGACCCACTCAAGCGAAAATGAAAACTTTCAGTCAAAATTCCTTTGCGAGTTCTAATATGCGAAACTTCACTTGCAAACTTCTATCACACTAAAGTCATCCCTCTACTATAGAATGATTGACAATGCCCACATGAGCGGATTTCGCACTCTAAACTTTCACAACCCACAAAGAGATGAAATTTTTCAAAAAGCTAACTAGACAAGACTTTCTCCACATGCCAAAAGGATTTAAACGAAATTAACCAAGTAAAATGGCCCTTGCAAAAACCCTCCTACAGAACTTCGTCTGTGAGTTTCCATGTTCCCTGGGCCATTTATAATGATATTCACATTAGCGGCTTCTGCAGGGCGAAATCTGATAGCTCCTGAACCGCAAAGTTGCAAGCCTCACAAACAAGCATGAAATGATGAAATTTAATGAATACAATGATCTCTTTGAGGTATGTGGATGCATTTAATGATGTTTTGGCATGATTTAACTAAATTTTTTCCCTCTTAATTTTTCAAGGCACTTACTATGCATTCTTTTTTGCAAGATTTATGGAACAACTGAAAAATCTGACAAGGGCAAGAAGACTACTAAGCTACAAGGGGAAAAGAAGAAAAATCTAAAATGAAGTATGAATTTCACGGGGTCAAGTGCACCTTGAAGATCACTTCAAATTGGGATAAGGTGACAAACATAGACCTAGGTCATTTCAACATCGATGAGTTCAAACAACGGGTCCTGGTTAATCCAAAGACTAAGGAGGCTCTGAGAATAAAGAAAAGTGGGATCACAAAAGCAACAAGTTTCCCGCCAACCCTGATCATCCCATAACTAATATTTACATTCAAAGAATGTTATCACCCTCAAACCAAGAGAATAATCACTATAGATGGAGTGTTGGTTGAATTGACTCCTATATCAATTAGAAATACATTCGAGATCTCGTTATTTCATCAGATGGAGGAAATTGAGAAGGAATACGCCCTCAATGTCTAGAAACCATATCCCACAAGTTGCAAAAGAACCATCGATCAAACATGGTTGCTTGAGAAGAGGGGGAGTGCCAATAAAGTTCCCCATATGTTGTATAGAAGTGATTTTGTGGAAGAGGTCAATGACCTCATAATGCTAGTAAGTAGAGTAATGGTCCTCCCCACTTCCTCACTCTTCAAGGAGTGGTTGTTATACTTTATAGAGGAAATGCTCAAAGGCAAGGCCAAATTTCACTGGGCGAAGATAATTAGTGAGAATTTGTACAGATAGTTTGTTGCAGTGAAGAAGACTCAAAAATTATATATGACTTCCTACATAGTGTACCTTCTGGTGGGCATGTTCCCTTACAAAGGATTGAATTGTCTTATTACTTTGAGAATGAAGAAGGGGCAGAACCCTATATACAATTGCTACCCACAACTCTAATATAGAAATTATAAGAAGGATTATTGGTGTGTCAATGATGCCTTTATCATGCACATTATTCAGACCTTATCAAAGGACTATCACAGAAGCATCTCTCACAATGCAAAGGTGTTGGTTAAAGGCTTTAGGTACTAGTTCATTTAGTTCCCTAAGTTTACCTACATAAGGGTCGAGGGATTCTTAGAGCTCCCATATCGATTGCCCAGGTACCTTAATGACAAGCTAATCTTGTTGGAATTAACTCGACAATTGCAGACTTCCCATTCATTATTACAAGACAAGCATTGAGTTGGGGTTCCATACCCCATTGTATTTGGCTAAGGATTATATTTGTGACCTACTAGCCCCTATGCAAAAAATTCAGAGAAGGAACTCATAGAATACAAACTAGAACTACACACAAAGAGGGGAGGCTTGGACCCCCTAGGGAAACTAAATAAATGGGTTGGAAGGCATTATTACCATAGGCCACACATTGAATATTTTTGGGCCAACCATGATGATGACCATGAGGTTAGGAGAAGGTACTACATGAGAATGACTACAAAGTTTGTAAAGTCTATTAATTTGTTCCCAGTACCTGACCAGGTGGTCGAAGAAGATAATGTTCTTGATTAAAGATACAATGCCCTGGTCAATGTTCCATTGCCAATAATTGACTAGATGGAGCCATACATTAAGGATTTAGATATTGTCACTCGCCTCATGGAGCAAAGAACTAAAAAATGGCTCGATGATCAAATAGCCCAATTGCAACAACAGGGCATAGAATTGACATATGGGGAATTGGAAGATGATATCAAAAGTGACACAGATAGTGGCACTGCTACGGGTTCTTTAGGTGAGGCTCCTAAGTCTCCACCCATCACTAAATCCAAGAAAAGAAAGGAAACATTAGAGCAGTAGCCAAAGCAAAAGGTGTATACTAGAAAGATGATTGAGGGGCAAAGACCACATAAGAAGCCTAAGAGAATGGGAACCTTTGTTCCTGATATTCCAGTTGTTCAAGAAGAAGGGTCCCTGATCTAGGAAGAAGAGGTTGAGCAACCACATTCTCCACCATGTACTTCCTCTGCACTTCTATCAGCCGCTATCATTGCACCATCTCCTTCCACTCCCCTATATTTTCCTATCTCATCCCTGCCCACTATGGATATCTTTGTCCACCTCACCTTCACCTCTCTGACTGCACCTATGATTGTGGTATATTATTCTTCCTCAACTACTTCTCCCCAATCATCTTCCTCCCTAGTGCCTCCATTTCCCACAACTTCTATGACACCCTTTGCTTTTCTCGAGAATTTTGTCTCCTACTTGCAAAACATGCCACCCCAATTCTCAGAAGTTATGTTGAATCCACAGGTTAAATTTCTTATGGCTCAACTTACTACATCATTACCCATCCCTCCACCTCCTACTAATCCACCTAAAATGAAAGCTACAATGCAAATCTGCAAGGAAATGGAGAGGTTGAATGGGGAACAATCTAAAGAAGTAGTGGATGTCATCGAGGAGCTCATAGATTCCGACCGCGATGACTATTATGAGCATGTGGAAGAGGGCTTGAGAATTGATTTGGATGAAGTAGATTTTGATGAGGAGGGGAAACAAATTCCCAAGGATGGGGAAATGAATGGGTTTGACACTGAATATGAGGTGGAGACCTCGGATCAGGAACCCGAGGGTGAGCAGCCTGAAGAGCATAAGGATAAAGAAGAAAGTCCAGGGGAGCACCTCTCTGAGGGAGAAGGGAAGGACACAGAGATTGACATAGGAAAGGATAGTGAACTCTCAAAATATGGACAAGATAAGGGCTTGTAGAATGAAGAAGTGCCTTTAGAAGGAGAGCAAGATAAATAAGAGGAGAATACAGATAAGAGGGATGATGAGACCAATCAAGAAATTGAGATTGAGAACACAAAAAGTGGAGGCCAACACAAGAAGTAAATATTGATAAGGGAAATATAAAATCTGATGAGTGAGGCCAAAGGAAAGAAATAATTAAAAAATAGGAGTAGGACATGGAAGAAGAGAACATCGAAGATGCTCCCGAGCATGAGGAGTATTCAAAAGATAAAGGGGCAGAAAATAATGAATTCAACACTACATCCCCCAACCATCAAATGAAAGTTCCCTCATGGCTAGAGAAGCAGTTGAAGAGAAAAACTCTTGTGCTCCTAGATCCTAAGGCTCACTTGGAGGCAATACTAGCTCAAGCACAAGTGAAGACGTGAGAGAAGAAGAAACCAAAGGTTAGATCACATATCACAATAGATGCCTCGGGATCTCATATACTTCAGGTGGCAACTCTGGCTACAAACAAGGATGTTGGCACCCTTCAAGCCAAGGATGATCAAGTAACAAATATTAACCTAGGCCTTGTGTCCAAAGCCCAAAATATCAATGATTTTTAAAGGTTAGTTACTATAATCCTCTAGCAAATGAATAAAGATCAATCCACAAAGGAAGAGCTAAAAGCACAAGTGGTAGAATTGGCTGCCTACATACAAAAATGGACCATAATTAGGGAAGAATCCCCAATGGAATCACCAGCAGCCACCTTGTTGTCTAAGGAATAAATTGATAAAATGGAGAGGATGAAGAATTAGACTAAGTCCACCTTGGATTGGTTCAAAATAGTCATCGACATGAGCAAAAAAGGAATCCATTATGCAATCATAATGCATAATTATTATTTTGTCCTACAAAAGGAAGTTGAGGAGGCAAAAACTTGTAAATATTTCCCCAATATTTACAAAATCACATACCCCTAGCTACAAAGCATCTTGAAGCTATAAATAGAAACTTAGGAAAAGGATTTGGCTCTTCCCAAATAGGACTACTAGTCTCCCAATACGTGGCTGATTAATTGTGAATTCAAAAAGGGATCCTAGAAAATTCTTTTATTGAATTAGATGTTATCCATGCCCATGTTGTTGCCCACTTGGCTAAGGCTGATAACCTCTTAGGATTGGTAATGGGATACACTATTCCAACCTAGGAGCTAGATCAAGAAAGTATAAAATGTGAATTTCACAAGAGGATAGAACAAGGAGTCTATGACACTTTATCAACGGATTTTATGGATTTTGTTGCACAGGTTTTCTCATAGTCAAAGTAGATGGTTAAAGCAAGAGATACATGTGTGCAAAATCATGAGGAAATGATGGATTATTTTAAAAGGATCACCTTCCACATCACAAAATCTTATTTCACTGGATGGGATAAACTTCAGACTGTCATAGGAAAGTTTTTCTATTATGCTTCATTGCAAAAAGAAGCTAGAACCCCCATAATAGCAAATAAATACTTGTGAAATTAGCTACAGGATGAATAGGCTAAAGGACAAAATAAGGAAAAGACAAAGTAGCATGTTTTATATTTTAAATTTTATACTCATATTGGGTGATGTGAAAACCCTAAGCTTGAATTAATTTGAGCCTTTCATTGTAAACTAATCTTGACCAATAATTCTACTTCTTGAAAACTATAAATAGGGGCATCCTCTCATTTTCAAAGAGAGATGATTTGTTATGTAAAGACACTTTGTAGCAATATATAAATAAAGGCATTGAAATTAATGGTTTCTTTGAGTTTGCTCATTATGTTTGCATGATTCAGCCTCCATGTTTATTTTATCTTGTTTATTTACAGTTTATCTTTACTTCCACCTTGTTAGCTTCTGAACTACTTTAATGGTGATTGTATGTTGTTGTATTTGATGCACTTTCATCTCATACTTTTAGTGATTTATTGATGATAAATTGTTGTGTAAAGTTAGTCTGAGATCCTTTAGTTGTTGTACTTAAGTTCAACTATATGTTCATGCTTAATGGATGAAAGTCGCAGTCTGAAAATATGAAAAGAACCTTAGAAGATTGCACTAGTTTTGGTATACTATAGATTATTCTTGGTTAAAAAAAACTCAATTTGGGAAGTTTGTCTATAGCAATATCTACCATTATTATTTCTCTTCATAGTTTTGAGTCAGAATAACTCTCTAAACCCTTAAACCCTTTTGTTGTTTCTTTTAAATCTGAATTGAACAAACAATTCCAACATCATAGTAATGACAAATCTGATGTATAAAATGAGTTTCAGACTGCTATTCTAAATTTTCTATCACTATTCATCATTTCCTTAAATTTGAAACTCAATTATAGACCCCAACTTTCATGCTTTGTGAAACATAAAGGTCTTCTTGTGATTACCAACAAATCACACATCACAACTGAGCTATTTTTGCATAATCATGACTTGATATCCGAGAGACCTTGGGGTGATTTTCTAAAACTTAGTTGCAGATTTTTACCTTTCAAGAGAGACATTACGCTTGTGTTTTGTCTGTGTTGAGAAGTGTAAAAACACCCATCAACAGAGGGTAGTCTGTCAAAGGATATTTTAGATCAAGAATTATTCAATTTGCTCTTTAACCATAAACTCAATCTGATTCATGAGGGGAAATTTAAAAATAATAAGAAAATTTTACTTGAATTCACAACAATTTTATTGAAAATGGTAGAGAAAAATATTAAAATTATTTAAGTCAAGAAAACATAGAAATATAAATTACAAAATAATATAATATAAATCCATCAAAAGTAATGTTAAATTATGAAGTAGAAGAAGACAATGAAATCTTAGTTCATGTCATATGCAAATGTTGTTAATCCTAAGATGATGTGTTCACACAAGATGTCTAAGTTATGAGCTTGAGATTTATCTACCAATTCTAGAATAGGAGATTCTTTAGCCAAAAGATGTTGACTAGTAGAAAATAAATATGAACCCTTTGAATTAGTATTTGGAGCTATCGAAGTTGAAGAATCAATGAAAGACTATATAGGATCACAAAGAGAAGTCTCGATCTTATCATAAAATTAAAGACTGTCATTATAAGCATGCAAAGGTCCTTTGTTGTATCATCATCATATGATGGGTTATCACAATCATTGAGTAATGGCTCATAGTGGGATCTATTGGTTATAGATATTCATTTGAGTCTTTATAGATCTCCCAATTTTTGTTTCAAAGAGTGCAAGGGCACTCAATATGTGAGATGTCCCAATTAGGGTCATTATCAACATTGTAACTAATCATTTCTATAATTTGACCATTCTTACTAGCTCATACTTTCCTTTTGTTAATGAGTACCCAATTTATAAACAAATCCATAGAGATGGGGCAAGAGATGAAGCCACTTGAGATGTTTTATGAATTTGTCTTAGTAAGATTTATGGTTTCCTTTTTTAGGGTGACCTCGAAAAGATAAATGAAAACCCATTATTAGCTACGATAGATTCTTCAAACAAGTCAAATAAAGACTAAACCAATAAAACTAGTGCACAACCCCTCCAAAATGATTGTTCATGAAATCCTTTAGCAAAATTTCATGATGATACTTTATACTTAGTATGTTCATAGATGTGACTTGTCAAATATGCAAAAATAGACTTAATCACAGTGAATGCAAGTGTCTCAAGAGGCTAAAATAGTGAAACTATAATTATAATTTGTATTGAAACAAACCTAAGGTTAACACCATAAAGTATATAAGAAATCACACACTTTAAAAATGATGCATGAAAAGGAATCATATGAGCTCAAAAAAACGTTGGAAGTTTCCAAAAGAAAAATGAGAAAACAACACCTATGAGAAATTTTAACTTCTAGAATAGTGAGACAAATCATGAACTATCTATCATACTTCAAAGCTCTCAAAAATTACCTAAAATTTTGAAAATTCCTCAAATTAGCCAATATGACTAAGAATGAAGCATGTAAAGTTTGAGTGGAAAATCAACATTATGAATGTAGAGGGCTCTAGATTTGGGGCCCCACTCGTTTGGCTAGGGATTGTGAATCTACATTCAAGTGTAGGCCATACACATGTATTAATAACTATAAACTACATGAAAAAATAGGTGGAAGCAATCCTACTGAAAAACTACTTTGGAGATGCTCTATAACTTCATCAATGATAATGATGGTGTGTGCACGGAGGAGCATGTTGCGGTTCCACGACTTGAATACAGCTTGCATGTCATGATTTTCTTGTGCATGCAATGGTGTGGGTGTGGATCAATGGGCTATTGAAGTTTTCTTACATGGGGTAGAATTTCATCATGTACGGAGGGAGTATTTGCTTGCAAGCTTCAATTTTTCTCATTATTTTCTACCATTTGATTTCAGTGTTTGGTGTTGGGGTTTTTGGGGGGATGAAGAAGGCTTTATTTTCATTTTTATACTTTTCTTTTTATTGTATCTGTCACTTGGTTTCCTATTGTCTCCTATGTGGCTTTGGTTGTGCTTGGGGGATTTGGTTTCATTCTTGCATGGCGTTGTATGCATCCATGAGCAAGTCAGATCTAGCCTCTTCTCTGCCTGAAGGAGGTTTAAAATTTTCAAACATGGCTAACCTTGGTGAGGGATCATCAAGGAATGGTGCCTTCAGATTGCAAAAGTTGAATGGGTGTTTGGAGAGATCTCGAGAACGCCCGATCTTGGTTATTCAACTAGAATCAGTGGTTGAGGATGTGGAGTATTATAGCAACTATTTGTTGATCTTCAAGTTCATGGGGATGAGGGTGTTGCTCCCATTTCTAGAGTCTTGGGTTTGCAAGACATGGAACCCTAAGGGTGACATTGATATAATGTTGGCGGCCAACAAATTCTTCATGGTGGATTTTTCCTATGTGGCTGATAGGAATAGGGATTTTGAAGGTGGGCCTTACTTCTATAATTTTAGGTGGATCTCTTTATTAAACCATGATGTATAGGTTTTAACTCTATAGAGGAGCTCCCTTCTAGAGTTTTGGTTTGGGTTTTTCTCCCTCCTCTTCCTTTGGAACATTAGATAAGCAATATATTGCAGATGGTTTCTCTTTTTCTTAGAAATCCTATTGGTCCTTCTCAAAAAACATTGAATAAAAAGGTACTTTCTTTTGCTTGTGTGAGTATTGAAATTTAACTAAATAATCTGATGTCAAAATCTATAAATATTAGCATTGGATCATCTTCTTGGACCTAGTAGTTGGACTATGAGGTGTTTCCTTTTCGATGTCAGCTATGCCATGAATATGGTCACCTTCAACATAAGTTTCCCCTAGTTGTTCATGCTTTTGGTTTGGGTAATGGTCCTTAGCATTCGGCTCCGAAGATGGACAAAGTTAAGGCTCCCATATAGGGGGTGGTGGCAAATGAGGAGGGTTTTGTTTCACATAAGCCTCGTAACATGGGTAGAGGTCAAAAGAAAACCCTTAGAGATAGGTAGGAAGAGGAGACCTTTAATAGGTTTGATGTCCTAAAGGATTTGGCTCAAGAAGAGGGTGTCCCATTGGACATGCAAGTGGTAGATGTATCCTTAGTTGAGAAGCATCTTGGAAATCATCCAATTTTCCTTCCAACTCTACTTAGGTGGAGGATTAGGGGGCTTAGATGGACATGGATTTGCCTCCCTCTGTCACAAAAAAGGGGGGGCTAGTTTGACATCGAAGGTTTTTAAGGGTTTTTTTGCCATCATTTTTGGACTCACTTTTGAGAAGGGGGTTGCTAACTTGGGTAAAAGTAAGTCTTTTTCTCTTGTTTTGGGCCTGTAGCAAAAGATCCCTAAAAATAGGATTCTTGAGAAGCCTCTTCAAGCTGGCAAAAAGAAGGACCAAGAAAAGGTAAAGTTAATTAGTGAGACTTTGGTGGAGTCTGGATCGGTGAGGACCATTGATTCTCATTTCTCCCAACCTCATATATGATAGTGTTATCTTGGAATGTAAGGGGTATGAATAGAATCCCTAGACAAAAGGCTATTTGTGAGTTGATTCGTGTTCACTCTCTTCAATTGGTTTTCTTTCAAGAGACTAAGTTGCCTATTGAAAGTATGTTGAATTTGTCTTCTAAGATCTAGGGTAGAGGTTAGTTCTAGTGTGTGGGAGCCCAAGTGTGGTTGATTTTTTATGGGATCCATGTAGATTTAGCTCGATTTGGTGGCTCCCTTGTAGGTATTCTATTTCTTTGGTTGCTTCTAGTCTGGAATCGGGTGAGAGAATTATTTTTTCTAGCATTTATGCTTCTACTAATCTTCCTAGTAAGACTCAACTATTGTCTCATGTTAGATACATGCATTCTTTGGATCCTTTGATTTTGGTGAGGGATTTCAATGCTATCTCTGCTCTTGAGGAGAAGAGGGGTAGTATTGCTTGTCTAGATCCCTCCTTGGCTCTCCTAAGGGACAACAATACTCTCTTGAATTTGGTTGATATCAAGCCCTTTAATGGTATGTTTACATAGAATAATAGGAGAAATGGGGAAGCTATTATTTCTAAAAGGTTGGACAATTTCTTGGTGTCTAGCTTTTGGGTTGGCAATAGGAGGATGACTAGCTGTGATATTTTGGATTGGCGAGGATCGGATCATTGGCTAATCAAATTCTCATCACATTTTTCTCATTATTCTAAAAATAGTCTTTTAGATTCCAGCTCATGTGGCTTTGGAATGCATCACTTCATGATCTTGTTCTTGGTTGGTGGCATTTTGGGAATCTAGCTCATGGCACTACAATGTACTCCTTCTCTAAGAGGATTCAACATGTTAAATATATGTTGAAACATTGGAATAGGCACCATTTTGGTAATGTCTTTCAGGCTAGATGGGTAGCTCAAGCTCATTTAGATTCCATTACTCAAAATATTCAGGACTATGGTCTTATTGAGGATAATGGTGAGCTAGAAGCAATGACTATGAAGGAAATGGAGGAATGGGAGTTGGGGGAGGAAATTTTTTGGAAGCAAAATTCTCGCATTGACTAGCTCCAGGAAGGTGATAGGAACACTTCCTTTTTTCATAATTCTATTAAGGATAGATGATACTATAATATAATCTCTTCCCTTAGGTCATTTGAGGGGGTTCAATTATCTTAGTTTGATGAGATCTCAAAAGAGTCTATTCGCTTCTTTTATGCTTTTTTTTCAGAGGACTCCCCTCTTGCTAATGAGGATGAAGACTTAATATTGGCCTGTATCCTACCTTTGGTGACTAGTGAAATGAATGAATCTTTGCTTAAACCAATCTCCTTGAAGGAGTTGAAGGATATTGTGTTTCAGATGAAGAAGGGAAAATCTCCTGGGCTTGATGAGTTTCTAGTTGAGTTCTTTTAGGAGTTCTAAGAGGTTATCAAAATGAGCTTCTTGAGGTTTTTCAGGAATCTCAAAAGAATAAGCAAATGCTAAGAGTCATGAATGCCACATTTCTTTCTCTTATCCCAAAAAAGGATGGAGCTAATTCTTTGGATCTTTTAAGACCTATTGTTGTTTGTAATTTTGTGTATAAGATATTTACAAATTTGATTATAGAGCATCTGAAGCCATGGTTAAGCAAGTTAATTTTTGAGGAGCAAGATAGATTTGTTGCTGAAGAGGTAAAAATAACCCCATCAATATAATGAACTATAAACCTTTTCTTATATCATCCAGCCACCTTTACCTTGCCAATTGATTGTCTTTAGGATTAGTAATTGTTTGCTTTTTGTGAAAAGTTGTATAATCTTTATTTCTTGAAATTAATTAAAATAGGCTAACTCGCGCTAACATAATAGTTTAGTTTTTAAGTATTGTATAGGCTATTAAGCACCATCGTTCATCATGCCACCCAAGTGGATTCAACGCAGACTTCAACATAGTTGAAGACAAGCATTGGAAGAATAGGCATTGGGACTTTAGGGGAATGCATGGTGGATCAAGTTTTTGAAGCTTTCTGTTATTTTTAGTTCAAAGACTTTATGGCTCATCTTGAGCCCTTTAATGTTTTATGTAGTGGAGTAAAGTCTGTTAGTCAGTTGAATTTTAGTTAAAGACTTTTTTAGTGGTAATCTTTACCAACTAAATTATAGGATTTTGTTATTAGCTTTTGTATAAGTATGTAACTGTTAGAAGCAATGATATAGGAGAGATATCGTTATGTTGTCACAATGTGTTCTTAAACTATGTTTTTGAGTTATACTTTCAATATGAATAAAGCAATTTTTTCCCATCTCATTTTGAGTTATTAGTATTGTGAATGGAATCATCTTGAATGGAGGAATCTTGGAGTTACAAATTTTATGCGATCTTAGCTAAGCATAGGAGCGCTCAAGAGCTGGCCACTCGAGGGACTGTAGAGTAGATAGATAAGTATTCTATTTTTAATTTTGTTATCTTCATTTTGTAAATGATAATTGTGAGTGAAGTTTATTTTCATGTGTTGAGCTCTATTAAGTTAATCCTGCAAGTTGTAGATCGAGTCTGTAATCTTTTAATTTTGTTATCTAAAGTTTTGGAACACCTACTTTCATTGTTAGTTTCCAGTTGTGAAGTTGTTTTCTGTTAATTGTTAAGTTTGCTATCCGTTGTTAGTTAGATATTTCATAGTTTCTTTACAAGCATTTCCTCTTCAACAATTTGAATGCTTCTTAGTTTAATTATCTTCATGCTATTTAGTTTAATTTTTATTCTTTTTAGATTAATCATTTTTTGATTTCTAGTTTAGTGGCCTCTTAGTTTAAGTTTTATTTCAGTTGTTCCAATCACTTAGAAAATTTGAGAGAGATAGTCAAGATGTTTTCTATTGCATATAGCCTCTGAACACTACTCGGTTGATATTTGATGCACTTTTCAAACTAAAGAGATGGGACCTAATGAGAGCCTATCAGTTGTTGGTAGGAAAATTCTTGATGGGGTTGTTATTGCGGCTGAAGCAGTTCATTTTATGGCCTCCTCCAGAGAGAAGACCATGTTTATTAAACCAGACATAGCCAAGGCTTATGACCATATTAAATGGGACTTCCTTTTCAATATTTTGAGGGCTTTTGGGTTTGCAAGTACTTGGATTGAGTGGGTTATGAGTTATGTCACCTCTTCTTCTTTCTCTATGCTTGTCAATGGTGAGCCTTTTGAGCTTTTTGGAGCATCTAGGGGCCTTCGACAAGGTGATCCTTTATCCCCTTATTTATTTAATGGTTGATGGATTGGGGAGATTTATTAAATCTTTCTTAGCATTGGGTCTCATCCAGGGTTGGCATTGGGGTAATAATTTACCCCCAATCCCATCTTCTATTTGTGGATGACACTGCCCTAATGGGCATGGCTAGAGTTGAAAAAGTGGTTAACTTGAGGAAGGTCATGGATAGTTATTTGGTTGCTTCGAGACAAAGTATCAATGAGGGGAAGTCCTTCATCTATTTCTTTAATACCTTGAAGCTTATTCAAAGGATAATTGGTAGAATTCTAAGATTTCAAACGGGCTCACTTCCTTTTGTCTATCTTAGTATTCCTATTGTTGTTCATTCAGTCCCTAGGTTGTTTTGACGGGATGTTATTGATAAGTTTCGTAAAAAGGTTAGCCACTGGACTTTTAGGTGGCTCTCTACTATTGGGAGAGTGACTCTTTTGAAGTTTGTGATTCAAGCTCTTCCTCTGTATAGGTGCTTTGTGTTGTCTGCCCCTTCTTGCTTTATCAAGGAATTTGAGTCTTTCCCGTCATTTTATTTGGTCTAGTAACCTCTTCTCATGGAAGTGGAGCTTGGTTAAGTGGGATACTATTTGTAGGCTGAAGTAGGAAGGTGGGCTTGGATTGTGTTGGGCTAATTTGAATGGGAAATATTTGGCAGCTAAGTTGTACTATAGATGGTGCTCTCAACAACATCGGTTATGGGCTAAGATCCTCACCTCAAAATATATTGAGGTGTGAAGAGTGTTGGTGTTCCCAAATTTAGTCTTTTGGAGAAGGGTTCTACGATTTGGGGTACCCTTAAAAGGGGGGCCAAAAAATTCAAACAAGGGTTATTTTGGATATGCAACAGTGGATTGCAAGCTCTTTTTTGGTTTGATTATTGGGATGGTTGTCCTCTCATCATGACCACTCACCCTCATTTGCAAACTTTATGTAGAATTCTTGTTGATTCTAGTTGGAGTAGAGTGAATTATTTCAAATCCTCTTAGGTTCTTGATCAAGCCACCATGTACAAGTGGAAGGAACCTCATGAGTGGCCTCTAGGGGGATCAATGGAGGAGCACCAGGAGCTAGCTAATATTTGGTTGGTAGGGTTTATAAATCTCTTCTAGGGAGGGATATTCTGGCTTGGGGACATGACCCAAAAGGAAAATTCTTTGTTGCCTCTAGCTATCAGGTGCTAGACATGCAAGTTTTTAGGCATGTGGGGGTCCCTTGGTGAAAACAGGTTTGGAATAAATTCTCTTGCCTTAAGTGCAATTTCTTCTCTTGGCTTGTGGTTTATAAAAAATAACTCACTTGGGAGAATATGTGGAAGCATGGTTTTTAGGGTCCCTCTATGTGTGTCATGTGCACTAGTAATGAAGAGTGCACTTCTCACCTATTTGTTTAGTGTCCCTTTGCTAGAATGATTTGGCACTTCCAATGGGGAGTCTATAACCAATCGTGCAAACATGCCTCTTCTTTGAATGAATTTTGCATTGGGTTGGGGAACTCTCCTGTTAAGACTTCCTTCCTTCAAATTGCATGGAAAATTGGACCCAACATGATCATTTCGTATACCTGGTTGGAACGCAACCATAAGATATTTTTGGATAAGAAGCTTTTGGTGAGTCAACTATGGTTGAGAATCTTGGGGGTTCTTTAGGAGACTCTAGTAGCTAAGTTTGATTTATTTGTCCCTGTGGATCTTAGGGATTTGGGTGTGGTCTGAACTTTGGGGCTTCCTATCTATGATAGGAGTGACCCTAAGCTTGGGCCAAGATGGTGTGGTAGAGTGAAGACCCAAAGATATGGTCACTAAAAATGCACTCCTCTTGAGGTGTTGAAAATTAACATTGATGGTTCTTCTAGAGGCAATCTTGGGCATGTTAAGGTTGGTAGTATTGGCAGTGATAGCTCGAGGGTGGTGGAGTTCTTCTTTTCAATGAATAGAGGTAACTAATAATTTTATGGAAGCTTTATCTATTTTGTTGGCATTGAATCGGGCTTGCACCATTGGTTAGAGAAGGATTATTTGTGAGTCAGATTCCCAAGTTGTGATTGATATGTTGAATAAGCATCAATTGGATGATGTGAATTGGCAGTTGGCTGTAGTGGTCTAGCAAATCATTTCTTTGGGTGGGGTCTTTGATTCTATTACCTTTTATCATATTCCACGAGAGTGGAATAAGGTGGTTGATGGCTTGGCTAAATGGGCATCTAAGCGGATAGGGACTTGGAATGTGAAAGACTGGGTAAGCCTTCCTAAGGACCTTTCCTCAGTTCTAGAGGATCTTATTATGGAGGATATGAGATGTTTCTTGGGAGTTTCTTGATGGATTTGCTTTGGGATCTTGAACCCTCATGGGCCTATTGTATTCTTTTGATTTGTACTAATTTTTTTGATCAATAAAGTTTTTACCCCTTCTTATTAAAAAAAACTTCATCAATGATAATATCTTGGTAAGGTTTGGAGTTTCTCACAAAGTTAGACTCGGTCCATGGCAAACAACTATCTACAATATTTGGAGAAATCATTATGGAACTAATGATTTACCTTTGTGTTTGAAAGGGGGAGCTCCTTTGTATAATTATTATTTTGGGTATGCTTTTAACCATAAAAAAAGAAAGGTATAAAAGAATCTAAACTAGAATAAAAGGAGAAAGGCTAGATAAACTAATATGAAGTTAAATATCTATTTTTTCTTGATAAATTATGAAAAGTTTTTAACTGAGAGGAATAAACACATAGATTTATTTCCCATAATAGTTAATTCTAAATAAATGACTACAACCATAGTTTGGATGAATAAATATTACCTAATATAAGAAAATGATGTATTTATAGACACATAGATTATAAATTAATCCAATATTTCCAACCAATATGGTGTAAATAAATTCATCAAATGAAAAAAAGATTCATTTCATGAATATATAACATGAAAAAATGGCTATAAATTTAACACAAGAAAATATAAAACATAAAGACAAACATTTAGGGCAATGACTAGTAATGTCCTTTATTAATTTCTTATAAGGAAGAGATCATAGAATCCTTTATATTTATATAATCTATATGAATAAAAAAATCATTTCTTAGTCGGAGTATGGAATAAATAGTGCATTGCCCATTCCACTAGAGGATGAACAATTCCAAAATTCCTTGGAGAGAAAGGTTTTCTACTTGGCCAAGATTGAGTAGAAAGATGGTGTTGTGAACAAGATCACAGAGCATTGGGATAAAGTTAAGAGAAATTTTGGCAAGGATAGAGTGAGAATTTGTATGGTTGGTGATTTTATTTTCTATAGGAAAAAAAGAAAGATTCAAAGGGTAATAAAAAAATATGATTCCCTTTGGAAGGACTCTTTCCAAATTAGGAAAGCTTGTGGTAACAATATCTTCTACTTGCCATACCTTTATGGTACACTATTTCCCCTTCCTTATATATGGAAATACCTTAAGCTTTATAATTTATAGTGAAATGAGTTATTCCTCATCCTTATATTTTATTTTCCTTGATTTTTTTTCTCCTCTCACTTTCCTTTGTTTTAATTTTTTGTTGTTTATAGTTCCTCATTCAACTAACCCTTCCTCCTTTTTTCCCTTGTGCCTATCTGAGTATATTTCCGAATGGAAAAGAAACTGGTCCCTTGAGATTCTAGGTTCATGCTATATCCTTTTGCATTCCTTGTCCCCAATTAGAGCTAGCTATTATCTCTAATTTTGAATGTCATTTTTCAATTTTTTTATTGATACCTTAGTCCAATCAATTTGTGTTGAGCCTTCATGCTAATTAAAAAAACTTTAAAATTGTGTAAGTCTCAAAGTCCTTTTTATGTTTTCTTGGGTGTATAAAGCCTTGAAAAATATTTTAAAAAATTTAAAAGTTTTTCAAACCTCTTAAACCCCAATAGAATGCTCAAAAGACATAATAGACACTTCTATGGTTCTCAAAACTTCTAAATTATCAAATAGCTCTTATGTTAGCATTTTTTATAGTTCTAAATTTTTTTGAATATTTTACATTATCCCTTAAAAGAATCAAAGTTTTATCCAAATTCTCAAATTCCCAAAGGTTTGACCCTTGAAAATACTTTATTGACTTTGCAAAGAAATCGATGTTTCAATGATTTCTATAATGTTTGTACTCTCCTTGCAAAGTTTTAAACATCTTCAATATTCTAATCTAAGGAGAAACTTTGAAAGGAAACAATTATTAGCAACCTTTAATTTTTTTAAATTTAAAAAATATTAAGAAATGGAGCAAATATGAAGTATATGGGTGCAAACAATAGTACTTTCAAAAGTTTTCTAACATTTTAAAACAATGTCATGGATCAAAGTTTCTCCAAATTGTTAATAAAGTTTGGATTATGAAGCAAGTGACATTGGTACTTGCAAAGGTTTTCTAACTAACCAAAATGCTAGTATGTTTCAAAACTTCTTGAAAATGACAATAAAGTTTTAAAATGTGTTCAATCCTTGGTGGCTCCTTCATGAATTCTAAAGGCAAGCAAAGTTAGTGTTTTTGAAAGTTCTCAAACTTTCTAAAACACTGAAAAGGATTTTTTTTTAAAGTGATGATAAATAGAAAAATTTGAAATGTTACAATGGAGGCATATGACTCATTAGTAACAATAAAAAACTCATATACCTATAGATCTCCCTCAAACATGTGCTCAATTGAACCCACACAATCACTACACTCAAAGAACAAAGGCATCCCTCCCTGGTTTCCAATTCAATTATGAGGTAATACCATCTATACTCATTGAGATCTTCATATCATTTCCCACACATTACTTAGATTTACAATGATTTTTTCAACATTTTTCCAAGTTCAAAATTTTCATATCCCCTAATTCCATGAAATCTACCCAATTTTCTTGTTACTCACCTAAATATAAAACATTCACTTCGCTTATATAGAAAAATATTAGAAAATATAGCTCACATTTGTATCTATTACCTAAATGTCCCAATATGAAATTTGAGTACTAGGTTTATCAGCATGCCACCATTCTAAATAATTCCTTGTCTCAAGTAGGGGACAAGAAATCAGGGCATATTAAAAAAATATTTATGGAATATAATACAACAAAAATATAGGGGCAATATTGTTGAAAAGAAATTATCTAGAGGTCTAGCTCATGCTACAAGTTTTCCTTCCTATATTCAATGCACATATCTAGTGCAACCATGTGTAAGAAATTACAATTATGACACTAAATAAATCAAAATGGTGGATGACCAATTGGTGGAAAGATTGGATGGTCCTTCTCTCAACATTACTTTATGACTCCCTCATTTAGAGATGAGTATATTGATATGAACATGGAAAATACCAATCGATTTTTCCAAGAAAAGAAAGAGACTTATCTAAGAAACATAACAAAATATTAGTTGAAACTACTAAAGAAAGGAAAATCACTATTGCCTAGAAATTTATAGCAGTAGCATTTCAATGAATACATTTTAAATATAATTAATTAATTGAAAAAAATAATGGGAAATAAAAAGACAAATCCTTTTCATTATTGCATGTCACTTTATCATTGTGATATGCTATGTGAAATAATATATCGATTAGGGAAGATAATAAGTGATAACTTGCACAGTAAAATGGTAAATTTTACACAAAGCGATATTATGTATATGTCATTCTATCTATTCTATACAATATAAATAATGAAGCCATGGATGGAGAAAGGAATAAGGGGTATATGATAAATTTTGTAGATTTATGACTTCTACCCACAACTATAATTAGAATTCAACAATAGAAGCCTTAAAAGAGTAAATGGCGCCTTTATCATGTTGACTATTAAAGACCTGGGTGGAATTATGGAGTTAGAATCTCACTTGAGGCAATTAATCTCATTACACAATATTGGAGTTACATCATTAAGTTCCCAAGGTTCATGCACATTAAAATTGGTGGATTTGGTAACCCTCGATATAAATTACCTCACTATATAAGTGATCATGTCATGCTAATAGAGGTATATAGGTAGATTATAGCAGTAAATAAAATACAAATAAATGAATAAGGTAGGCATTTGTTTTTATTTAACCTCATATATTATAATTATCGATCATCTTCTAATGCCCAAAATATTGAAAGGTCTATTTCCAAAATTTTCATGTACTTTTATAAGGCAATATTCCCCTTTGATAATAAGAATGTTTTCAAAAATAACATGAACCTTGGGTTAGAATATGATCACATACCTCAATTAGAGGATTTCTAGGAAGACTATGAAGATTATTTTAAAGTGTGGAGAAGAGACTGGATGAAGAAAATGATTAGACAAATAGAAGCCTTCAACCTAGTATAGGATGCTCAAGATATCAAGGAGGTCAACTCTAATATGATAGATCTAGTTTTCATCCCTACCTTCTAGATGCAGTCACTTATGCCCATCAATTGTGTTGATAAAGAAGTCAGTGAAATTTGGGAGAGGTCACCTTTTTTTAATGCAAAATACAAAGAGATGGGTTAATGCAAAAAATAAGAACATACCATGATGAGGCCACTTACAAAAGATAGTACCTTGAGGAAAAAAAATAGAGTGCATCTTCATCAGCCTAACTATTTACATCAATTTACACCATAATATCTATAGTTACTGAAACTAGACAAGGTGATGAAGAGGATCCCAAAAAGGGGGTGGAGCTAAAGTGTACTTGTCAAGGAGGAATCATAAACATAAGAAGAAGTTGGATATAAGGAAATCACTAATCCCCACTGGTCAAAACATCAAAGGTATCTCTCAAACTCCTATGGGTATCTAGTAACAATTGATTACTACTCCTCTTTTGACATCACCTCTTTCTTCCACCATCTCCTCATCCTCCACTATCTCCCACTTGTCCATCTTCTCCTTATACAAATCCTCCTTAACCACCACCAATTAACATAAGGGTTAAGACTAAACCAAAGGTCACCCTTCCTCTATTGTTGCTCCTCTTCCTAAAGTTTGACTACCAAATCTTTGACCTCTCCCTGAACATGGTTAAAAATGTGGTGACTAGAAAGAGAAAACACACTTGAGCGAGTGATCTTAGATTTGATGCGATGGTACAAATTACTATAGATGTTTCCATAGCCTAAAAAATCTCATATTACCTTTAGGTTGATGTTTAATCCTTCATTAGGATTGTAGTTTGTAGAGATTATAAAACCCATCACGAGGAAAAGTGAAGAAGACATGATAAAGGATGATTAGAATGTCTCCTAATTAGACTTGGTCTATCCATGCATGAAAATGACACACACAATATTCAAGTGTCAACTATAAAATTAGTATGTGAAATTGGTCGAAAGAACTGAAAAAGAAAAATAGACTAGGGAACAACTTGAGGAACATGTGTATCTTTTGATGTTATATGTTAAATATATTATTAATAATTTTACACAACCTCTTGATACATTATTTCCAACCTCTTCTAGCTCAATATTGGGATAATTAAGTAAAGAGATTATGGAGAAAAATTGTAGACATCAAGCCTACAACAAAGCAATTGAATCTCAGGTGGGAAGAGGTTAGGAAATTGTATGAAAAGATTAAGGTAAAAAACTAAATAGAATCAAAATTTTAAATTATGAGAAAGTAAGAAAATATTTGACAAGTGGAGATTAAAGACCTAAAATAAATGTTACAAATATATATCTAAACATATTAATCTCATTTTTTTAATAAGGCCTAAGAGTGTGAACCCATCTTATTATTCAAAGGAGTATAATATAAATTATTAGTTTTGAAACATCAATAATAGAATTCAAAGGGTTGGTATAGGTATGTGATTTTGACATATGAATTAATTGCTTTTATTTTGATTTTGACATACTCAAAGAAGATGAGACTAAATTAGCATATGTTTTTATTGTTAAAAAGAGCTTTAGAGACACGATCTCAAAAGAACTCTTTAAAAAGGAGACTGGATGCTAATATAATGATAAAATTAAGTTTTTTATCATGTTCATTCATAGGTTGTTGAAAGGATATTAAAGTATTTCATGAGAAAGTTGAAAAAATAAGCGAGGCATTCATAACTTGGAAGTTATGTCTCATTAGTACCATTATACTAGGAGCCAAAACAATAGTCGAAGCCATAAAATTATTCACAAGTTATAAATTTAGGTATTATCTACAACAACTACAATTTCCATAGTATGAAGCCTTGAAAGGAGTTCACCACCTCCTCATCAAGGCAAAAACTTCATTTTCTTTGTTCTCAAATTAATTTATATATATTTTAAATTGTCATTTATTATAACTTAATAAATTGAACTTTATATTTAAACTCAAATTAAAAAATTTATTAACTCAATCTAAAATGTTGATTGAGTTGGTTATGAGAAAGGAAGCCTATATATGCAAGGCTTATTTGTAATTAGGGTAATTTGTATTAATAAATATTGTATAAATATAAAGGAGTATGAAAGCTCTTCTTTTTGGGAAATTAATAAAGGAAATTATCAGCCTATGAGCTTGTGTGTGTGTCTTTATGTTGCATATTTTTCTTATATAAAATTTACAACCATTTTTTATATTATTCATTCATGAGATGATAAAATGAGCCTATTTTTCATTTTATGAGTTTATTTATATAATAGTGGTTGGAAATATTGGGTTAATGTCTCATCTAGATATGTCTAAAAACCCTAAGCAAACACATCATTTCTTATGTTAGGTAGCATTTCTTTATTCAAACCCTATTTTTAGTGTTTTCTTTAGAACTAGCTAATGTGGGAAGTGAATCTATGTATTTTCCCCTCTCATTTTAAAACTATTCATAATTTTTTGAGAAAAAATAGATATTCAACCTCATATTAGTCTATCTAAGGTTTCTCATTTTATTCTACTTTAGATTCTTATATACCTTTCCTAATTCGTGGTTAAAATCATACCTCATAAAATATAATCATAGAAGGGAGTTGCTCCTCTCAAATACAAAGGAAAATCGTATATTTTATAATAATTTCTCCAAATTTTGTAAGCATTTATTGTTTCCCATTGAATGAATTAAGCTTTAATTAATAAAAAATCATAATAACAAAAGTTGCTTACCCATAGTCTTGAAACTAGGCCCTTTTTCTAATAAGGCATAATCTTTAATCTATGTGTAAAGAAGAACAAAAAATACATGTAGATTGGGGAAAATCTCTAAGTAGTATTAGAGGCTAGAGATTGAAAAATTTCAACTCTAAAAGACTAGGCCAAATAATATTAAGCATGCAAATCAAGGCAAGGTTGGAATACTTAATGTCTTCACTCAAGAAAACCTATGAAATCATCAACACAAGATGGAAACCTAAACATAGAATAGGTCTAGGTAGCACATTTGAGTCTTTTGTACCATAACATTCTACTTAGAGGGAGATTATTGAGTATCCATAAAGGCCATAATAATTCTAGAGCTCAATCACTAAGTCATTAGACACCATGAACATTGAAACACTTCAATAACCATCCTTTAGACTATATTTGTAAGGTTTGGAATGACAAACTAACAAATGAATAAAATAAAACATGGTACATATACAAGGAGAGAAGCAATGTTCTCAATCAAATTTAGATAATAAGTGAAGGAGAATCCCTAGGTTTGTCACTCACAAATTTATTATCTTATAATTGCATGGGAAAATTCATTTGAAAAAGTTGCATTTAACCTAAATTAAGAACTGGGTCAAATATGTTTTATTGTTTGAAATTAAATATTCAATTCTTTTATTACTTATTGTAGACACATAAAAATGACCTAGGCCTACAAGCTCTATTTTACCACTTTCGTCTTAGCATAATTATGACATTTTAATTATGTCTTTTGTCCACCTTCGACTATTAATTAAATAATTCATAATTATTTAGTTAATTCATGTTTTTTAATTCTTCATGATTATTAAATAAATAGATCTTATTTATTTATTTAATGCGTCACTAACTATCTAAAGTCTTCTCATAATTAAATAAATTTTTCAATTTATTTAATTAATCTTTGCCACTTATGTCCTCCTGATTATTAAATAAATATATTTTATTTATTTATTTATTTAATATGTCACTAATTCTCAAGCCTTCTTATAATTAAATAGATTTATTAATTTATTTAATTAATTGTTCACCTTCTTTAAATTAAATAACTATCTTTAATTATTTAGTTGCCTTATTTGACATTTCCCTCATTTTAAATAAAAAAAATTATTAAAAATGACCTCACATGGTTAACTGCCACTTCTTTTAGTAAATAATCTTAAAATCAATTATTTACTATCACACTAAATCCATATTTTGAATTAATTTTAATTCAAAATGGTAATATTCTTCTATAAATCAAGTAATTACTAAAATTCTTGATTTTTCAAATCTCATCTTCTTGTTCAATCTTTATCCTTTTGATTTTACTAATTTTCATCTCATTGTCACATTTATTCTCCATCCTTGATTTAATTTCTTAAATTAAATCTTGTCCACTCATTTGGGAATCTTATCCTAACCCTAATTGAGAGTTGTCATTTTGAATCTTGACCATTGATTCTAGGGCATTTCTCAATCTTCAATCTCATCTGTCCATCCAAAATCATTTTCTATAAAATGCCAATTTTGTCCACATCTTGCATCTCTTAATTTAATCTTGAATATCTTGAATAATCTTTGAATCTCTTTGAATTTTAAGATTGTCTTTATTTTTTATCATTTAGCTACTTTCAATAATTGCATATAGGATTTAATTTCTTTTGCATAGGCATTTAGGAAATCCTTCAACACTTTGCTTAGGTCTAGTCCATAGTATAGAGTTGCTCATCAAAATCTGAGGGCACACTTCACATTTCAGCAAGCTAGAAGGTACAATGGAAGTCAACCATGGAAGATGAAGGATGGGGTGAGCTCGTTTCATTTTTGTTCTTTATTTATTTCCTATGCATTTCATTGTTTACTTTGGGTTTTATATAATATGCATGTGTGTTTGCTAACAATCTAATCTTGCAGAAAAATCCTCAGTTACACTTATATTTTAAAGTGTTTTACAAATTTTTTTAGCATTTTAAGTTGTTAAGAATATGTATTTGTTATTAGGTTTGAATATATATATATATATATATATATATATATATATATATTACATAGAGAGTTCATTCAAGTAGATGTTATAGTTGCAACATTAGAATGAGAATATTATTTTAGATACAAATATGCTTATATACAAACATATTTTGATAATTGTTAAAATCACCTCATTACAAATACTTAAAAAATTATAATTTAGTAGAAAACAAATCAAAGTCATAAATAATAAAATGTAAGATTTAGAATAAGAAAAAATTATATATATATATTATCGATATAACATTCACTTTCCATAATATTTAATGTTTTTACATTATTGAGTATCATTGTCTTTATCTTTCATTAAGTTTATTTCTATTGGAATTCCCATATAGTTGAAGTACTTACTCTCAACAAACTAGAAATAAACATTAAATCTTTACATAATTATATGTTTTTATATTTAAGGTTGAACTACTTACTTTTACTCAATGAGTTTATATATTATTTTTTCACTTGTACCTTATAAGATACAAACTTTTATATTTTTAATCAAGCTTACTTTAATCTTAGTTATTTTTTGATATGTAATTAGCATTTGTAAATTCTATAGATTATAATATTTATGTTGTGTTACTCATAATTTAATATTCTATATTTATCCATATTCTCAATCTAATATAAAATTAAAATTAAAATCTAAAAATAAAAGACCTTATTCTTTGAGTATAATCCAGGTATGTCTTGGCTATTTTTTTAAACAAGCCACTACTATTAATTTTCAAATATATTTGTACTCATGGACATGGAAAGATTCAACTTTTAAAAGATTATACTTATCGACTTTAGATTGAAGTGCCTTTATGAGACAAGAGTATATTCAAGGCCAAAACTGAGCTTAAAATAGACAAGAAAAAATTGAAAATTCCTTTGATGAAAGGAATATAGGGAAGATTGGTTTGGTGTAAGGAAAATTTGTCTTCTTGTGTGGTTTTCCTTGGAATCCACTTTAATTTAATATGTTAAATCATCAATACAAGAGATCCAAAACATGTTACTTTAGAACTCTTAGCCAAAGAATACTAAATTTGCATATTAAAGGATACCTTAGACTACTTTACCTTTTCATTAAAGAAAATGTATCCAAACATAAGTACAAGATGGAAACCTAAACATAGAATGAGGTCTAAGTAGTGTATTTGAGTCTTTTGTATCATAGTGTTTTATTTGGAATCATATTTCAAAGCATTCATAGAGGACATAACACTCCTAGAGCTCAATTATTGAGTTTCCATGGTGGAATGGGCCTTGAAACATTTCAATAGCCACCTATTAGGCACAATTTATATAGTGTCAAAGGATTAGGTAACACATGAAGGTGCCAAATATATGGATCTAATAAATTAGACTACAATATGGTAGGGACATTGGGATTATAGGCAATAGTCAAGTCATCAAATTCAAACAATTAATAAGACAAGGAGAATGCATAGGTTTGTCACAATCAAAATTGAAAATTAAATTTTACTAATATTTAAAAAGAAGAGCCATTTGAAAAAAAAATAGCCTAAATTAAGAACTAGGGATATATATGTGTAGACGCACACACACACATGCACACACACACACACACACACACACACACACACATGCCTGCATGCATGCGCACGCACGCACACACACATATATATACATGTATATATGATCGATAAAGGCAAGGAAACCCCGCAAGATTTTATTTATTCATCATAAAGGTAATACAACCAACAGTTACATCAAATGAAGGTTTGCAACTTAGAATCAACAATCCCATTTTAACCCTTAAAACACCCCATCCTTGTATTCCAAACTACCCATCTTAATCCCCTCTCAAAAATCACCACACTCAACAATAGTTAAACATTACATAAAACATCATCACAACACCACAAAACATCCTATTAATTCCTATTTATGACTCTTCCTTTTATCATGCGAACGAATAGTCATATATTCTTTCTTTGGACCTTGTGCCACATCTCCTCTTGATCATCTTTTCATGTTGGCTCACTAATTTCCTCAGCTAGTATGCTACTCCCCTCAGAAGAGGTCGTACACAAACCCTTCAACCGACCACCAAACTCACCTTTTGGGACACTGCCCTACACCACCCTAGAAGAAAATTCTACTATAGACACTTGTTCCTTCTATAAGGGTTCGCTTGGAGCTATGCTCACTAATTTCTTATCTGGAGCATTCCCCACTAGGTCATCCTTTCCACTAAATAGTGATGGGGACAAACCTCTTTCCACCATGAAGCACGATTAGCCCTCTTGCACTTGGAATAATGTTCAACAATATGACCGGTGTTAAATAAATTATGACAACGGAATAACAATCTTTTATAATCAATTATTTGTTTAGCTGAGTGATTTCTGGATTTGATTATGTGTGAATTTTTTGCATCAACGTTTCAGATCACACTCCATGATCCATCATCAGGATGAGAGCAGAGCTAAACATTATGGATTGTGGAAACTTGATATCATCAATTATTTGTTCCCAAACACCTGATTATTTAAAAAATAGTCATAGGCAAATCTTTTGTGATGTCCATTTCTACCAAAATACGTGCATAAGTAGTGTGCAAAAATTTGAGTGAAATCTCATCAACTCCCAAAAAATTTCCCAGCCTATTGCCTGAAGCTTCCAAACAAGGTTCAAACTAGAAGTGCAGAGGGAGATTTGGAAGTCTTACCCAAAGAGGAACTATCCCAAAGGATTCAGTGTTTGGGTTGAAAGTTGTGTGCCATGGTTTCAACATTAGCAAGTGTTTGTCCTCCCAACTCCATTGATAATCACAAAGCACATCTTTCCTATATTTTTCATTTTCAAACACAACCACGAAGAATCCCTTCACATTGGGATAAATATATACATATCCTTCCAATATTAGGCTCCAATGTTTTGAAATCCAACAATGTAACTCTGCAAGTCTCAGCCAAAAACTCTTGAACCTACCTATAAGCCCTAGCTTTTTAAAATATCTTTTGTTCTCCACAACTTCATTTTCTAAATCCCCATCCAAGTAAATAGAAGGGTTTTCTCCTACAAAATGCAAGGGCTTATACTCTATTTTCAAACATGAAGCCTTTGGGGCTTCTCCCTGACCCCAAATCTACCGTCCAAACACCTTCCAATTGTCATTCCCTCCATGTGCCTTCCTATCAACCTTAGGCTTGTAGGTCTGACTAATGGGAACCCCAACAGAATGATTTTGAGGCCATCTCAAGCTCCCATAATGAGCCATCACGGCAAATCCTCCGCCCAATTTCAAGAAAGGGATTCCATTTTGCACCACCTCTAAAAATGATCGTCACCATGACCCAAAAAAACTAGAAAAATGAAAAAATTCCTTCCCGCTCCATCGTAGGGAACCCTAGCCACGTCCATCTTCGGGATTTCTAATATAGGTAGCATAGAGAAAAATATATTTTATTGTTTGAAATTAAATATTTATTTATTTAGTCCACAAATCAAAATCATTAGATTTTCATTCATCAAGTTCAATCCTATTTTTATTATGATGATAATTGAAATTGATCATTTTTTATGAGAATATGAAAATAAACAATTTTATAAGGTCCACACATCCTACATTCATTGTTATACAAGCTCTCAATTTTTTTTATCTTTTTTATTGTTCTTTCCTATTTTTTAGTGAAATCCAGATAGCAAAATAATTTTCTCTTGAGGATTTTGGATTTTAAAATAATTGAAATTGATTTTATGTTGCTTGGCTAGTAATTTTAAACTCATATTTGAGTTATTTCTAGATAGATGGTTGACACATACAACATAGGATATGATGGGAGGTGTGGCATGCCTACAAGTTTCTAAGGTGTGTTTGAAAGTCGCATATTTGTTGCAAGTGGTTGATGCTTGGAGTCTATCTAGGGTATGTGTTTTTTGTTGGTTCCTTATGCATCTTCCAACATAAAGAGTTTTTATTTAATTTATTTGGAAGCCAACATTATTGAATTGATATTAGTCAGCCTAACAAAATTTGAGAACTTTAGTACATTTTTCTTTGCTTTTCTTTTCATCCTTTTAATTTCTTTGTTTAATTCATCTTATTTGCATCACTTGAGCACTAAGATTATAAGGAAGAACCCTTCTTGCATGGGGAAGGAAACAAAACACCAAGACTTGTATTCTATTTTTTAGTGTAAACCACCAAGTGTTGATTGCACGATCAAAGTTAAATTTTCATATAAAAATTCAAAACTTCCCAAATGTGAGTTAGGTGATATTTTCATGAAAAGTAGTTTTATGTCTTATCCTCTAAGGAAAATAGATTATTGAAAACAACCATTTCAACCGATCCAAATCATTCATCCAACAATCTCTTGGAAGAGGTCCTCCACAAAACTAGGCAAAAAATAATAATCTACATTTTGCTTATAATTAATCTCAAAATCCCTTTCTAGAAGATTTCACTAATTGTCTAACAATTTGTGGACATAATATCACTTTATGTACACACTAGAAATCATTTACTCAAGAATATAATCTATTTATTAATAAGAAGGGTCTATATATAAAATTTAGTAAAGTGTTGTGCTTTAAAATTGTAGAGTGATTTATAAAATATTGCACACATGGGGCTTTTGACATTTTGAGCTAGAATATTGACATGGGTATATGAGATTGGGAAAGACCAACCATACATATACATGACAACAAAAAGTGAGGCAACATTTGGGAAAAACCTTTGTTTCTCTATTTGTGATCTTTGATCTATACGAAGGGTGTTTATTTTCTTAGTTTTTCAATTGGGCTAAAGGTCATGCTTGGATGGGTGTCTCAACAAATTTTATCATATTGTCTTGTGTCACTCATTGCTTGAACTAGGGATTTTTTTGACTAACTTTGAGAGACCCGTAAGTTGTCATAATCATGAACATGATTACATTGCCAATTTTTTAAATTCCAATTTGGTGTAGATACATGTAATACAATAAAAAATGGTTACATACATTTGGTTTCTTTTTGGAGAAATAGATTGGAAGCATGAATACTCTTTAGTGCCACTAACAATTCAAAAATATTTTATTTGTTACCATTTGAGTGTAATTGTATATTTGATACTGTATGCTCCTCATCAAAATGGAATGTATTACAAATATTTTGATAATGTTTATATCTTATTTGAGACTTGATCAAGTTTCTCGTGATATAGATGTTAGACTATTATTTTGGTTAGCTTTGTTGTTTAAAATCTAGTCCCATCCAATTCATAAAATTCCTTTAATATTTTTTTAAATAGTTTTTTATTAACTTTTGAATAGCCGAAAATATCATAGAACCATCAAATTCCTATAATTTTTTAAATTATGGTGTAGTTTCAAATAGAGACATAGACAAAGCAAGGAAAGATACACATTGATGATAGCATCATCATCTATCTTAGTCTCCACTTCTACTTTCCTTATGAGGATGTTGAATCCATGAATTCAAATGTAGAGGAAGCTCTAGTGCTAGTTCAAAGTTGTAGCATGCATAAAATCCCATAACTTGACTTTAAGAGTACTTCATATAATTGGAGGTGTAATACACACATAACTATTGAATATTGTTTAGGATCTTGAAAATTTAAAAGCTCATGTGGATCCTTTAGCAAACTCTAAGAAAAAGTAGAATAAAGTAAAAGAGAAAATGTATGTGATAGGCTCAAATATTATTTACTATTGGACTCCAAGATTTGATGAAGAAATCCCCCTTCTTCTCTACAATGTTTCTTGAGATTTGATATTTATTATGAACCTTCACAACTAATGCCAATTATAACAAAAGAGAAATAAAGTAATATGTATAATAGAGTGTATAAAAGACAACATTCTCCCATTCAATTATGACTTGTTCCCCTACAATTAAAAAACCAATTTGACTTTCCCCACAACCATTCAACACCACCAGTGACCATAACCTCCTTTAATTATGAAATTTTGTAGCCATGCAAACATTTTATTATTTTAGTGCTTAAAGCTAGTTGATAAGATTTTATGTAGAAGATTATATGTGTCTTTCCATATTAAAATAAAGATTAGATTTTTATTTTTTCATATCTAAATATATATATTCAGAGTGATGCTTTTACTAGTTCTTTATGTCACTCAAGTAGACAAAGAGTATTTATATAGTTGAATTTTTAGCATATATAATTTAAAAGTCAACAATGTAATTGATTTTTGTATCAATTGAAATAATAATAATAATTTCAATTATGCACTGACTATTCACTAACACAAACCAATAGGAAAATAGATAAATCATATTTTTCAAATTATTGGATAGGAAAGTACATTTAAACTATAACATTGTTGCTAATTTTTTTAATTCTATAAAATGATTCGCTAAATACATAAAAGAAATTTTATAGATAGTAGATGCATTAGTATTTCAATAGCCACCCATTAGGCCCAATTTGAAGAGTGTCAAAGGAGCAATTCCAACATGTGAAGATGACAAATACGTGAATCTAATAAAGTAGAGTGAAATATGTTAGGGTATTAGGATTAAAGGTAATAGTCTTCATCAAACTCCAACAATTAATCAGAGAAGAAGAATGCCTAGGTTTGTCACTAGAAAAATTAAAAAATTAAAGTTTACTACTATAATAGGAAGACCCATTTGAAAAATTTAGATTTAACCTAAATTAAGAATAAGAGTTCACATATACTTCATTGTTTGAAACTATATATTTAATTATATTCTAGTTGACAAGTCAAAATCATTAGAATTTCATTCATCAAGTTCGATTCCTATTTTTATAATGTTTTAATTATTGAAATCAATCAAATTTTAACCAAGTTTAGAAAATAAACAATTTATAAGGTTCACACGTCCTATATTCCCTATTATAGATGCTCTCTAAAATTGTTATTTTTAAAATATTTTTCTTCCCTATTTTCGATGAAATATAATTGGCGAAATAATTTTGTCTTAGAGGTTTATGGATTTTAAGTTAATTGAAATGCATTTTGTGTTGCTTGGCTAGGAAGTTTACCATGATTTTTTTTTTTCTAGATAGGTGGTTGATACGTATAATATAGGAGATGATGAGATATGTGGTATACGTGTAGGTTTCCAAGGTTGGATTGAAAGCCATATATTTGTTGCAAGTGGTTGCTACATGGGGTTTTTCTAGGGTATGTTTTGTTTATTGGCCCCTTATGTAAATTCTAATATAAATAAATTTTCTTTAGTTTATTATTGTGTAGCCTTTGACACTTTTCGCTCATTTGGGCCCTTGCCTATGGATTTTGGACCTCTTTTTACCCCTTTCCAAGCCTTCTTCCAAGGTGTTGTAAGGTTTTGTTAAACATTTTCACACTTTCCAAGGCTTTTCATCACTTAAAAAACCTTTTATTATGATAAAATGACCCCTTAATACACATATAAGTCCTATCTTAGTGTGTTTTCATGAGACAATCCTGACAAGCAATAATAATAATACTTTAATCCCTGATGAACCACCAAAAATGAAGAAGGGAAAGATGATTCCCCTAATGAGCCTCTAGGGGTTTTCACCCTAGAAGCTAACTTTTGGATGAATGACTCTCTTTCACACTTATTTCATCTTAGGGTTCATTCAAAGGGGGAGTTAGGGGCTTAATGTGATGTGTGTGATGATGCCCTAAATGCTATGAATAGAAAATGAAAGCTAATCTAAATGTAACTATGAATGTAATGAACTATGAAATCTAATTGTTGGAAAACACATGAAGATATGCAACTATGTACAAGATAACCTAAGAAATATACATAAATTATTACATAAATGGATGAGGTTGAATAGGTGTGCAGATTGAACCTTGTAGGGGCTGGAAATACTGTTGGATTCAGTGTTGATGCCGAAAGGGATACTTGTGCCAATCTGGGCGACCTAGTCCCAGATTCCTGAAAGTTGGTCCAGAGTCTGTGTCTACCAAATGGGTGTCCAAAAATGTCAAAATCACAAAAAGACCTATCCAGAGGGACTAGGTTGCCATTCTTGGTGACTTAGTCCTCTTCAAGATTTTTGGAATTTTTGAAGGGAAAACGAAAGCCCTAGGTTTGCACCCTGGTTCTTCACAGTTGCCCGCTTTTGAAACTCTGATATCCGGGCCTGAGAGTGATTTTTGGTGGATGATTTGACCTTGCATGCAATGAGTGGTCTTCAACAAGTCTTCAAAGTACCTGAATCTACAATCACACAAGGAGAGAAAGTGAAAAATGTTGATTGTTAGGGATTAGGGGTTTGCCTTGGTCAAACCCTTTAGGTAACTAAACCAAAATGAATAAAAAATGAAAAGCATGAATATGAAACAATGAAATAATGGAATAGGTTACCTTGCCATGATGAGAGATCTTGTGTTGTTGCAGAAATCAACCCTTGAATGCTTCAGAAATGATGTCTTGTTGACTTGGAAGGATCAACCCCTAGCTTGCTTGAGAAGAAGAAGGAGATGAGAGATGAGAAGAATGTGTGTTGAGAGGAAAAAATGGGTGATGCATAATGAGAAATTAGGGTTTTGAAGCTTATTTATAAAAGTTATGCCCTAATTTTCCCGAAATAACACCATACAGTCTGACCTTAGGGTTTTAGAGACCAAAATCCTGAAAGAAATGAACTTAAAATTGAAATTTATGCAACATGGGACTAGGTCACCCAAGGTGGTGACCTAGTCCACCTGGGAAAATTACATTGTTTTTCGATAGTTAAAATATAATTATTTATGTTTATCGGGATTGTCTTCATAAAACATACTAAGATAGGACATGTATGAGGATTAAGGGGTCATTTTGGCATAACAAGGGGTTAATTTGGTGATGACAAGCCTAGGAGAGTGTGAAAATGTTTTACAACACCTTACAAAACTTCGTCACAAGCTTGGAAAGGTGTAAAAATAGACTAAAAATGGTCCAAAGTCCATAGGCAAAGCTCCAAATGAGTGAAAAGTGTCAAAGTCCTCACTTTTTGGCAACACATTTAGCCCCCACTTTAGTGAGAGTATGAACTTGCTTCAAACTCACACTAAAGTAGCCCGATGGAGATCGTGAAGAATGACAAAGAAGAAGAATGGGAAAGGTGAAGGAAAGGTGAAGGAGGTGGTCAAGCCCCAAAGGATTTGAGATTCTAATTCAACTTGACATCAATGTAGAAGACATTCAAGGGTGAATGCATTACAACAAAACAAGATACATGATCATGTGATGACAAGGTTTGAAGTGAAGAGAATGGAAAGGGTGAAAAAGATGTACTCACTCTGGGGCCACAGAACATCAAGTTGTTCGCGGGGTGAGTTATCCCAAAAGGTGAGAAACATACATACGGTTGGTATGTACTCACAAAGGTGGCTATGGGGAAAGTTGTGTCGCTAGTTGGGCTTCTCGCTTAACTATATCAAAGTTATACCTCATGATAACTTTGATAAGGTGCCACAAAAGAAAGTGATGTTTGATATGATTTTGTTTCAAAGGGATTTTTCTTTGTTCATGTAATGTCTCATCTTAAGGAACATTATACGAAATGTTTCCAAGAGAGGCAAAGTGCAAATATACTCATCTTGTATGCAAGAGAGGCAAGGGCTCATCTTGTATGCAAAAGAGGAAAAATGCAAATGTCTCATCCTGAACAACATTGTGTGTAATGTTTTCAAGAGAAGGGATCGCTAGAAAAAGAAAATCGCACATTGAAATGTGAGTGGTGATGTATGCCCCCACTTTAAAGGAATTACGAAACACCATATTGTGAGCAATTTCTGTAAAGTAGAAGAGGAACGGGATATGAGAGCTTGTTCGAAAATCCCTATGCCGAGTCATATGTTTCCGATAAGCTATGTCTTGAAGAAGGAGTGTATGTCACATGCGAGTCAACTTAAGACAAGTCATCCACATCCCAAGCTTGCTCTTATATGTTCATGAAATATTAACGATAAGTCGAAAGAGACAACGACAAGTGACATACGAGGGAAGAAGGCTAACTAACCTCTTGGCCCCACTTAGTGCAGGACAAGAGTGAGCCGAAAGAGATTGAGGGAATGCAAGGGTGAGGGAAAATCGATATCAATTAGAGGAATTAGGTGCCCCGTAGATGGAAGAACACCAAATGCCTTAAGATTTTAGATTTTGGAACTCAAGGCCTTACACTCTTGGTGGAGTGGTCGTGAACTCAGTGGTAAGCACAAAAGGAATGTTTGTTGAAACATTTATTTCGAGTGTGAGGAGGAAGGGATATCAAGTAATCTTGGAGGAGTCTCAACAAGATACCCTCTTAATTGTGGGGAGAAGGTGGTCCTTGGGTTGGCAACAAGGAAGGATTTTGCTTAGTATGGGATGGCATACCTACGCAAGGCTCTATAGATTGCGAGATTTTGTATACTCCTTTGGAGTGTGTTAAATCTGAATCAAGAGGAGGTTATGGTGGAGCTTTTATTTTTTCCCCTTGTAGGTATGTTTTGTTCTTGGCTCTAATTGGTAGGGTCATGGGTTTTCTTTTCAAGTGTTGACTTGTTATTGACGGTGGTCAGTCACTTAAGTGGTCTTTTATCCCCTTTTGATCATGACTTTACTGGCCCCGTTTACCTGTCCTTTCGGTCTTTTGCATCATGATTGTATTATATTTTCATAGTGTCGGGCTATTGAATTATTTTAGATTAAACCTCTAAATAATATTTTTGATCTTGAGGGTCATTTCCCCGTCCACCTAGTTGGTCCCTTTCTTTATGAATAACCTTTTCGCATGTGCAGATTGCATGACCGTCGGATGAAGTGATTTTAATCTTGACCGTTCCTCGCAGACCTCTCAAGGTTTCTACTAACGTCATAAATATGGTGTGAGGCATGTGAGATGCTTCCACCTATCGCGTTTGATGGTGGGGACCAATTTTTCTCGCTAACCGATGATGGAGGCCAATGTTGACAACTGTTTGATTATCGATGCATCGTGGTCGTCCCTCATTGACCTCGCGTAATTAAAACTACAATTTCAATAATGCTGCAAGGTGTGCAATTTGGTGACGCGTGGATGCTGATGCTGTGTGTTGGTGACAAAGGTGGGGCCCGTTCCATGTTGATGTGGTGCCCGGTACGTGAATATCCTATCTATTTGGTGACTGGAGAGTGGATGTGGCATTTTCAAACTGTTTTGACTTAATCTGAGTCGTTCTCCTGGCCAACATTACTTTTGATCAATGACTCATATTTGACATAAATTGGTGTTGTACTATAGCCATTTTATCTCGCACGAGTGAATAGTAATGGTCGAGTTCGACTCTGCTTGCATAATTAAATGCTAAAATTTGTGAATTACTATTTTTGTGTTGTATCTCTACATTGAGGAAGAACTGCCTGGTATCGAGTGAAGCAAGTTGTTGTTGCGTTTTCTCAATTTCACTACCTTGGATGTTCTACGAATGAAATCGTAAGTAGAACGTAAGCCATTTCTTGTAATTTCAGAAGATTTTATGGTTGCTTGCTAAACAATTTGTGATTGTTCCCGTTTTGTTTTTGAAGAATTGTTTGAATAGATTTGCTCTTAGAGCTCATCTAGATAATTTTTGGAGACTATAGAATCGTGAGGTATTTTTTTGTTTAAGGATAAAAGAAGAAAATTGTAATTGCTTGCCATCTGAAAATAAGAAAACTCTAGCTCAAATTATCATTTGTCTAGTATAAATGGAACCCAAGGCCCAAAGTTCTAGTTCTAAAACCACTACCAGGTCTTTCTCCCAAGATATTATTGATTTGTTAAAGCCCTCTACTAACAAGAAGTAGGAGGGAAAGGTTTTGTTCTATGGGCCCCGACTCTTGGAAGGATTGATAGACAAGCAGTGTGCAATTTGAGATGTTGAGTTACCATATACCGGGTGGCAATTGTTCTCCAATTGGTTTGGGAACAAGAATTTGTCGGTTCCTTTGTGTAACCCATGGAGGTTAGACCTGGGTAAGTTGGTGGTGCATAATGTCTACTTGGGTGTAGATCTTTTGAAGGATATTATTGCGAGATATGACCCTGTGACCCGAGTTGTCAGAACTTATGATGGTTTGTAGATGATTAAGATAACCAGAGAAGAAATTGCAGAGATTTTCAAATTGCACAAATGGAGTTAGGATATGGTTCCTGTCGACCTTGAGGTTTTCAAACAAGAGTATAGAAATACTAAGGGTTTGTTCAGAGCATCCCTTTTGATACCTCATTTGGTTGTCTCGGGAAGAGGAAAAAATTAGAAGAAGGTAGTGATTAGCAGGAATGAGTCTGAACCTTTTCCTATGGACTATTTCTCCACTTATTTCAAGAAGAATGTATGTGCTTTATGTCAAGTTCTTGGAGTCAGTTTAAAGACAACCTTGCCTACCGATATTATGTATATGGCAGTAAATCTCCAGCACCCGGGTTTCAATGTGGTGTATGATTTTGCCACTTACCTAGCGGAGAAATTGCACATTGGTCTGGTATCTCTAAAGGAGGGGAAGAATTGGGTTGGATTCAGGTGGTTTTCCCTGTTAATTCACATGTTTATGTATAAGGGTCAGGCTGTGTTTGAAAGAGATATGGAGTTAAAGAAGAAGGAAGGTAATATTGAAATGCTTGTCCAATATTGGACTAGGATTCTTGACATGCATGATCATAAGTTTGATTATGTAACTTTCCATAATGTCTTTGGATCAAAATTAAGGAAGGCTCTGGTTTGTGACCCCCCAAGGATTCCAAAATAAATTCATGACTTCTTGAGACCAATGGAAAGAAGGCCTGAATTGAACATAATGCACAATTGGGGAGACATTATCCCCTATCATAACACAACAGTTTTCAGGGTTTTTGGCACCAATGTCAATCCAAGTGTTCTGCCAAGGGAGGTGCCCCTTAGAATTGGATTTGTGGAAATCATGAGGCAACTGGGAGGTGCTCAAGAACTACACTTTCCAGATGAACAGAAGAAAGGTTATTTCTTCCTTGAATATACAACATTTGCCGATTTTGTTATGGCAAAGAGAGGATGGAAGGAGTTACATACATTACTTGGGCCTTATAGGCTAAGGATTGTGCACCCCAGGAATCATGATCCTGAGGGTTTTATCTCTCAAATGAAGGCAAAGCATCGAACAGGGGCCTTTGTCCACAATTTTTACTTTCTTGAGGACATCATCAGGAATATTTTTGATTTGGAATTACAAGAGGAGAGAAAGGCAATGTACATTGCCTACTCTAAAATGATAAAGAAGAAGCAGGAGAGAATACCTGGTTTCAATCCCATACCTAATTCCAAAGATGAATTAAGTAGGGCGATGTATGCCATTGATAATTTTGAGAGTTTGGTTGGGGTTTTGAAAGATGAAAGGGTTGTGGAAGAAAGGGGAAAAT
This sequence comes from Sequoiadendron giganteum, assembly GCA_007115665.2. Lineage (NCBI taxonomy): Eukaryota > Viridiplantae > Streptophyta > Pinopsida > Cupressales > Cupressaceae > Sequoiadendron > Sequoiadendron giganteum. The sequence continues at coordinate 702,494,695 of CM021102.1, forward strand.
CACAAACCATCGAGGAGTACCCTGAAGTAAGATTGGAGGAGAGGCCTACTTATCAGCCCCAAAAGAAAATAAAGGTTTTTTCTAGAAGAAGGGGAAGTAGGGCTGAAGATGTTGCTAAAAATATTGCACCATCTTCTTCAAGGCAGTCAGTGCCAAATATTGTTGATTTAGATTCTCCTCTGAGGTCTTCAGAGCAGGCCTTCCCACCATCACCAAAGAGGCAGAAAGTTGAAAGAGTAAGGATGGTTGATTGTGATGGTGATGAGGATGATGAAATTATTGTGACTCCAGATGAAATGCATCAAGAGATGCCATTAGACCCAGTTGACATTGCAACAAGTTCAAAGGCAGTTACTTTGAGATTAGGAAAAGATGAAATCGAAGGAATAACAAGTAATGATGATTTGAGGATAGAAGCCAGCAAAGAGTTCATGATGTATGACTCTTTTATTCAAACTAAAGCTTTTAAATATTTTGTGTGTAGAGAACATACTGCATCATATGCTGAGAAGGTGGCACATGAGAGAAGTCTGCATCGAGAGCTCCTAGAGAAGGTAATTCAAGCTAAGGTCAAGGAACAGATGAGAGACAAATTCAAAGAAATAACACCAGAGCAAGGCCAAGAATTGGTATAAAAAAGTGGAGTATTGCTACTTCCTGAATGGGATATCGCTGATGTTGTGGAATTTGACACAATAAGAAGGGCTAATAGGCCACTTCTTGCAACTGAAAAGGAGGCTACATTGGCACTCAAAGGATCAACCTTTAGTGAAGAATGGGATGCTTTGGCAATCTGGTCTCTATCCACTAGGTCTAAAACACCAATTGTTGCAGAACCATCTAACTTTAGTGGTCACTTGGTTGTGAGGAGAGTCACTAAAACCCTAGCATTGGAAGCTATTGATATGGTCGTGAATGTTCCCAAATTCACCAAAGCAACTGTTGAAGATTTGACCAAGGACCGGGATACTCTGAGAAGCCAATATAATGACATTATTATTGAATATAATAAAATTCAACAAAAGGTAGCAGAGTTAGAAACCGAATTGGCTTTATTCAAGCAACAAATGGATACCATGAGGTCTCAACAACAAGCTAGTTCTAGCCACACTATTCGTGACCTACCAGTAGAGCACTCTCAACCTCCTACACAAGCACAGTCTTTGGCTATTGTCCCATTTAATATGGGACAAGTTCCTATTGCAATTGAGAGGGCTACTAGTCCTAGAGGGGGACTCTCTAGGGAGAAATTGATTCATTAGGTTGAAGAGTATAAGGAGATGGTAAAGCAAATCCAGGATGCAGCAGGGAGAAGCAATTAAGTAATAGTGGACACTGTTTTGAAACATTTAAACAAAAGCGTCCAAAGTAAGCTAAACAGTGTTCATGCAAATTATGTCCTAATGTTGCAAGCACTAAAAATGTTTCCAAGGGATAAAGAATTGGCCATCCCATTGCTAGACAAATGGAGCCCTAGAATGGAGAAGTTGAAATTCATGGCAGTAGGGGCAAAACAGCATGGTGATAAATATCCTACTGTTATAGCAACATATCAATTGGTCAAAGGAATTATTGAGCAGAAGTTTCAAGGATTTGTCACCCCTATGGAGTCCAAGATTAAATTATTAAAGGGTGTATATGATGGAAAGGACTTGACCCCATTGCCGCATATTTTGCATAGTCAGGATGAATTCAAACCCCTGTAGGTTTGGAAGGATCAGATAAACAATATAATGATGTCTCAAACACATGAGATATGCAAAAATGCTGACATCTGCATGCTAGAGAATACATTGGAAAAGTTTTCTTTTGTTATAAGTTTCTTAGAGAACTTTGATAGAAAGGCCACATCGATAATGGTGAAGTATTCTCCCTATCGAAACAAGGTTGATCAGGTTATGGCTTTCCAGTGGCCTTCCAAGGAGGAGTTTGAATTATGGAAAAAGGTGTTCACTGATGAACTGGGATTATGAACGTTACAGTCGAGAATTGCAACTTGGTCATGTATAATACAGGTCTGGCCTTAGATATTATATTCTAAAATTGCATTCTCCTTTTGACTTCAAGTACAGGGTACTAAGGTGGGGTTAGTATTATAACGGTTAAGCATGCCTTCGATCTATGGGGAGCGGCCTTTGGAGTGATGTTTTCTTTCCTCCATATCAACTAATGATGATTCTTGTCTTATGCTCTCCACTCGCATAATAGAATTGTAATTGAATTAAGTGTTAACGGTCCAATCACAAATGGACATGTGTACTCTCTGGCCTGAAGCTTGTTAGCTCCCTTGTGTTATAAAAGGGAATTTTGGGCCGAGAGAGAGGTCTATTGAAAATATCAAAAATATGAGAAATAAGAGTCTAGTGATACAAAGAGTATGAATTGTAAGTCCAGGTTTTAAAGTTTTGAGTCAGATTAGAGAACTTAGTTAATCATGGGGTTTTTTAGCATGTTTGTATAAAACTCATGAATATTTGGAGTTTATTTTCTCTCCTATTATGTTATGTTACATGGTTTATTAATGAAATATCGATCCAAGATGATTTTCATTGATCTTCATTTGTTCTTTACTATGAATTATGTTTAACTATAGCTCTGGTTCAAAGGATCGGTTAAATGCTTCAGTTAACCAGTAAGTTCATGCAATATAACAAATAGGATTGATAAAGAAGTAATAAACTCAGGTATAGATATATGGATTGTAATGCAATTCATAATAGATCATAAGTGTTCAAAATGAAATTTACCCTATAGTTCAGTTTTCTCTTTTGAATCTGTGCGTTGGGATATGGCACTGGAATTTTGATTACGTTTTATTCTCACATGTTTTGTGTTATGGCCTCAGGATATTTTACTCAAACATTTCCTATCAAATTACTTTAAGTTGAGTTTACGATTCTCTGTTAATTGGACCTGAGCCTTTTCGAGGAATAGCCAATTTCTTGAAGGATTTCATCCATTAACAATAATTGGGGATCTATCTATTGCTTACCCGTGTGCAAGTGAATCATTTAAATGTTGTATGTTAAGAGCACATGTTAGGGAATACCCTCCTGGATTTTACAGAGTCTGAAGTGTAGGAGAATTAGCCTTATTGTTGTTCTCGTTAAGTTGGCCATACTGTTCCTAGCCTTTTATTATTGAATGTGGCAAGTTCATAGGAGCTGCTAGGAAATACGTGTGGGTTGCCGTAAAAAATGCCAACAGGTTACAAGATGAAATTGGCTTTAAGCAAATATTCCTTGGTTGGTTTCAAAGGATCACTTTGGAAGGTAGGGTCAGAAGGGTGAATTGGGATGGAATTGGAGGAATGCTTGGTGGTTTTGATTAGAGGACAAAATCCCAGACCATGATGTGATGTTAGCTTAATAGGCTCTATAGGAGTGTGGATGCCTTGTTCGTTAGCACCACAATCTTTTCCACTATAGCCAAGTTGTTCCATCAGATCATAACCTTTTCCATAAAGCTTTTGCGACTTTTTTGGATCGGGTGATTGTTCACTATTTGCTTCATTGGCTGAAGTTGTTGAGGTGGATGCATGCAAAGGATCAACTGAGTCTTGTGTTGACAAGACTAGGTTTTCCTTTTTAGAGTCATTGTCTCTGATCTTGGATGCTCCCATTAAGGGAGGGGTGAAGTCTAAGGAACCCTAGTCATCATCTAAGAGCTTGGTGATTGGCTCAAGATGTTCTTCTTTATGTGGGTGTTGGCAGGGTTCCACTTGGGTGGTTGGTGTTAAGGTGTGGAAATGATACTCTTTGGATTTTTCAATGTTGAAGAAACTATTAGGTTCGGTATCGGCATCAAGTGTGTACACTTTGTGATTGTATATGTACTTCATCTTTTGATGAAGTGTGGAAGGCACTCCATTCATAGCATGAATCCATGCCCTACCTAAGAGAAGATTGTATGAAATCTCCTAAGGCATAACATGGATTATAGTGAGGGATAGTGATCACACCAAGCAGTTTCTTAGAGATGTTGTCAAATCCTCTAACAGAGAGAGAATTGGGTTGGATGTGGGACCTATCTATGCCAAGCCTATCCATAAGGCTCACATTACACACATTAAGGGTAGAGCATGTATCTACAAGAGTTATCTTTATCCCTTTTGTTTTGTATTGAGAGATTATTATGAAAGCTTCATTTTGTTTTTGTATATCCAAAGGAGGAAGCTCACTTTGGTAAAAAACAATGTCAGCATTTATTGAATGAATAATAGTTGCTATGTCATTTGATGGCTCATTAGATGGGATAAGAGCTTGTTGTAAGGCCGCTTGCATCATGTTGTGATAGTGAGGGGAGACTTGAATAAGGTCCCATAAGGATATTCTTGTGGGAGTATTCCTTAGTTGATCAACAAGGTCATACTCCCTAAGGAGGGAATTGAGGCGAGGGGCAGCAGGAAGGATAGGATTAGGTAAAGGTAAAGAAGTGGAGGGTGATGGTTGGGATTGAGGGTTATTGCGAGTGTAACGTGTATGAGCAATGGTATTAGGACTCAGTTGTAGAAACACATTAAGGGTAGGTGAGTAGAGGGTAAATTCGGGTGTGGGTTTGGTTGAAGGAGGGTAAAGGATGAGTTGAGGTTGAATAATATTAACATCTCTTAGGGAAGGAGAGTCTAAGATAGGCTCCACATATTCTTGTAAGGGTATAATATTATTAAGGAAATGATGGATGATGGAATTATAAGGAGAGGAAGGAGTAGGAGAAGGTTCTATTTGATCATCAAAGGTCTCATTGTCTTGTTCCAAAAAACCTACTCTAGTAGAAGAGCTTGGAAGAGGTTCATCACATGCTTCACTACAAGAAGAGGAGGCATCAAGAGAAGGATCACTGTGATTTTCAAATAGGTAGGGAGGGTTTAGAGTCATATGACTCTTAGGAGAAGTAACTTATAACATCAACATGTCCTCATTGCATGGAGGAGGGATGTTAGAAGAAGGGCAAGGTTGGGTATCGCAGTGAGGGAGACTAGGTAAGGTGATGACGAGAAATGTGTTTATGATTTCATCATGTTGTTGTTTAATGTTTAGAAAAGGGAGATGAGGAGAGGGATTATCAAGACCCTCAATGCTTGTAGCCTCTTGCACCAAGATACCTTCATCACTAATAGGAGAGGTATAGGGAGAAGAACAAGTGTGATTGTAGTGATTGTCAACACAAAGATCCTCATCGAGGGGTAATGGAAAGAATGGAAAACATCTTTTGAGAGAAAACACTGTATTATATGAAGAAAGAAAGGAAAAAAGAAACAATGCAATGTAATGATTTAAACTAAAATATAGAAATGCAATTTTCAGATGTAAAACAAGGTAATTTTCGGATTACACTATGTAACAATCTGAAAAAGAAATGTAGTATATGAAAAATTAAAACTAAGCAATGCATAAAATAAGCTAATTTAAGCTAAATTTAAGAAAATACATGTAACAGAAACACAACCAGTTGATAGGGGTAGGTGATGGCATAAAATAATTAAAAATTGGGTTTTCAGCTCTATAATAGGTAGTTTTAGAAGCTTAAAGAGACTAGGTCACCCAGGATGGCAACCTAGTCCTCTTGGTGTTTTTTTAAGAATTTCCAAGAGTTTTGGATTCATACAAGTAGTTTTTGTGTTGTACAATGCATATATTAGAAGAAAATGCAAAATGAAGAAGGGAATGAGGATTCCCCCAATGAGCCTCTAGGTTTTTTCACCCTAGAAGCTAACTTTGGGATGAATGGCTCTCTTTCACGTTAAGTTCACCAAAATGAACCACCAAAAATGAAGAAGGGAAAGATGATTCCCCCAATGAGCCTCTAAGGTTTTTTACCCTAGAAGCTAACTTTTGGATGTATGGCTCTCTTTCACACTTCTTTTATCTTAAGGTTCATTCAAAGGGGGAGTTAGGGGCTTAATGTGATGTGTGTGATGATGCTATGAATAGAAATTGAAAGCTAATCTAACTGTAACTATGAATGTAATAAACTATGAAATCTAATTGTTGGAAAACACATGAAGATATGCAACTATGTACAAGATAACCTAAGAAATATACATAAATTATTACAAAAATGGATGAGGTTGAAGAGGTGTGCACTTGGAACCTTGTAGGGGTTGTAAATACTATTGGATTTGGTGTTGATGTCGAAAGGGACACTTGTGCCAATTTAGGCGACCTAGTCCTAGATTCCCGAAAGCTAGTCCAGAGTCTATTTCTACCAAATGGGTGTCCAAAAATGTCAAAATCACAAAAATACCTATCCAAAGGGACTAGGTCGCCATTCTTGGTGACTTAGTCCTCTTCAAGATTTTTGGAATTTCTGAAGGGGAAACGGAAGCCCTAGGTTTGCACCCTGGTTCTTCACAGTTGCCCACTTCTAAAACTCTAATATCTGAGCCTGGGAGTGATTTTGGGTCGATGATTTAACCTTGCATGCAAGGGGTGGTCTTCAACCAGTCTTCAAAGCCTTCAATGATCTTCAAAGTACCTAAATCTACAATCACACAAGGAGAGAAAGCGAAAAATGTTGATTGTTAGGGATTAGGGGTTTACCTTGGTTAAACCCCTTTTACGTAACTAAACCAAAATGAATAAAAAATGAAAAGCATGAATATGAAACAATGGAATAATAGAAGAGGTTACCTTGCCATGAAGAGAGATCTTGTGTTGTTGTAGCAATCAACCCTTGAATGCTTTAGAAATGATGTCTTGTTGACTTGGAAGGATCAAACCCTAGCTTGCTTGAGAAGAAGAAGGAGATGAGAGATGAGAAGAATGTGTGTTGAAAGGAAAAAATGGGTGATGCATAATGAGAAATTAGGGTTTTGAAGCTTATTTATACAAGTTATGCCCTAATTTTCCTAAAATAACACCATACAGAGCGACCTTAGGGTTTTAGAGACCAAAATCCCGAAAGAAATTAACTTAAAATTATAATTTATTTAACATGGGACTAGGTCGCCTAAGGTGGTGACCTAGTCCACCTGGGAAAATTACATTGTTTTTCGATAGTTAAAATATAATTATTTATGTTTATTGGGATTGTCTTCATAAAACATACTAAGATAGGACATGTATGAGGATTAAGGGGTCATTTTGGCATAACAAGGGGTATTAATTTGGTGATGACAAGCTTAGGAGTGTGAAAATATTTTATAACACCTTACAAAACTTCCTCAAAAGGTTTGGAAAGGTGTAAAAATAGACTAAAATCGGTCCAAAGTCCATAGGCAAAGGTCCAAATGAGCGAAAAGTGTCAAAGTCCTCACTTTTTGCCGACAAATTTAGCCCCCACTTTAGTGAGAGTATGAAATTGCTTCAAACTCACACTAAAGTAGCCCAATGGAGATGGTGAAGAATGACAAAGAAGAAGAATGGGAAAGGTGAAGGAGGTGGTCAAGCCTCCAAGGATTTGAGATTCTAATTCAACTTAACATCAATGCAGAAGACATTCAAGGGTGAATGCATTACAACAAAACAAGATACATGATCATACGATGACAAGGTTTGAAGTGAAGAGAATGGAAAGGGTGAAAAAGATGTGCTCACTCTGGGGCCACATAACATCAAGTTGTTCGTGGGGTGAGTTATCCCAAAAGGTGAGAAACATACATATGGTTGGTATGTACTCACAAAGGTAGCTATGGGGAAAGTCATGCTATTGGTTGGGCTTCTCGCTTAACCATACCAAAGTTATACCTCGTGATAACTTTGATAAGGCGCCACAAAAGAAAGTGATGTTTGATATGATTTTGTTTCAAAGGGATTTTGATTTGTTCATGTGATGCCTCATCTTAAGGAACATTATACGAAATGTTGCCAAGAGAGGCAAAGTGAAAATGTACTCATCTTGTATGCAAGAGAGGCAAGGGCTCATCTTTTATGCAAAAGGAGAAAAATACAAATGTCTCATCCTGAAGAACATTGTGTGTAATGTTTTCAAGAAAAAGGATCGCTGGAAAAAGAAAATTGCACAGTGAAATGTGAGTGATGATGTATGCCCCCACTTTAAAGGAATTACGAAACACCATATTGTGAGCAATTTCTTTAAAGTAGAAGAGGAACGGGATATGAGAGCTTGTTTGAAAAGCCCTATGTCGAGTCATATGTTTCCGATAAGCTATGTCTCGAAGAAGGAGTGTATGTCACATGCGAGTCAACTTAAGACAAGTCGTCCACATCACAAGCTTGCTCTTATATGTTCATGAAATATTAACGATAAGTCAAAAGAGACAACGACAAGTGACATATGAGGGAAGAAGGCTAACTAACCTCTTGTCCCCACTTAGTGCAGGACAAGAGTGAGCCGAAAGGGATTGAGGGAATGCAAGGGTGAGGTAAAATCGATATCAATTAGAGGAATTAGGTGCCCCCATAGATAGAATAACACCAAATGCCTTAAGAAGTTGGATTTTGGAACTCAAGGCATTACACTCATTGGTGGAGTGGTCATGAACTCGGTGGTAAGCACAAAAGGAATGTTTGTTGAAACATTTCTTTCGAGTGCGAGGAGGAAGGGATATCAAGTGATCTTGGAGGAGTCTCAACAAGATACCCTCTTGAATGAGGGGAGAAGGTGGTCCTTGGGTTGGAAACAAGGAAAGCTTTTGCTTAGTATGGGATGGCATACCTATGCAAGGCTCTATAGATTGCGATATTTTGTATACTCCTTTGGAATGTTTTAAATCTAAATAAAGGGGAGGTTACGAGATGAAATTGGCTTTAATCAAAGAGTCATTGGTTGGTGTCAAAGGATCACTTTAGAAGGTAGGGTCAGAAGGGTGAATTGGGATGGAATTGGAGGAAGGCTTGGTGGTTTCGATTAGAGGACAAAACCTAAGACCTCGATGTGATGTTTGCTTAATAGGCTTTATAGGAGTGCGGATGCCTTGTTCGTTAGCACCACAACCTTTTCCACTATAGCTAAGTTGTTTCATGAGATCATAACCTTTTCCATAAAGCTTTTGCAACCTTTTTGGATCAGGTGATTGTTCATTATTTCCTTCATTGGCTGAAGTTGTTGAGGTTGATGCATGTAAAGGATTGACTGAGTCTTGTGTTGACAAGACTACGTTTTCCTTTTTAGAGTCATTATGTGTGATCTTGGATGCTCCCATTAAGGGAGGGGTGAAGTCTAAGGAACCCAAGTCATCATCTAAGAGCTTGGTGATTGGCTCAAGATGTTGTTCTTTATGTGGGTGTCAGGCGGGTTCCACTTGAGTGGTTGGTTTTAAGGTGTGGAAATGATTCTCTTTGGATTTTGCAATGTTTAAGCAACTATTAGGTTCGGGATCAGCATCAAGTGTGTACACTTTTTGATTGTAGATGTGCTTCATCTTTCGATGAAGTGTGGAAGGGAATCCTTTTATAGCATCAATCCACAACCTGCCTAAGAGAAGATTGTATGAAACCTCCTGAGGCATAACATGGATTGTAGTGTCTAATGTGGCCATTCCAACTGTAAGAGGGATAGTGATCACACCGAGCGGTTTCTTAGAGAAATTTTTAAATTTTTTGAAAGAGAGAGAATCGGGTTGGATGTGGGACCTATCTATGCCAAGCCTATCTAGAAGGCTCACACTACACACATTAAGGGAAAATCTTATATCTACAAGAGTTATCTTTATCCCTTTTCTTTTGTATTGAGAGATTATTATGAAAGCTTCATTTTTTTTTTTGTACATCCAAAGGAGGAAGCTCACTTTGGCGATAAACAATGTCAATATTTATTCCATGAATAATAGTTGCTATGTCATTTGATGGCTCATTAGATGGGATAAGAACTTGTTGTAAGGCCGCTTGCATCATGTTGTGATAGTGAGGGGAGACTTGAATAAGGTCCCATAAGGATATTCTTGTGGGAGTATTCCTTAGTTGATCAACAAGGTCATACTCCCTAAGGAGGGAATTGAGGCGAGGGGCAGCAGGAAGGATAGGATTAGGTAAAGGTAAAGAAGTGGAGGGTGATGGTTGGGATTGAGGGTTATTGCGAGTGTAACGTGTATGAGCAATGATATTAGGACTCAGTTGTAGAAACACATTAGGGGTAGGTGAGTAGAGGGTAAATTCAGGTGTGGGTTTGGTTGAAGGAGGGTAAAGGATGAGTTGAGGTTGAATAATATTAACATCTCTTAGGGAAGGAGAGTCTAAGATAGGCTCCACATATTCTTGTAAGGGTATAATATTATTAAGGAAATGATGGATGATGGAATTATAAGGAGAGGAAGGAGTAGGAGAAGGTTCTATTTGATCATCAAAGGTCTCATTGTCTTGTTCCAAAAAACCTACTCTAGTAGAAGAGCTTGGAAGAGGTTCATCACATGCTTCACTACAAGAAGAGGAGGCATCAAGAGAAGGATCACTGTGATTTTCAAATAGGTAGGGAGGGTTTAGAGTCATATGACTCTTAGGAGAAGTAACTTATAACATCAACATGTCCTCATTGCATGGAGGAGGGATGTTAGAAGAAGGGCAAGGTTGGGTATCGCAGTGAGGGAGACTAGGTAAGGTGATGACGAGAAATGTGTTTATGATTTCATCATGTTGTTGTTTAATGTTTAGAAAAGGGAGATGAGGAGAGGGATTATCAAGACCCTCAATGCTTGTAGCCTCTTGCACCAAGATACCTTCATCACTAATAGGAGAGGTATAGGGAGAAGAACAAGTGTGATTGTAGTGATTGTCAACACAAAGATCCTCATCGAGGGGTAATGGAAAGAATGGAAAACATCTTTTGAGAGAAAACACTGTATTATATGAAGAAAGAAAGGAAAAAAGAAACAATGCAATGTAATGATTTAAACTAAAATATAGAAATGCAATTTTCAGATGTAAAACAAGGTAATTTTCGGATTACACTATGTAACAATCTGAAAAAGAAATGTAGTATATGCAAAATTAAAACTAGGCAATGCATAAAATGAGCCAATTTAGGAAAATACAAGTAACAGAAACACAACCGGTTGATAGGGGTAGGTAATGGCATAAAATAAAAGCTTAAAAACTGGGTTTTCAGCTCTATAACAGGTAGTTTCAGAATCCTGAAGCGACTAGGTCACCCAGGATGGCGACCTAGTCCTCCTCGTGATTTTCTTAAGGATTTCTAAGAGTTTTGGATTTATACAGGTGGTTTTTGTGTTGTACAATGTAGATCTAAGAAGAAATTGCAAAATGAAGAAGGGAAAGAGGATTCCCCCAATGAGTCTCTAGGGTTTTTCACCCTGGAAGCTAACTTTAGGATGAATGGCTCTCTTTCACATCGGATTCACCAAAATGAACCACCAAAAATGAAGAAGGGAAAGATGATTGCCCCAATGAGCCTCTAGGATTTTTCACCCTAGAAGCTAACTTTTGGATGAATGTTTCTCTTTCACACTTCTTTCATCTTAGGGTTCATTCAAAGGGGGAGTTAGGGGCTTAGTGTGATGTGTGTGATGATGCCCTAAATGCTATGAACAAAAAATGAAAGCTAATCTAAATGTAACTATGAATGTAATAAACTATGAAATCTAATTACTGGAAAACACATGAAGATATGTAACTATGTACAAGATAACCTAAGAAATATACATAAATTATTACATAAATGGATGAGGTTGAAGAGGTGTGAACCTTGAACCTTATAGGGGTTGGAAATACTACTGGATTTGGTGTTGATGCTGAAAGGGACACTTGTGCCAATCTGGGCGACCTAGTCCCAGATTCCCGAAAGTTGGGCCACAGTTTGTTTTTGCCAAATGGGTGTCCAAAAATGTCAAAATCACAAAAAATACCTATCCAGAGGGACTAGGTCACCATTCTCGGTGACTTAGTCCTCTTTTGGATTTTTGGAATTTCCGAAGGGGAAACAAAAGCCCTAGGTTTGCACCCTGGTTCTTCAAAGTTGTCTGCTTGTAAAACTCTGATATCCGGGCTTGAGAGTGATTTTTGGTGGATGATTTGACCTTGCATGCAAGGGGTGGTATTCAACAAGTCTTCAAAGCCTTTAATGGTCTTCAAATTACCTGAATCTGCAATCACACAAGGAGAGAAAGAGAAAAATGTTGATTGTTAGGGATTAGGGGTTTGCCTTGGTCAAACCCCTTTCAGGTAACTAAACCAAAATGAAAAGCATGAATATAAAACAATAGAATAATGGAATAGGTTACCTTGCCATGATGAGAGATCTTGTGTTGTTGCAACAATCAGCCCTTGAATGCTTCAGAAATGATGTCTTGTTGACTTGGAAAGATTAAACCCTAGCTTGCTTGAGAAGAAGAAGGAGATGAGATCAGAAGAATGTGTGTTGAGAGAAAAAAATGGGTGATGCATAATGAGAAATTAGGGTTTTGAAGCTTATTTATACAAGTTATGCCCTAATTTTATTGAAATAACACCATACAGAGCGACCTTGGGGTTTTAGAGACCAAAATGCCGAAAGAAATTACTTAAACTTGAAATTTATGCCACATGGGACTCGGTCGCCTAAGGTGGCAACCTAGTCCACCTAGGCAAATTACATTGTTTTTCGATAGTTAAAATATAATTATTTATGTTTATCGAGATTGTCTTCATAAAACATACTAAGATAGGAAATGTATGAGGATTAAGTGGTCATTTTGGCATAGCAAGGGGTTAATTTGGTGATGACAAGCCTAGGAGAGTGTGAAAATGTTTTACACCTTACAACACTTCGTCACAAGGCTTGGAAAGGTGTAAAAATAGACTAAAAATGGTCCAAAGTCCATAGGAAAAAGTCCAAATGAGCGAAAAGTGTCAAAGTCCTGACTTTTTGGCGACACACCCGACATTTAATTTCAAAATTGCCCAGGTGGACTAGGTTGCCACCTTGGGCGACCTAGTCCCATGTGGAATAAATATTGAAATAAACTTAATATTCTTTCAGGATTTTGTCTCTAAAACCCTAAGGTCGGCTTGTATGGTGTTATTTCAGGAAAATTAGGGCATAACTTGTATAAATAAGGGCTTTTATCATCTTTTTCACCCTAATATCCAATCTTCTAACTCACCTCCATTCTTCTCAAGCACTCCTCTCCTTCTCAAGCAAGCTAGGGTTTGAGCATTCTAAATCAACAAGACATCTTTTCTGAAGCATTAGAGGGTTGATTGCTAAAACAACACAAGATATCTCATCATGGAAAGGTAACTTACTCCATTAATCCATTATTTCATGTATCATTACATTATTTTTATTCATTTTGGTTTAGTTACCTAAAAGGGGTTTGACCAAGGCAAACCCCTAATCCCTAACAATCAACATTTTTCCCTTTCTCTCCTTGTGTGTTTGTAGATTTAGGTACATTGGAGATCATTGAAGACTTGTTGAGGACCTCTCCTTGTTTGCAAAGTCCCAACATCCATGAAAATTCACTTTTAGGCCCGAATATCAAAGTTTCAGAAGCAGACAACTGTGAAGAACCAAGGTGCAAACCAAGGGCTTTCATTTCCCCCTTTAGGAATCCCAAAAATCCTGAAGAGGACTAAGTCGCCAACAGTGGCGACCTAGTCCCACTAGATTGGAATTTTTGTGATTTTCACATTTTTAGGTACCCATTTGGCAGAATTAGGTTGCATACTAGTTTTCTCAAATCTGGGACTAGGTTGCCTAGATTGGCACAAGTTTTCCTTTCGGCTTCTGCAACATTTTCATCAGTATTCTAGACCTCCATCAAGTCCTTGGAATTATAGGTGCACACAGTCTATCTCTTCCATTTCTGTTCAGTTTAGTGTACATTCTTAGGTCATTTTGTATATGCTTGCATATCATTATGTGTTTTCCAACACTTTGCATTTCAATAGTTTAGCATTCATTAAATCATTCTATTTTCAGTTTATTGCACTTAGACACATTCAAACACACCTCACAACCCCCAAAACCTCTTTGAATGAACCCTAAAATGAAAAAGTGTGATAGAAAGACCTCTTTCCTCTTAGGTGCAAAACCCTAGAAGTGTAGGAGTACATCTTTCCCTTCTTCATTTTTGGTGGTTCAATTATGAAGCTAAGATTTGTTGATGAACATCAATTTATTAGAGTCAACAATGGAATCAAGCTCCTAAGATCACCCGCAACACCAAAGATTACCTTCTACAAGAGAGAATCAAGAGAACACTGTTACTTGATTATGGTGAAAAATGGATTATGATTTAAAATATTATTATTTACAATGAGAGATGTCTTGCTTATATAGGCAAGGTTGAGAGATAGGACTAACTAGGATGATGAAAAGTGTCTTAATCCTATGACATGAGACAATTATAGGACAAGATCACATGTGTACTAGAGAATTTTAGAAAGGTTGCTAACTCCTAAGTAAACTTAACATGTGAATAGGACATAACTAATAACTAATTAGATAATGTACCTTGTTCACACTACAAAAAGGGAAACCATATAGTAAATACCCTTATTCACTCCAACACCCCCCTTAATGCAACTTAGGGAGAAGTAAATAAATGTAAAAATGCAAAGATAATGAGATGGGTCTTGTCTACTAGGCAATTATAGGTTCCCATGTACAAATGAAATCTCTCACAAATAGAGAAAGGGATAAAACCTAGTGGGATGAAACTCCTCTCCAAAAGAGAGAAAAGATGCAAACAAACATATGTAAATGATGGATGGAGAACTTAAGACCCCCCATGGATGAGATCCATCATAAGTATACAGTTAGTAGCTCTTATAAGAGGGAAAAAGAGAGACTATGTAACCCCCATAATGTATAATATCATGCAATAATGGAGAATGTTTGAAGACAAAATTTAATCCAATACCTACAAACAACATTCCTCTCCTTGGTAAGAAATAAAATAAAGTATATATGTAAGAAAGCTTCCAATTTTGGATATGATTAAGTAAGAAGAAACATCAAGACATGTATGATGATGGTGTCTCTAAAATTTTCTCATGTGTAACCATGTCCTTAGAAGATGATGCCAAAATCAAATTGGGATCATTCCCAGTCAATAAAGAAGGTGATAAACCAAGATCAAGTGGCAACTGATGATGAACAAGATCTAAAGATAAATATGATGGGAAAATAACCTTGATGGGGTTGTAATCAAACATGAGATCTATAACCCCCTAAATGTGTCCTCCAAATATGAAATGTGAGACACAAACAAGTCTAAAATTCCTATTAAGTAATCATCCCATAAAGTTGAATATAAAAGACTATGATGCACATGTTGCAAGGAATTGTTTAAAAATATTAAAGAAGCATCTCTAGATTTGAATGTAGCATCATGTGATGGATTTGTGATATCAATAGGAGGAGGACCAACATGAGAAGTCTTTGTATCATCGAGATGCTTAAGCACTACATCATATTAAAGCTCTTGTAATGTATCATCATCAAAGTGCATATGGACTACATCATCAAGAGGAATGGGACAATCTGGCGTGGTGTCATCTCAGAATGGAGAGATATGAGGGTCTCCATAGATCTCCCAAATCTTAGTCTAAGTGTGTATGGGCACCTAATCTCTAAGATCTTCTAGTAAGTGTCCCAAAAAATGCTAGCACTAATGGTTGTACTAATCAATCCTATGATATGATTATTTTTATCACCCCAAATTGATTTCTTCCATGGTGTATTTGGCTTAGGGATGAGTCTAGAAAGATGAGGCAAAAAATTGAACCACGTGTAATGTGCCAAGATACCTTTTTTCCAAGACTCATAGTTACCCTTACTCATAATGATTATGAAAGGATGTGCTACATAACCCATGATATTACAATGATACAATCCTTGAATGATAAAATCATAGACCAATACAAATTAAGTTGCTGAAATAAAGTCATTTTCAATCAAAATATAACTTTTCCAAGTGCCAAGATGTCCAAGTAATCAACTAGAAAGCAAATATCCAACAAATTGAATAAAATGTACTTGGGGTTGAATCTAGAAAATTGCATGAATCGATTGAGGAAGCTCCTCAATACCTTTCTAACAATGCAAGGATCACAAAAATAGAGATCTAGAGAAAAGTGATGAGCTCAAAAGCCAAAAATAAAGATCTAACTTCAATCAACAATTTTGGCACTTGCAAAAAAAGGAAAAAATAACCTATACCACTCTGAAGTGCTCAAAACCAACTTTATGATGGTATCTTACTCTAAAATTCCAATATCCTGGTGAAAAGTTATGGAAAAATGAAAAAAACCTAGATTAGAGGGAAATAATGGTGTTTTGGCACTATCCAAGTGATAGGATGAGTGGCATTGTGCTCTAGCTAGTGAAGGGTTATTTTTAACCACTTGAGAATCAATGTATAGTAGAGGGTGGCAACTCCCATGTGCTACAATTGGGGCTTTAACCCCTCAAATTGGTGAGATCAACTAATAGAACTGTGGGCTATGACCAACCCAGAAAAATGGTGAATTTTTAATTAATCAAAAAATGAATTTGTACCATATATAATAGTTACTAATACAAGGTTTTTACACTTACATAAGCTAAATAATATTCCACAAAGAATATACGAGATGTTTTAGAAATTCCCTGCTTGGTATCACAAATCTAATAGTTGATACTTGCAACAACATTGTATGGTATTGATTCATACATATGTACAGATTTTATACGTCTGCACAAACATAATATTTTTTAGATTGCTACAAACCTTAAAAAATTGTCCTTTTTTACTCCAAAACATCAAGCGTTTTATTTGAAAATAGGGGTTTTGGACCTTTTGGACTTAATTGTGAGGTTCGTTTTGCCCCAAAGTGCACCTAGCAAAAGCTCATGCCTAATTATCTCCCAAATTTGAGATGGTGTTTGTAGATCTAAAGCTCTAATATCATTTTAGAGTTAGTAATGGACTCAAGCTCTTAAGATCACCTGCAACACCAAAGATTACCTTCTACAAGAGAGTAGTAAGAGAAAATTATTACTTGATTATGGTGAAAAATGGATTATGATTTAAAACCCTATTATTTACAATTAGAGATGCCTTGCTTATATAGGCAAGGTTGAGATATATGACTAACTAGGATGATAAAAAGTGTCTTAATCCTATGACATGAGACAACTATAGGATAAGATCACATGTGTACAAGAGGCTTCTAGAAAGATTTGTAACTCCCTAAGTAAACTTAACATGTGAACATGTATGAATATGAATTAATTAATAACTAGTTAGATAATGCGCCTTGTTCAAACCACAAAAGGAGAAACTAGATAGGAAATACCCATGTTTACACCAACATAATCTACCTAACAAAAATTGAGAATTTTAATATGTATTTATTTGCTTTTATTTTTGTTCTTTTGATTTCTTTGTTTAATTAATCTTGTTTGTGTTGCTTCAACATCAAGATTCTAAGTAAAATTCCTTCTTACACAAAGAACCTGAAACAAAACACCTAGATTTGCTTTCTAATTTTTAGGGGAAACAACCAAGTTTAGATTATGTAATAAAAGATAATTTTTTTGTATAAAAATTCACAACTTCCCAAATGTGAGTTTGGTGATATTTTTATGAAAACTAGATTTGTGTTTTATCCTCCAAGGAATTTAGATTATTGAGAACTAGAGCTTTTCAGCTGACCCAAATCATTCATCCAACAATCTCATAGAAGAGGTCTTCCATAAAGAACCATGCAAAAAATAATATACATTTTTACTTGTAATTGACCCCAAAACCCTTTTCTAGAAGATTTCACCAATTGCCTAACTATCTCCCATTTTTCTTCTTCTAAACAATGTGCTCTTTTTAATAATTTACAAACATAATATCACTACAAGTATACTTTAGGAAAAAAATTACTCAAGAATACAATCTATGTATTAAATTAGAAGGGTCTATATATAATATGTCAGTCCAATCATGTGCTTTAAAACTATAGAGCAATTTATTAAATCTTTCATATACAAGGCTTCTATTATTTTTAGATAAAACATTGGCATGTGCATATAGGATTGGGAAAGACCAACCATATATGTACATGACAAAACATAGGAAAAACTTGTAAGAAACCTTGGTTTCTCTATCTATGGTCTTTGAGTTTCAAGACACATGTTTTTTTTTGTATTTCAATTGGTTTGAAGTTCATGCTTGGGATTGGAGAGTTTCAACAACTTTTAGCATGTTGTTTTGTGTCACTTATTGCTTAGAGTAGGCTATTTGTTTTTAACTAACTCCAAGAGTCTCATAAGTTGTCATTATTATGAATGCAAGTAGGTTGCTAGGATTTTTTTAATTGTAATACGACATGCATGCATGCAATAAAATAAAAAATATTTATACATTTGGCTACCTTTTGGAGAAATATACTAGAATCATTAATACTCTTTAGTGCCACCAAGAGAAGAACTATGCTATTTCTCACCATTTGAATAATTATACATATGACATTATTTACTTCTCATCAAAATATAAAGTATTACAATCCTTTGATAATGCTTATATATTATTTGAAACTTGATCAAGTTTCTTTGGGGAAAATGTTGGACTACTTTTATGGCTAGCTTTGTTGTAAAAAATATGATCCCATGTAGTTCATGAAATTTCTTTAATATTTTTGTGAATGTTTTTTCTAAACTTTTGAATAGCTAAAGACTCATAGAACCAATAATCTCCTATAATTTCTCAAATAATGGTGTATTTTAAAGTAGAGACACAATTAGAATAAGGAAAAACCGTAACCATGATAATGTCATCATCTACCTTGGCCTTTGCTTCTACCTTCCTTATGAGAAGGGTGAGGCCATAAATCCAACTGTAGAGGAGGCTCCAATGCTACTTTAAAATTTGTAGCACTCATAAAAGCTTATAACTTGACTATAAGTGAATTACATATAATTGGAGGTGCAAATACACATATAACTATTCAATATTCTTTAGGAGCTTGACAATTTAAAAGCTTGAAAATCCATGAGAAAATTCTAAGAAGAAAGTAAAACAAAATAAAATAGTAGATCTATGTGATAGGCTCAAAAATTACTTAATATTGGACTCCAAGATTTGATGAAGGGAGTCTCCTTCTCCTTCGTAGTGTTTCTTGAAATTCAATATTTTACTATGAATCTTCACAACTATTACTAATTGTAGAAAATGCGAAGTAAATTAATGTGTATGGTGGAGTGCAAAAAAGTCGATATCTACCTATTTTATTTCAGACTTATCCCCCTACTAATAAAAATCAACATGCCATTCACGGCAACCATTCAACACCACAAATGACCATAACATCCTTTAATTACATAAGTTCATAGTTAGACAAACACTTTATTACTTTAGTGTTTGAAATTGATTGAATGTATCTTTTCATATTCAAATGAAGATTATATTTTACTTTTTCCATATCTAAAATATATAGATTTGAGGGATGCTTTTAATAGTTCTTAATGTCATGAAGTAGACACAAAGTATTTATAGAGTTAATAATAATATTAGTTATACACTGTTCACTACTATGAATTAATAGTTTTTTTTCTAAATTATTAAATAAAAAATTAAATATAAACTATAATATTATTGATCATAATTTTTAATTTATATAATAATTGACTAAATAAAAATTGCATCCAAAAGATGCATTAATACGCCCTCTCCTTGAGAAACTAATAAAATCTCTTAATGATCTCGACTGCATCTCTTTCCAATATAAGTGCTAGGGAGAGGCCCTAGTAATTGAGCACCCTACCTTTGCGCTTCTCAAAATCCTACGTGAAAATTTCAAATCACTCCCAATTTTTTTATAGCAGCTTACTTGGCAAGTCCCTTGCTTATAACTAAGGTTTCAGGACCACATCATCAAATATGATACCACATTAGCATGCTTTTTGTCAAGGTGTCCAAAAAGGCCCCAAAAAAGGGTGAGACCGATAGTTGTGTACTAAGTTATGATTTATTTGTGTGTTGATGTGACATCACATGATTTGTTGGTTTTTAGATCTAAGGAATACACTTCATTCAATAATGGATACTCATCATCAATGCTAACAACTTTAAAATCACAAATATAAATCCAATATTATTAAAAATATTGAATATTAAATCAACAAATATTATAATAACTATTGAAACATGATCAATAATAGACCCTCTCCCCTAAAAACACACTTAACATCCACAAAACCACTACATAATACAAATTTTACAATATCTAATTACGCTGAATAGTGAAAGCAACAAAAGAATATTCGTAAACTTTTTGAAGTTTCATTGAAAATGACAGACAGGTGGAAGTATGCGTTGCTTAAGAATAACAAGCACATAAAATAAAAATAAATTTCTATTTTTCCAAAAAGATTTAAATTAAAATTTTTCCAATAAATAATTTTTAATTTAAATACTTTTCGATTAAAATTACAAACTAAGATATGTATACTTAAATTATTTTTTATATATATTATTAATTAATATATATATATAAATAATAAAAATAGTTTTTAATATATTTTATTAATTAATATTATAATAAATAATGTTAAATATTGATAACTTTCAACATTCTTTATATATATTATTAATTAATATATGTATACTAATACATTAATGCCAGTTCTAGTTCTTAAATATATATCTAATATATAATACAAAATTTACAATAGGCAGGATGGGCTTTCCGCAACCCCAGTTTCATACATACTGATATATCTAACATAACAAAGAGCATAGTCACTATTAGTAGAAATAACGAATTTGTACAAAACAACGGCCCTCTCAAGACCAGACTACATTGCTCTAAAACCCTAATAAAACCTTCAATTAGTCTGGGGAATTTACAGATAAAATTCTGGAATGGGTATTCCAAAGACATCACGCAAGGGTAAAAAGGCATGGCGAGCCAATATCAGCACTGCAGAGGTCGATAATTACTTAATTAACACCGACAAAGATGCTCGCAGCGGCGGTCCTCTCACTGAGATTTCTAGCGACTCTCTTTTTTACGTAGACAAATCCAAAGGTAAACTCTAAATACACACTTCTCCATTCGGTTTCCCTCTTTTATATATATTAGATTAGATATTTATTTGCCCTATTACTGTGCTTCTCAATCTCATTCCTGTTAAAGTATTCTGCATTACATTGAATTTGCAATTGGGTAATGACTGGAAGATTTATTTTGATTGAAGGACAAGCCACTAGATTGGGCCTCCTTTGATCTAGTGTGAATGATCGGGGTATCTATTTCGCAAAATGTGCCACACTCATCTCTTATTTGACATTAGCTAGGAATTGAACCGTGGTGGACTCTATGGTAGTTCATGCCTCCTAATTTATTAAAAAATTATAAATCACAAGCAGTTTCAGAACGAAAGCCTCAATTTCCTATCAGATTCTTTGGGAAGTAGGCGCTTTTATATAACAGGCAACGGCTATGATCTGCATCTCAGCATATTTAAAGAAAACGGAAGGTATGGAGAGTGTTAGATGGCTTATAATAGTAGTAGGCGAAGAGTTGAATAGAGAATGAGTAGTTGGATGAAGCAAAGAAAGTGAAGCAAATAAATGAATAGATGGAGCATTAGTTACAACAGTGCCTGAATACTAATCAAGAAATCCAAGAATATGTAAGATAAAGGTCTATGCTTACCATGTGGTCAAAGAGACTTGGAAGGAAATGACAAAACCACCTCATTCGAATACAACCTTGCAGATGAACACCATCAAAAGGCCTACATAGGAACATGGATTAATATTTTTAAAGACACGGATATGGCCTAACTGAACACTAGTTGACATCAAATGACAAGTGGAACCGGTTGTTGACATCACTCTCTAAACATTTAGAGAAGAGATTATGCCTGTTTTGCAGTTCTAGGGTGGGATATTTAGAACGCCTCTTCATCATGGATTAGTCTGTATATGGCAAAATATGAGCTAAGTACGTTCACGTGTTGTGACCACCCCAAGAATACAACCTTTACTTGAACACAATCAAAAGGCTCACATAAGGACAGAGATAATTTTTTTTTTAAGATATGCATATAGCCTAACTGAACACTAGTTGACATGAACTATATATGAAACCGGCTGTTGAACAACATCTGATAAAGATTGGGAGAAGAGAATGTCTCTTTTGCATTTTGAGAGTGGTTGAGGTAGAATGCGGCTTCCTTATGGATTAGTCTGCATATGGTTGCATTCAGGCCAAATACTTTGATACCTTGGGGCTTCGATTTATGCTTGCACTTTGCAGAAATTGCAGAAGGTCCGCCATGCTAAACGAATCTGTACTGCAACAAATTCGTTTTTGTAGCCCATGATTCATTGTTTGTGCACTTAAATTGTACTTCAGAATGCAGTATTGACTCTGTACTTAAATAAGCTGTTTCTGTCTCATGGACATTAAGTGAAATTATTTCATTTCATTAACTAATTTAATGTAATGCAATTTTTCTATTAAAAAGGAAGATTGAGAATTTCATGATATATTCACATGCCCTATTTCTGTGCTTCTGAATCTTCCTCTACTAGAACACAAGAATTGCATTTCGCACTAATTATTCAGTTCTATATAATATAGTTTCTTTTGTTAAGAAGAAAACTGAGATGTGACATTATACATACATATAAACCATGTAGATGTACACATATTATAGATAAATGATAAGATGTTTTACTTATTATCCAATTAAATGCAATGCAGATTTTTCTGTTAAGAGGAAGATTGAGAAGTACCGGAGCAGGGTTCTTCACTGTGATAGCATTTTGCAAAATAATTCCTTTATAGCTCCTATTCCTTCTTCAAAGAGAAAACAAAAGCAGCCCAATGCCAAACCTCCAGCTCTTCCAGCAAAAATTCAAGATTCGAAGCTATCCAAGGTAAGTCGTTTTTGGGTTAATTGAGTATTTGGGAATTTGTTCATTTATATTCTTTCTTTGTTCATTTTTTCTCAACTGATTTGATTGAGAATTTCTTTATTTATATCAGAATGTTAGTTATTGTTCTGTGAGCTGTGGAGTATTTACTGTTGATGTATTGTTTGTGATTGGTAAATTTTGGGAGAGATAATGGGCCACCTTAATGTGGTGTGTGGTAATCTTGGACCACATTCTCAAGACTGTGAACAGAGTTACTCTCAACTGTACACCATAATCGTTACAAGAACCTTGCCATCTTTTTGCTAGATTCATGGAGCCACCTTATAGCAGTGAGGGGATGTGGGTGAGTTTTGTGATTAGTAATGTTCCCTATTACATCACCCTTACAAAACAATCAATTGGACTATTATTTTTCTATTCAAATATAAGAGGACAGGCTGTTGAAATCAGCCGTAAAATGTTGCGAGGCAATGTTGGAGGTGGACCGGTCAAAGTTCTATTTCTTTAAGATGATGCCAATTTGTGGCTGGAGTTAGTTTTTCTAGCCCAAACTCATATAAACAGATGAAATTTGATGTTAGGTGCTACTTCAATGTTTTTGAAAACAATTTTTGCTTGAGTATTACGCAGATAGATCATTTGTGATTTGAGATACTTAAATGTTCTTGTGTTGGATAGGTTATGATGTCTTTTCTAGGTAACCGATTCAATGTGCTTTTGGCAAATTTCAAACCTAGGCATCTGTGATAATAACAAGATTAGAAAATTTCGGTAGTTTTGAGAAGGGGAAAGGTTTGTCAACTCAGAAATTATAGATCAGAAATCGCATTACAATTTGTTTCAAGCATGCAGTCTAGCAATATGGCAGTGTAAAATTGTAAATGACTTAGAAATTCTTCCAACATTTCTGCCTCATTGCCACACTCCCACGAGGACCAGCAACAAGATAATTTTCTGCTTTTCTCCTGCAATCCCTGTTACCTGTACCATTATATCTTCTTATACATATGTTTGTTTTTATAGAAAGCACCTGCCTAGAATAGAAAAGCCGCCGCCAGCCTTAAGAGGCAGGAAATAGGCATAGGAATAAAACACCTGACAGGAAACAGCTGTTAGTTTTAGGATCAGATTTAACAGAAAGCAGAAAGTGCACAAAACATAAACAAAGAACAGAACAGATACCCTGGGAAAACCTTCCTACTCGAGGGAGAAAAACCCAGCAAAAATATATCTCATATATTTATCTGATAGAAGTGCAGAATGCTGCATACAGAGTCTGGCCTTACACAAGGCTGAATAAATACAATGAATAATAGCATCACTCCTTGATGCAAAGATACAAGTGAAACTGATCTGCTGCTAAGTGTGAACTCCTTCTTGAAAGAATGCCAATTGAATATAGGAATGACTTGATGATCTGATTGAATGGACTCCACCTTGTATATGTACAAAACAAGGTGATTCTTCACATAGGTCGGCCTCCTTTTAAGAAATAATAAATATAAAATATAATTTGCAATATGTAGGCCGACCTGCCTTTACTTAAGGAGAAAATATCTCCTGAAGCTACCAAACACTAACACTCCCTCTTAGCTAGGGAGATATTTTCCAGATATCTACGCCATGGAATCTCTCAACATGATGCCCACAATGACTACACCCATTTGTGGAAAGCTCAAAGGTTCATCACGGAGTCTCTCAATGTGATGTCGTCATCGAGTCTCTCAACATGACGTCCACCATGGCTACTCCCATGTGTGGAAAAATACACGTACAAGTGCCCATCACGGAGTCTCTCAATGTGATGTCGTCATGGAGTCTCTCAACATGACGTCCACCATGGTTACTCCCATGTGTGGAAAAACACAATTACAAAGGGTTCATCATGGAGTCTCTCAACGTGATGTCGTCATGGAGTCTCTCAACATGACGTCTCATCTCAGTCTCAGAGATGAACAAGGGCTTGCACCTCATATTTCTCCATCTCAGAGGAATATACCCTACAAGGGCTTTCACCTCATATTTCTCCATCACAGAGAAATATACACTACAAGAGCTTTCACCTCATACTTCTCCGTCATAGAGAAATATAGACTACAATAGATCTTCATGATGATGTGACTCCCTTTGAAGCTCCAAGTGCTTGTATCAACCTCTTGACCTCCTCGTCCAAGGTTGCCTTAGATGGTTTGTTAGACTCCCTCTGAATGTTATTTCCTCCTCTTTGAAGAAACTGATCGCAATCTGTATAGGTTCTTCCTCTTTAAGAGATGTCTCCAATGAGGTTTATCTCTTTAGCCTGCGTGAGTTCCTCACAGGATGCCTCAAGCCTTTCCTCTCTTGAATTCCTTAGGCAGTCTCTCATCATCCTTTTTGCTCCTCGATTCGTCCTGGAAGCATTTTAGAGAGATTACTAGTAGTTCATAGAATCAAACTACCCCAAAGAGAAATATCTAGACCAATGCTATATGAATTTTTTATTCAAGGTACAAGAATAAAATACTTATCTCTTTAATTGATTCTGATAAATTATTAAATACCAATCAATGCACTCAATTTAATTCGCTTCTCTTGCGCTTAGATCAGTCCACAACCTTCCTTCTACAGGTTCACGGTTTGATCATAGGCGCATGTCCCAGTATTAACAGTGACCTAGTAATACATCAACACTGGGATTTGTAGTGGTGACTGGGTAAATTTGAATATGGTCTTTGACCATTCAAATTTATCGATGCACTCCTTTTCCAGCTGTGTCCCACCTAGAATGGATTAGTTGCTATGCCCAATTTTCCACACTTTATGGGCTCGATAATCAACACCAGACCTTGCCAACAGATATATTATACTTCTGTCACCAACTCCATTATGGCTTCTCCTCCAAACTTATTCTCCAATCAATCGCATTGGCTTTGTCGAATATTCCCAATCTAAAGTCGAATTCCTTCCAATCAATGATGTCGTCTCTCTTAAAGGCTCCAAGCTGCTCCTGACAATGCTTTGGCGGCTAGCTCTATGTTGATTCAATAATTTCCTATGATTGTTGACGCCGGTTCAAATCTCTGCTAATTTGCCGGTTCAAATCTTTGCTAATTTGCCGGTCTTTATATGATGATCCCCTGCAATCGTGTCTGGTGATTGACTGCAATGTGCTCATTTCCTCTAGACGACTTCTTCATATGAACAACAAAACATTGTCGACAACAAAATACCCGACTACTGTAGATATACATCTGCACCAAGGGTACATTTGATTCTCCTCCGACACCTCTACTGAACCCTTGTTTGCACAGTGCCAAGAATTACAATAAACTTGCGATGGCTTCTAACTCTTATTTCTTGGATCTGCTACGCCTCTTCCTCACAGATTAGTTCTTCACTGTTCCGTCATACAAAGGCCCGATACTCAGGATGGAATAGCGCTAGGATAAACTAGTCCGACTCCTCACAAGAATAGCTCTCGATTTTTAATGGCTCATCAACTAAATTCATTTACTGGTGATTTCCGTCTCCTTCAATTTCTTATACAGCCGGCTAGACAAAGCTTTATCATCTGTAACTGTTCGTATTCTCCAACTTCAAATATTTGTGATTCCAAAGTTCTTTGCTTTCTTCCCTGATTATCGCATGGCCTGCTATTCGTCTCTGCATTGATGAATTTCGTCGTTAATCAACATGCAGCGACGATATGGTTCAATTTGTGGCATAGACAGGATTAAGATTCCAGTTATAATCGCTATGTTTCATTTACACACACGATGGCAATATCTCAAAGATGGCCCGGAACAGTGCCTTGATTTCTCATGTCATCTAAGCAATATGGAATGTCGATGATATTCTACTCTGCCAAGGCCAGAGAGTTCCAGCAGTAAAACATATGCAAACCCGACATACATGAGAATCCTCCACCAGTGTAGAGGATGCGTTGGTCTTCAATATAATGTCTTCAATGTATACTCTGCAATTGTTGCGGGATACTATTCCAGAATCGGCACTCTATGGTCCGACTATCAGTTGTTGCTGTCGATATTATTATCTCTAGAGGCAACTTTCGGTCCCAAGGCTATATCCATGACTCTGCACCCTAATTCCCTGATTCAATGATCTTTCCTCAATCTAAATTGACGCCTCTAACTCTTCTCGAGATTAATATTGAATTGTATTCACAAAACCAAAATTGCTTTGTCAAATCTGATCGGGATATTTCAGAACCTTGCTCTGATACCATGTTAGTTTTAGGATCAGATTTAACAGAAAGCAGAAAGTGCACAACACATAAACAAAGAACAGAACACATACCCTGGGAAAACCCTCCTACTCGAGGGAGAAAAACCCAGCAAAAATATATCTCATATATTAATCTGATAGAAGTGCAGAATGCTGCATACAGAGTCTGGCCTTACACAAGGCTGAATAAATACAATGAGTAATAGCATCACTCCTTGATGCAAAGATACAAGTGAAACTGATCTGCTCTGTTAAGTGTGAACTCGTTCTTGAAAGAATGCTAATTGAATATAGGAATGACTTGATGATCTGATTGAGCGGACTCCACCTTGTATATGTACAAAACAAGGTGACTCTTCACATAGATCGGCCTCCTTTTAAAAAATAATAAATATAAAATATAATTTGCAATATGTAGGCTGACCTGCCTTTACTTAAGGAGAAAATATCTCCTGAAGCTACCAAACACTAACAACAGCAACCACTCATCAGAATTTGCAGGGGGTAATTAACTACAATCCCATAAGGAATTGCTCAGAATAGATGTGCTGCTGCCAGTCCATGATCTACCAGAAATAGGAGTGAAAGGAGTTAAATGTCGAACAGTAGGTTGCTACGATGAAAGAATCTGCCTGAAGGAGTTAAATGTCGAACAGTAGGTTTCTACGATGAAAGAATCTGCCTGTCAGCAGTTGCAGGTAATACACACAACCTCCTTCAAAATGCCCAGCATGAAGGCAGATTGCCACCAGAAATAGAAAAAATTAGAAGAGATGCCACATGGGGAGGAGAGCTAGACGCAATTCCAGCATGGAGTTACATGTGCCCTCTCACGGCTAATATAAGTCTGAAACTAGAAAACAATTTGAAACACATAGAACTAGAACAAAAATAAATAAATTTGAACAATCCTGTTTTTGGATTATGTGGGATTGTGGGTGACCCAGATGCTTCTGCATCAGAGATGTTGAGTAAGTGGAATGTTTCATGGGTTTTGCAACACATGAACATTTCACAAAATTTGGAACAGAAATTCCATGCTTGGCAACCTTGGATGCATTCATCTAGGTTGCTTCATCTGCTGCCTTGTTCTTCCATCTGACCTTGTATTCCCTTTCCCTTGTTTTCTTGACTACTTGGTAATCTATTACTGTTTCAACCCATCTCGTTCCTATTCAGGCAATTTCTGTACCCTTTCTTCCTTGTTACAATCAAGATTCACACCTTGCTCTTCTCTAGTTTTCCCTTCATAACAATGGTACAAAGCAGCAACATTGAAAATAGGTGAAATATCTACACCTTCAAAAAGTTCTACCTCACATGCATTAGTTGTAAACTTCCTTAAGACTTTACATGGTCCAATCTTCTTCCATTGCAACTTATTGTAGGTCCCTTGGAGAAATATTTCTTTCCACAAATGAGCAAACACCAAGTCTCCAACTTGAATTCTTGTTCCCTCCTCTTGAGATCTGCATGTTCCTTGTACTTCATTTTATTCTCCCCAAATTCTTCTTAATTTCTTGGTGCAACTCATGTATGTAATTAGGAAAGTCTTCTACTACAACACTTTTTCTACTCAAATTAGCAATATTACTCAAGTTATCTACCCTCTGTGGGCTGTGACCATAGACGATTTGGAAAGGGCTAATAGCTGTACTCCTTTTTATTGAGTTATTATAAGCAAATTCTACCTATGGCAAGATCCAATACCATTGAGTGGGCTTCTCCAACTGACCATTTCAGTGGATTACCTAGACTTCTATGGACAACTTTTGTTTGCCCATTGGTTTTAGGATGATAGGCTAATAGTAAATTTAGTTTGGTGTCTAATTTCTTCCACAAAGTGCACCAAAAGTGATCCACAAATTTGATGTCTCGATCTAAGACTACTTTTTGGTAATCCTTGGAGTCTAACTATCTTGTTAAAGATTATGTGGCAACATGTGCTGCATCATTTGAATTTCTCCATGACATAAAATGTTGGAAATCTATCTACTATTACATAAATGGAATCATTACCTCTTTGAGTCGTTGGTAGCTCAAGAACAAAGTCCATGCTTACATCCTTCCATTGCCTTTTTGGAATAGGTAAAGGTTGATATAACTTGGTATTTTGGCTCTTTCTTCTTGCATATTGACAATTTTTGCAGTTCTACACCATATTCTTAATATTCTTACCCATTTTTGGCCGATAATAATATGTATTTCAGTTGTGCAAGTTTTTTCCACTTCTAAGTGTTCAGCTAGGCACTCTCTACTGGTTTTTTAAATATTAGATATGTCCTCATAAATCCTTGAGGTATATCCAAACACTTTTCTTGGAACAATAATCCTTTCTGAATGAAATAATTTAAGCATGGTGTCCTGTTTTTGTCTATTGGGCTCTTGCATGCAGCCCATGACTCCTTGAAATCTGAATTGATTATCATATAGCTCCTTTGTAGTATCAAAACTAGCAACTTCTATTTTCATTTTATTTAGCAAGAACCATCCTCTACTTAATGCATTAGCTACTTGGTTTTATCTACCACTTCTATGCTTCAAAACAAATGAATAAATTTGAAGGAATTCAACTCATTTCATGTGTTTTGGATTTAGTCTACCTCAGCTGTTTATGTACTCCAATGCCTTATGACAAATTCCTTTGGTAACAAATAGTACCTCCACTTCTTACATGCTTTTGTAATGGCAAAATTATTCATTATAGTCTGAGTACTTCTTTTTAGCTGCATTCAATTTTTCACTAAAACAAGCAATGGGCTCACCATCTTGGCTTGAGACTTCTCCATTCGCTATCCCACTGCATCATAGTCTAGTTGATAGGCACACAAATGCCACTGGAATTTTGGATAAATTTACTGTAGAAGCTTGCCAAGCAATGGATTTTTTTTTGCTGCAAATGCAATCGAGAGAGAGAGAGAGAGAGAGAGAGAGAGAGAGAGAGGATACATGTTTACCTTTTATTCGTAAGGATACTGGGTTCTTTACCTTTTTTTCATGCTTCTCTCAATACGTTTTCTCTGATGTAGATGACACAATTACAAAGCTCTTTTAAGTTTTTCCTTACACATATGTTTTCCACTGGTTTTGCAGAGTGAAGAGAAGGCAAATAAGGCTGTGTATGACATTTGGGATGAAAGAGGTTACACTCAACTTGATTAATGCTCAACTTTATCCTTTTTTCAAGACATCTATTTCATAATTCAATGTTCCATGCAGTTATCTTGCTATCTACACTTTAATTTAGTGACCACTTATTCATAAAGCTAAAATAAATTATATCAATTGTGTAAATAATTTTTACCAAATTGTATGAAAATATATTTGCAACTAAAATAGAATAATATCCAGACAGGATGAACTAGACTCTAGCTTATCTTTTGCTTGTTGAGGGGTTGCTGATTTTGGCATTTGCATTTGCAGGAAACAGTAACAAATATGCCAAGAAAGGACAGGAGAAGGTATTTTTGTTTTATTTGGCCCTTCTGTTCGTTTTTACATGGTTCTTTTAATAAGAATGGAATTTGGGAGGGTTAGATGCATGATTCAATAAACTGGGATTTTAATGTGGTAGAACGAACCATGTCAGGTAGTGCTAAGTGAAACCTCAAGAAGTGATATCATGAAAGTTTGTGTTGCTTAGGAGCAAGACAATAGACACAAATACATGTATTGTAATAAAATGAAACAATTTGCCAGATTGATAGTGATGGGTGCGATAGTAGTGAATAGGAAAACTTTGAAGAACCTTACTTCTTAGAAGTTCTGCAATCTTGGCATGATATTTTTTTAAACATAGGAATTTTAACTGCTTTGGCATTAACATTGAAATTATTTCCAATTTCATGAAAGTTTTAAATGTATCATAGAGCAATTTGACAAATTTAAGTAAAAACAACTATCATTTTATAGAAATTGATTCATATCTTCATTTTCAAATGATAAATAATTATAGCAAAAATTTGTTGAAAAATAACCGACATATATTAGCCACTGAAAATTTCCTCTGTTCTAAGGTCCAAACCATTGTTGCTTTGTTGGCAAGATAGAGTCCAACATGATAAATCCAACTCAGTGACATGTTTGAGGTTCCATCTTCAATCATTTACATTATGTTCTTTGCAACTGTGTTGTCATAGAATGGAACCTAGCCTTGAAGATGAGGGCATAAAATTTTTGTTCTGCTCTTATATGCTTTACTTATTGTGATTTTGTTTTTACCGGTACCAATGTAGTTTGACAAAATGTGAAAACACTAATAAGTAATAACATTAAATATCCCCTAGATTCACATAAAGATGGCACAAATAACATCAAACCATATAGGACTTTTTCCTAATGCTTATTTGTAGCTTGAATCAAATTGCTTAGGTATTATTTGGCACTAATGAGGAACTATTGTTGACCTAAGGCAATCAAAATAAACAATGGCCACCAGTGCTACTTAGTGGTGCATACTGAACATTTTGTCCAAACATGGTAAGTTCTATCAATGGTATCAAGTGCTCATCTTAGGCAAAATAAACATAGTAGGAGTGTGGTCTAATAGCTGCTTTCATGGATTTGACAAGTCAACCAATTTTTGGAGCATTCTTGTATTCTGTGGGTTTTATTAGTTAGGGTTCACTCTACATTCATCATAATGGTAATGCATTTCTTGTAAAAGCAAATGACAATATAGTTGGCACATTACAATGGTCATGCCAAGGAGGTTTGTCTACACGTGTTGGCTAAGTCATCTACATTTTCTGGTAGGTACACACTTTTCTCTTGTGGCAGTGTTAAATATTAGAGAACAATCTACCTTTAGTTGTTGGAACATTTTGAATATAGAACTTCACCTACACCTTTGTACCTTGCTTATGGTAGGAATCTAACCTAGTCAGTAGTCACTATCTTTTCAATTATAAATCTGAAAATTTTATGCAATAGAAGGCTCTTTGGTTTTGTTATACCATACCAGAGGTTCTAGGAGAGTTAATGTAAGAGTGAGATTAATGAAATGACAAAGAGTATGCATATATTTTGGCCAACACAAATGGTCTGTGTGCTTCCATGTGGCATAAGTGAGGGCTGAGTCCTAGATTCCTAAGAAGGCTGCAATTATGGTTTGCACACATGCAAGAGTATGTGAACAGTGCATTGTGTTATCTTGATTCTCAATACAAAGTGTGCTGCAACACAATAAATCTGGCAAATGCTAATATAAATTATAATACAATAAAAATGCATATTCAACAAATACATAATGATGTGTAATATGGCACCTGATGATGGAAGATAATGTGAGAGAAGGCACATGTAATGCTCCCAGAGATAGATTATGCTGATAACTAGAGGCACAGAGAAGTTCCATAAAGGCCAAAGCCAAGAGGTTGGTTCAATGGTGGCTGGAGGAAGGTGATGTAGAACATTAGTCACGAAGATAAAGGGGGTTGTTCACTTACATTCTAAAACATGTATGATCAGTTACAGAATAACAAAATCTGATGCTGTTTAAATACAATGTTGGTGTTTCTGTTGTGTCGCAGACAATGTTGCAAAGTTCATTTTCTGGGAGTTATATCAAAAAGCTGGTTTTAACCAAGGGATATTGTTATAATTTTGCAGGTGCCATTACTCTCTGTTACCTAAAGGACATGTAAAATGACTTACCATTGCGTGTCACATCAAGACAACACATGCTAACATTACACCTTTCCTCTACTATTCTAGCTTGCATTCTGAGCTTTTCTTTAAGCCTCTGTTGTTACTAATTTTTGGGGTTGATTTTGCTTGGAAATTGTTAGCAACTTTTGAAAGGTACTTATCTGTGAAAGATGTCTTTGTCTAATTGCTATTCTGGGATATCTATTTTGGAATTTTGATAGCATGTTTAGGGATGTGACATGTATTGAAGACTTTTAACAGGAATTTTTTAATTAAAATTCTACATGTTTGTGGGATTTGACTTGTGTTTATTTGAATCATCTCAACATGACCTCCATGAGTAATCATTTACAATGATGACTTTTTTCCCTCATGTATGTTGGTAATTATTACAAGGCAAGAAGACCTGCTTAGCACACAAGCATCTCTAAGAATTTTTTACTAGGGGGGAAGGAATTGTGAGTATAAACAATTCTTGGGATTTTAGTACTTTAGAGTCTTAGACTCTTTCCCCATTGGCTTATGGAGGTTATCTCTGGCCTGGTGCTTATTTGCTTCTTTTCCAGTATTTCTTGTTGTTTCTGATTTGCTTGAATTTCATTGATGCCTTAAGTTTGATGGTTTGTTATTAATATGCTTTTCACCTTTTCAGGGTTGGGCATTTTTATCTTATTTCTATATTTCAATATGCTTGAAACTTTCTTTCTTGATTGTTGCTCAAGGTTGGTGTTCTGGTGTTCTTATTGGAATTTTGCAAAAGGAGGCAAGCTGCATAAAAGCATATGCAACACAATTCTATAAATGTTTATATTTTACTCTATGGGGCTCAAGTCCATGAGATGTTGTGAAGCCAAATGGAGAAGTCCTGGTGTAATGTCTCCTCTTCGAAATTAAACCAAGACTAAACCTTCTGAATTGTTTGGTAATCATATTAGGGGATACAAGTGTTGTTCATTGAATTCAGTTCTGAGATTAAAATATTCAGAAATATTGAATATTTTATTAATGCTGTGTCTGAAGGATTGAACAAATATTTAAAGGGGATTGCAAAAATTAACTGAGGAGGATAAAACAGAATTAGCCGCCCCATATAAATCATGTTTGTCAGAAGCTGCCAAAAAGGAAATCAAAAGTAAAGTTGCTGCTGTAGACAGAAGGCAATTGTGAAGTCTAAAGTCATGGAGTTAAAGGAATTAAAGCCGCAGTTATAAATAAAAGTCAAAACAGAAAGTGGAAGTCTTTGAGATCAAGTGTACAGGAGCCACTTCCAAAAAGGGTTAAGTAATATTGTGAAATGAAATTATAAATTAAGTCAATTTTTAATATTAATTAAGAATTTAAGATGCATTTGAAGAGTTGTAAGTTTATAACTCTTGGAGGAAAAAGCTATTTAAGAGAGAGCAAGCAAGGATAAAGAGGCATATTGAGAATTTTTTTATTATTTGATTTCTACTCCTTGTGGAGGATGGGACTTTGGTTCAATTATTCTGAGGATGAATATCATTCTGGCCTGGGATTGGAGGACGAAACCCACAATTCCTTAGAGTGATTTCACATGGAGATCACTGTTGTGCAAATTCGATTAATTTTAGTTTGAATTAAAATATTTTTTTCAACTAGCAGCTGGCTGTGGCATTCTAATGGCAGATTTCAGGCATATTTTGAGGCATCTCAAAGGCATTTCACTAAGAGATAGATTGCTGCAGATTTGAGATGAAATAGCAGCCACTTCAAAGAATTAATTTAGTTTTTCTGAACTAAATATTGAACATTAAATTTGATTAAAGAATAAACCATTGACTGTAATTTCTGAATCTATCTCATCATGAAGCAATAAGGATTTCATATTATGTTTAATTGTACAAATCCCTATAGATTGTGCTAGGATTTGATATTGGCAGTATTCTTTTTGTGCAAACTATTAGGATTGTGAGCTAGGGTTTGTTATATTTCAAAAAAATAAATTAGATGGGATATTTCATATTACACCTGGCTTTGTCTGTGCTACCATGTTCTCTACTGTTGAATACTAGAGAATGAGGCTTGCAAAAAACTATAGGCTTTGCAAGCTGTTGGCAACATTTTTCTCATCTACTTGGCAAGCGAGAAATGAAATGCCTTTTGTCTGTTTTAATCAATTTTACTTTTTGATTAGTGATTTATTTTGTCAAAATAGGGTTTTAACCTCTATTGAAGGGGTTTAAAAACAGCAATTTTTTTGGATAAGGCCGTGTGTTGTGTCGGCAGCCGGATGGAGTTAGGGCTCACTTTGAATCAGAATATGGAGATAGAAACAGAATCATCAAGGCAAATGGTTCAAAACAGTTCCATTGTATTTGGTTTCCACATTAGGTTTCAGCGGCAATGAAGTCAATCAGAATCTGCATTATTTAATTAGATTTTAAGTTTTGAATATAATGTTAGATTTGATATTTATAAATTATAAGTAATATTAACATTTTTAGTAGTTATTAAAGTATTATTAAGTTTTATTTTTTAAAATATTTTATAACAAATTGTATAATTAATTGAAAATTATTAATATTTAAATTTAATTGGCATTTTGGTTTTTATTAGATTCTAAAATGAGTTATTGATAAATTTAATTTTTAAAATATTTTCTAACAATTTTTTTTGTTGATTAAATTTTATAATAAATTTAAATTATTAATATCAATTTTAATTAGTGTTTAAGGTTTTTATTAGATTTTAATACGAGTTATTAAAAATTTAAATATATATGTTTATTATATTCATACTTAATCATGATCTTTTCCCCTGAATTTTATCAATCAACAAATTTGTTCTGAATTTACTTCATTGTTGAACATGAATATGTACCTAAACCTTGTGACATAGGTTGCGTACTATTGCAATTCTTTACCATTTTTAGTTGGTTTTGACTTTGACAAGCATTTTTGGGTTAGGATAGGGTTTTATGTTTTTAACCTATATTACAAGGTTCCATACAAACAACAAACGAATTGGATGAAGCCATGTATTATGTTTCATGGGCTAAACAATCATTTTTTTTGCTCTCTATATCTCTATGCTATTAAAGTGACTTTAGATTTGAAAAACAGCAGGTTTCTCTCGTTTTTTTTGCATGTTTCAATGTTTTTTGTAAACCCAATTTTTTCCTGATTTATGGGTAAAGCTTATACTTTTGGTTTGCTGATTTTTCCCCAAAAGGTTTTTGATGCTATGATATTATCTAGAGCATTTTTGATCTGAAAAAACCCTGTTTGTTTGAGTCTGACAATTGAAGCATGAGGATGTTTAACACAAAGGGTTGATGCCTTTGCCTGAATTTTAATAAAACATTAACAAAATCCAAGGTGTTAACAACTTATAAGCTTGGACTTTTTTCCCTTGGATAATCATTTTGCTCCTACAGATGTGGATGATCCAGTTCCAAGATTAAACTCATGAGACTGTAGAGAAGGAGTTGGGTTATATTTGAATCTAAAGGTGCCATTTTGCTGTAGGTAAAGATAAAATGATTCCTTTTCGGCTGCATCAAAGAAACAATTTTTGTTTGAAAAATAAAGAAAATTTATAACTTTGTGTGCAAAATAAGGCCAATACTTGAACAGTTGGGACTTTTAGTTTAATTTCCTTAAGGGCAATATTGCAAATTGCAACTGTTTGAACCCGAATTAATGAATAGAACCATTGTAATACAAATTGACTTCAAAATATCTTTAATATTTAAAGTTTAGTGTAGGCCAAAAGATACGTATGAATAAAGAAAAAGGAATTTACATTTAAATGCGTTGTCTAGTAATAACTGTTTTTACTCACGCCACCTGCAAAATAATTATTTGCAGAAGCGCTTGAAATGGAAGCCAAGGAAGTCTGTCATTCCAGCAGTAGAAGTAGACTTACCTGGGTGCTCTTACAATCCACCATTTGAAGCCCACCAGGTAAAACTATAAATCATATTGAGTTAATGGGATTTTACGCCATGCTATGCATCAAGGTTAGTTATTGATTGTTATTCATTCACTTACCTTATTATATGCACTTTGCAAGTCCAGGATGCACTAGCAGTTGCTGTTGCAGAGGAAATGCAAAAAGTATACAAGAAAGAACTGGAACCTACTCCACTCCCTTCTTTTGTGACTGGTGATCCAGTGCTTGAGGAAGATGTGAGTGTCTTAAAGCTTTTCATCTCTCTGGCATCACAATGCTGGACAGGTTCTCTATGTTATCTTGTGTTTATCTTCTAAAGCATAGACTAGCAACTACACAGGTCCAATATTCCATTTATTTTGTTTACTCCCACTCATTCTTTTTGTTTGGCACTGTAATATAAGCATGCACATACGTTTATGTTACCATTCTAAACTATTATTTACAGGTCACTTAATACATTTTGGTTAGTCACATGTTAGTATACTAAGTAGATTGATATTATCATATGAAAGCAAATGGAAAAGAAACATCTGAGAAAATCAAAAGATCTTTTGGAATTTCCAAGCATATAAGCTTAAGGATAATAAGACTGTAAGGCATATTTAAATGAATTTATAAAGCACAATAAAATGAAATTAAAAATTATAACACATTGAGCCTCCTACTTGACATTATATGCTTTTCAGTATTGTCCCTCTGTCTCTATTCCAAGAGAATTTTGTTTGTGCAAACAGATCTAAAAATATAACAATGATTACTACATCACCCTAAAATAGATTGCTTCGTTTGAATATAAATTTCTTGGAAATTCCATTTTATTGTTCGGAAACAGTGTAAATTGTACTGTGACACTAGTGGCTATTTCTTTGATTGGACTGGGGACATCTTTGAATATGAAATTCAATACAGAACAAAATGGATTACTTAAAATGAATTACTTGATCATCTTGTACAAATTGCCTTAATGTAGGATGCAATTGACTTAAAAGTATTTGATTTATCTTCATACTCTAGCTTTTGTAGCGGTTGAATCTCCCAAAAATGTGATGACACTGTGCATACTACTTTTGCTTTGTGATGCCTTGCAAGGCTCAACAGGGACTATCATTTCACTTTTTGAAGCTTCATAAGACTATCCAATATTTTTTCCCTTAGTGAATTTGAAACATGATTTGCCAACTTTTAATTTAGATATTATCTGAAAAGCATTATTTGATCACCTTACCTGGTGTTTTA
Organism: Sequoiadendron giganteum; assembly: GCA_007115665.2. Classification (NCBI taxonomy): domain Eukaryota; kingdom Viridiplantae; phylum Streptophyta; class Pinopsida; order Cupressales; family Cupressaceae; genus Sequoiadendron; species Sequoiadendron giganteum. Next base: position 702,532,487 of record CM021102.1, read on the forward strand.
GTATTTTGTTTTTCTGTAGAAATACTGCATGAAGCATGCCCCGCGTGTGTTGCACAGGATTTCCTTTAGCTAAGCTGCTGGAGTTGAGGAGAATCTTGTCTAAGTCTGCTTGGGACTGTATTTTTAGGCATGTTAACTAATTTTAAATTATTTTTGTTGTTTGATTTATGATCAATTTGTCTATGCTAAATGCTTGTTTGGAATTTCCTGGGGCAATCTTTTAATTAATTCAGCACAAGAAGATAATAATATTAAGTTGTTTAACTTTGTAAATTTTCAAAAGTCATCTGCATTGTCGTGGACACTGAATTTGTTTTAATGTTTGAAGGTGTACACATATTTTAGTATCACTGGTTTCTTGTATTTTCTAAACTTCTCGATATGCATAGAGGGCATCTAGCTAGCTGGAAAATCGGATTACTCTCACTGCTACCCTTCATGTACTTTATTATAAAGTATTTCTAATCAGGTTCAATGCATAAGCCTACCCTTTAGGAATACACATGCATAGCCAAATTACCAGTATGGAACCAGAATATTTCATATGCATTTTAAAACATTAGTACTCTAATATTAAGAAAGCCTGTCTTGGACCTTAAATAGCATGCCATGTCGAGAATCTGTCTGTTTTTCCATTTGCTTGAAAAGCTCCACAGTTTCATTTGGGTGTATAACCTTTGCATGTTTTCTCTCTCAATGGCATCCCAAGCATTTGCTGGAATTCACTTTAGAGGAAATTCAATGCAATGGAAGAGATTGCCATAACAATTATCTTATCAAAAACGATTATTAATAATATTCCCTGCGGTCATTTTTCAAGTGCTGCAGAATTCTCTCTGATGTCTTCGAGTATCTTTTTTTTGTTCACAGAATTCTCAATGATTGTTTTTGATGCCATTGCTGTGTGCTGTTAATTTCAATTTTTTCTTAACTTGCAGTCTGATGTGCATGTTTCTTTGTCCTTTTTTATTTATTTTCATATAATTTTGTAATTGAGCATGGTATCACTTGAGAGTTGAGATCAATAACGACCTACAAAAATGGTAAATAGACAGCTTCAAGACATTAGCTTCAAGGTATTGTACTAGCATATCCTAGATCATTTTATTATCAAGATGCTATTCATTTTATTATCTTTATTTTTCTGTTACTTTTGCCTCATTTTGTCTGCAAGGAATCCCTTTAAATGGAGCTTGTGAATCCAACAGAAATGTAATTGGATGTAAACTTAGAATCATAGTCAGGTGACAAAAGGTGCGGATTCCTTTCAATTTAAATTTGTTGATTAAAGACAAAGGCCTACAGATGGAACTTCTGTGTTGCCTTTATGGTGAACCCTGTTCAACCTCTTTGAAGTGATTTTTTACTTGACATTTTGTTTTCAGTCCATTTCTTAATTGCAAAAGTTTCCATGTGACTAAATATTGACTACATTTTTTGGGGTGGTCAAAAGTCCATAAACGCCTTTGACATTCAATTTCCTGATTGGAGTAAAGGCCTTTGAATGAATCCTCTTTGCCTTTGCAGCTAATCCTTTTCAACATTTTAGAAGTGAATTTCATTTGGTATCTTGTTTGCAGCCCACTTCATACTTGCTTAAGTATGGTCCAGTGACTAAATATTTAATGCCTTTTTCAGTTAAGTCAAGGTGCATGGACACATCCTCTCATTAGGGATAAGGGAAATGTCTTTTTTCACCTGGACTATTACTTCTGATTTTAACACAAATTTTTGCAGGACCTGGAAAAAAATTGTTATATTGTTTAAATCCATGGTAGCAAAATATATCCATATTGAAAAATTCCCTACTGTGTTATTTTCTTGCAATCATGCAAACGCTATATTTGTTTTTTGGAGACTAGTCAATGTTGACCCCCACACACATTCTCTCTCTCTTTCTAACATGAACTGACATCATTCAGACTTCTGCTGCTTCAGACTGAAACTTCTATATGAAAAAAGCTATGCATAGACTGCATGCTTGTCATACCTCCTTAAAAAGAGTTCCATATGTCACCTTTCTCTTGTTTTTTCCTGATTTTGTTGCTCAAAATATTTTATGTTGTTTAACCTATCATGTTTTGTTTTGTATGGACATGAATATAATGTAATCTCTGCTTCATGGATATTATGGTTAAACCATGCTCTGTCTTAAATCTGTGCAAGATTAGCTGTTTCAAATGGCACATATTCTGAAGAACTTGAATCAACTGTTTAGTCACTAAGATGAAATTTTACTCACATAATGTAGTGGTCAAATATTCTTTTTCCCTGATGAACAATTTTTGTTTTTCAGAGATACTTTCTGGATGTAGACGATGAAACAGATCCAAATTTGGATGCAAACAATGATGAATGTGACTTGGAAAATCAAGGGCCAAGGTCTGCCTTTTATTAATTTCTGTGTGCCAAAGGTGCATCAATTTATTGCTGTTGTTTTCAGCTTGTTTAACTTCTATAATGCAATGGAGTTTATATATTGAGTAAGTTTGGCTATTTTTTATAGGTGCTGTTAGCATTGCAAAATGTCAATTTCATAGCTTTATTGCTATGCTCCCCCAAGTATCCGGAATGGAAATGGCAGGGGACAGGGAGTTGTGTTTCTGGGATGGGTTTTTTAAAGGCTATTTTTAAGTGGACAACAGGGGATGGCTATTAAAAAATATGGAAAATTTTAAAATATATGGAAATTAAAAATATTCATATGATAACATTGATTAGGCATTCATCATAGACATCATAGAACATTGCATGAGTTAACAAAGACATGACTAACGGGTGTGTTTATTCAGGTGAGGGATTTATTATCGAAGTTTTGCTAAAGCCTTCTAGACTGCATGTTCTGTTGTCAAACTCATTAACAAAGAGGAATGGTTAAGTAAAAAGATAATTGGTTATGTTCCAGTTTGATCTCAGCTGGGTTACTAATAGTAATAGATGGAATTATTCTATGAGTTGTTTGTGCAGGGTGATACATTTTTGCATTATGAAAGTGGCATTTCTTAGCAACTATGACTCAAACTCATATTCAGCAGTATAATGATTATAGCATGCCAACTTTGCATGTGGCGGTCATTGTATACTAAACATGTCCAATGTATGAAACAAAATAGTCCTTGATTGTGACTTTGATTGTGAAGATGCATAGATCTACAACAGGGTATATGTCTTTTGTAGATTTTGTGATCATGATTAATCATTGGTCTATCACTTGGTTAGACTTATAGTTTGATGGGGGTTTGGGGGCAACATTCGCAATGGGGTTGAGGGGCACCGCTCCTTGTAGGGTTCGGGGGCAGCCCAAATGAAGCCCTTCAAAACCACAGAGACCTTAATGGAACACACCACTTACTAACTAAAATGTGATTGAGTACATTAGAGGATGGCTAGTGGTTCCCTTTAACAGATGTCCCTTGGCCATCTTGGGGACAGGCCTTGCAATTTTTTTGATGTCCTAGGGACATTTTTGAAATTTTAAAAAAAGGGAATGGGGTGGGGTCGTTTCCTACATGTCTCCATGTCCTCGATATGTCTTTTATAGGGGACGGGGTCATTTTGGACAGGGGACGTGTCCCCGGGGAGCATTGCTTTATCATTATGGGTTTTAGAAGACCAATTGTCCTATAGTCCAGACTCTTTTCATCATTAGGAATCCTTGATATTCTCTTTTAACTTGTTAAGGTTTGACTAATTTAGTTTCACATCATATGTGCTTCTTGGTTTGACCTCAACTCTTTTAATTGTCTTGATGCTTGGCTGGCCCCAAAAAGGCTGTCTTATAATCATAAACAATATGGACAGTCATGTGCCTGCCAAAGACATACAAATATACGTGTCTAAGCTATTGGGCTTTATTATTAATTATACATTTTGTAGGATGCTTTTGTACTCTAAATTGAAGGTTTTCACCTGGCAGGGGTTAGTGTTGAACACTTCATTTGAACAATATGTTAGGTAAATAGGAAAAAACCCCATGTGGAATGCTTGAATAAGTGGGGTCTCATACACCAAATTAGTCTTATTTGTTGACAACCTACAAAAACTATCTTTTACCTTTTATCTTTACAAACATTCAGTAGTCCTTCCTTATTTTGGGTGTAGAATGCTATTGAATTGTATCAAATTAAGAAGCTCTTGGTTTGTTCTATTGGATGCAATTTTTTTTGTAAAATATTGAGCTTGCCACTTATGCTGCCATGACTGCTTGTTTTCCATTCTGCACATTTCACATGTTCTTGTAGAGCTATTCACCTTACTAGTCACCCTCAAGGATTATCCCCTTTCCTTGGTGAATTTGGTCATGAATATCCATCCTCTTCTGCCGTCCTTGTTCTGTTTTGTGGAAGTTGGGCTAGTTGCTTGCTCTCTTGCAAATTTACAGATCAACAGTTCCTACATGACATTTTCTGTTGTCCAACTTCATATTTCATTGGATACTGCCATGCATAAAATTCCCAAAAGATTCATTTTCTTTGTGAATTTCTTTTATGAAAAATACAACCTATCTCTATGCCATTAAATTATATTATGAAATATATCTGATTCCCTCTACACGATAGCCAAAATAAAAAAATGTAGATATAAAATAATAATATCTTCAAATCACTAAGGTTTATTCTTTTCCATTATTAAATTAGACAGCCTTAATTCACATCAGATTTCATTTTTCAACACAAATTACTTATGTTGAATTATAAGACAATCTTATTGTTATTTAAGAGGGATTTCAGTAGTATTGAGATGAAATGAATACGCAACTAGCCCAAAATTGCTAAAGAGTAGCAAAGGTATGTACCCAACAGCAGCCTTGGTCTGTGTGCAGGTGGGTGGAAGGTGCCGTCAAGAGTGGCATCAGTATGGTGTAGCAGTGATGGCAAAGTTCACCTTGGTATCTGTGCAGCTGAGAGATCAGCATGGAGACAATGCAGTTATGTAGGAGAATAACACCCAGTCATGTAGGGAGTCTTCTTTAATATTAATGCCCAGTTAACTACTTGAGACTTGAGTGATTTGTGAATAGAACTTAGTCTCAACTACTTTGATTAGGAGTTGTTAGTTGTTGGAGTAGGTTGGTTGATTGATCAAATTGAGTTTCACCCCAGTGAGTTTTGAGTTGAACTTGGAGCTTTACTTGACTCCTTGTTTAGTCTGTCTTAGTTAGATTCTTAGTGCACTTGTCCATTTAAAGTGCACGTATTCTAATCTTAATTAGAGTGGATATCATAGATTGAAAACTCACAAGAAACTCACTTGATTTGCAAGACAAAACTGTTGCCAAGTCACTTGTCCAAAGCTTTGGGGGTGATTTTTTTGGTGAAAATTGGTGAGTTAATTGCCTAAAACTCAATAAAACTTGGCAACAACTCGTCTGAAACCGTGGGGACATTGCAGGAATTGCACCATGTGAAGACCAGAATGCAGGAATTTCACTGTGTGTAAACACCCTTGACCATGCACATGGCAAATGCCAAAAATTGCAATCCCATGGGCACATTTTCTAGTCGCAGCCTGTTGAGGACACATCTTCCCGTCGCGGGCAAGTCTTTTGATCGTGAGCAGGTGATATAACATTTGCTGTTTGCCTATGCCTGGGAGGGTGTTGGGCGTTTCTAGACTCTAGTCATGAATGAGCAGTTTGCAGTCACGTATAAGCAGTTTATACTCACTTTTTTTGGAAAGTTTTTTCCGAGTCGCTAAGCCCAAGGCAAATTTGGGCCTACCAAGTCATGAGTTATCAAATAATGATGCATATATATTCTCTTTTCTAAAATTTCATTTCAGTGCAATGCATTTCTTTTCAGATTTAATGAGAAGACATTTGCAGGTTTGAGGGTTCCATATTGTGTATTCACTGTTCATTTTTTCAGCAATATGTGTTTGTAGATTAGCATATTCAGAGGTTATTGTTTTGATGAAGTTTTCTAGTTCTAAGCTACCTAGTTTAATGATTAAATTTTCCAAGTCCAGAATCTGCTTATCATGATTTGAATGTTAACACTAGTTGGAAGCAAGTATAAGTCAAATTTACACAATTATAACTATCATTCCAAGAATCAACATCACTTTTGTATTTCTGAAAACCCAACCCACTTTACAAGGCAACAAAAATGAATCACTATATTACAAGAACAGTCTATCAAAATCCAAAACATCACATACTGGTAAGTGGTATCTATTCCATAGTAGCATTTCATTTATGCTGCATTGACATGGCTAACTGAAAGTTTAAATGCAATTCAATTAAATTGGGTTTAAAACAGGTAAAACACAAGAAAAACTTGGCAATTTTGAAAATCCTGAAATATTCTTAAAAATCTAAGAAAATAAACTGTTATTGTTATTTCATGTCCAATATAGTATGTACAAAGAGCAACAAACATAAGACATAAATAAAGAATTTTTTCAATATTGCCAATTACTCTCAAATTCTCAATCAAGTTCTACTTACAACATAAATCTTAAGAGTACAAAACAAAACTCAAAAACACAATTAGCCTATGAGGCTCCTAGACTATAGAATGGAAAGCCAATGCCTTGTATCTGGCTTTCTTCCCTTTGACTGCTGTTATGATTATCATATGTCTTGTTGAAGATGGGCAAATCCTCATCATCAAAGGATCGCTCCTCATTGGCTACAATCCATTTTGATTAATGATCAATCTCATCAATCTCAATTGGATGATCATTTTGACACTACCTGATATTAGCAAGGCACAAGTTCTTGGTCTATTAGTGTATTCTAGAAATTCAAATTGATTGAACTTGAAGTACTTAAAATCTAAAATAAGAAAGTTAGGTTAAACTTCATTAAAGTTTAGCTGTACTTAATAGTTAATTTAGTAACTTGTAAGTTTCTAACCTTGAATTCTCTTAATCCAAAAGACAAGAGTGGTTTGGGAATGAACATCAAATCATTCATTTATTGTTGGCTTAGGCTGTTCTTTTTCTCAAACTGTGTGTGTTCAAGTGCATTTCTAATCTCTTAACCTTGATTTTTTCTTAAGATTAAGGATGAAAAGTTGTGTGTGAATGAATGCTAAATCATTCATTTGTTATTGGTTTAGGTGGTTGTGTTTCTCAAAGTGTTTTTGTTTAAATGTGCTAGAATTGTGAAAAACACACACAAGGTAGGATCAAACAGAAAATGGAAACATCTTCCACGCACGAGAGTTGCAAATAATGATTTGCTATTTCCTCAACAAGAAAAACATACAAGAGATGCTAAGAGCTTTTACTGAACTTTTGGAGAGCCTCGTAATACAATGAAGGAGAGTGCTTATAAGAGCAAACCTAAATGAGAAAGGGATTAGATCATGACAAGTGTCAACATCACATGTGATGAGACAAAATGATCTATTAATAGCTCAATCTAATAAAACAAAAAACACTCCTAAGTTTAGCTTAAGTGCTTAAAGTGAAATTAGCTTAATAATCAATTAAAGATTAATTAATTATTAGCTAATGAATGATTACTCTAACAAAATGCACTCCCAAGAATGCTTGCAAGCAGAACAATTGCAGAGTTGGCTCTGAATACGTATTGCTATCTTAGATCATGACAAGTGTCAACATCACACGTGATGAGACAAAATGATCTATTAATAGCTCAATCTAATTAAAAAAAAACACTCCCAAGTTTAACTTAAGTGCTTAAAGTGAAATTAGCTTAATAATCAATTAAAGATTAATTAATTATTAGCTAATGAATGATTATTCTAACAAAATGCACTCCCAAGAATGCTTGCAAGCAGAAGAATTGCAGAGTTGGCTCTGAATACGTATTGCTATCCATTCAAATGATTTGGTTTCTTTGCCAAAGTAGCCCCATCATTATAATGACATTGGATTAGTTGCAAGATCAAAATTCATTAATAAATTCATAATGTATTTAAAATTCTCAATAAGAAAAAATCTAGTAACTTGAGGCCTGATTGCAATTTATTAATCTAAAATATAATACTTGGTTTTAAAGTCTGTTTTGAGTCTAACTGCACATATTTCAGAGAAAAATCTCTTTGCCTTCTGGTACATTGGCAACTTCATAACGGATGCTTGTTGATCTTTTGTATTAGTAAAAAAAATGTTGCAATGCACTTGAATAGGCCAGGCCCTCAGTCACCTTTGCATCATCCTTAAATGATGTACTATAAAAAAATGCTGGATTGAAATAGTATATAACAACATTGAAGTAACAATGCAGTTGCCAATTCCATCTAGGATCAATTATCTCCCATATTGGCATGCAACTGTTTTGTCCATTCTACATTTTAAACCTTAATGCCTCCTTTGCCCAATCTGTGGCCTCAAAAAATAGCTAGCAAGAATTTTTTTTCCCATCAACCAAATTCAACACTCTAATCAATGGCTCTAAAATTTGCATGATCTCATGTTTATCCATCTAAACCAACTCATAAAAAACAAGGCATGCAACAATGATGCCATGCATGTAATTAAGAAAGCTAGACTCGACCTAATCCAGTCAAACAAGCATATGTTTCAGGTTCATGCTCTATGCAATGAATTCTGCAAATCAAGGAAGTGAGTGGCAAATCTATTCACACCTGGGTGAACAAGTTTTTTTTCCTTGGTAGAGGATCTCATCATGTTCAGCACTATAGTGTGATCAATCATATATGAACTTACTGATGAATCTCCCCTTCTTTACTACATGTTTAAATTGTGGAAATTTACAAATGTCATCCACAATTAGATTAAGAAAATGTGGTGCATATAAGCTCCAAAACAATGTGGGTACTTAAAAAATAGTCCATTATTTGTGATACATTGAACCAGTAGTGTGACACAATCAGCTGCATTATTTGTGATAAATTGAACCACATATTGTGGCCCAACCTTGGTCACTGCCTCATCAAGAAGGAAGAGAAGTGTGTGGGCTGATTTCACTCTATGAAATAAGTCCATAGATTTGAAGAAAAGCCTTGCCGCTCTTGGGTGTCAAAAGTTGATCGATGTATGAATTCTTCTATTTGTCTGCCCATTTTAGGTTATAGTGCAACCTATCTTTGCTTGCACCTTGCAATGCTTAGCAATTATCTTGGACAACATCTTTCAACATATTTGAAGCCAAGAATCAAAATGGTGATCACATTAATCATTGTTTGCTAAGAGAGATCTCATAAATTATCTATTCGCTTTCTATTGCATGTATGAACTTTCTTGATCCCATGCTCTTTAAGGATGGTTAGGTTCTAGATGTGGTATGGGGTGCAATAAAAGCATTCATTTTGCCTCTACTAGTGTTAGGTTTTTTGGAAGAGCAAGGTAATGCAAAAATATTGGCTTGAGTGTCATGGAAGTTCTTCCTCATCCAAAAGTCTCTCTCCAACTCTAGTGTCAATAGATGACCCAATAGTAATCCATTATTTTCACTTTGCTTTCCACAAAGGTCTCATGAGAAAATGAGGCTTGGTGAGATGCATAATTGGGACTTAGATATCCATTGAGATGTCAGGGGTCATTAAATATGTTTGCCTACCAGGAGTCATCTCTTACATGTCTTCAAGGCCTATGCCTAAACAACCATGGCATGGGTCTCTGTTGTGTACCTATTTACAACAAAGTGTTAAGAATGCAATCTGGCCTATGGTCTACATATTAGTTACTGGGGATATATATTGTGTTAGCTTGTTTAAGTTTGTCATTTGGTATCTTTAGGGTTTCCTTCAATTTCAGCTAGAAATTAAGGGAAAGCCCTAATCTTTGTATCTCATTCTTGATTTTTAAATCAATTCACTACAGAAAGCCACTGTTGGACCTCTTTGTGTTTACAATCAGACTTGTAGGTTTGAACCCATCTTGGATGAATAGATTATTAAAGTATTTATTGTAATATTTAATGGTCATCTTAGCTTTAGTTAATCGTTAGTTTATTTTTAGTTAACTTAGTTAGCTTTTAGTAACTTCTGTTTATGCTTTAGTTCTGTTTTAGCATCTTTCAGTTATAACGATGGTTTCTTTTTAGAAACATCGTCTTGTAATTTTCTATATAAGGAGTATTCCTCTCCTTTTGTAAATAAGAGAATAACGAATAACGAATATCGAACTTTTTTGGCAAATTTTTTAGTAATAAAAATTCGTTGTTTTCATAAGGAATATTTAGAAATTTTTTAGATGTTTTTGATGGATTTTCTTATAAAAATTTGTAAAGTTTTTTTAGCCGATTTAAAAAAAAACCAAAGAAATTTTATAGATTTTTTGTGAGCCGATTTTTTTGAAATCGAAGGGTATTTTTGAAGCCCTTTTTTAAGGGTTTGTTGTAGAAGATTTTTGTGAAGACTTTCAAGCAGATTTGAGGGTTTCTTTTGCAAGAAATCGCAGATTTTTGAAGAAGATTTTCTTGGATCTGTTTGTGCACATTTTCGAGGGTATTTTGGCCAGGTCATCTGCAGTTTGTGAATGGATTTTTTCTGAGTTTTGGGCAGTATTTCTGAAGATTCATGGACATTTTCTTCATTTTTTGGGCGTTTTATAAAGACTGGTTTCTACGCCCAGGGTTTCTTGTTTGTGCAACGTCTTCATCTGGGTTGAGTTCATGATTTGATTTGGGCGATCTTGAAGAATATTTCTGAAGATTTGAAAAAAAATCCATACAATCTTTTGCTGATTTTCAAAAGTTTTTGAATTTTTTTTTTGAAAAAATCTTGCTTTTTCAGAAGTTTTTTTTTGAATAAATCTTGCTTTTTTAGAGTTTTTGAAGGTTTTTTTCTGAAAAATCTTGTTGTTACTGAGCCTCATTTTAGACAATTTTTTTTCAAAATATCATGAGTTGTGCCAGCTGATTTGTCCAAGGTTTCATGCCAGCTGATCACAAACTTTATCTCGTCTTTTGGGCTTTTGGAAAACAGGAGGGATGGCTGCTTTGACCAACATAATGTTGGAAAGTATGCAAAGGTTCAATGGGAAAAGTTATAATGATTGGAAGTAGATGAAGCTCATAGTTTTCGAGTGCCGGTGTCTAGATTTGATTGTTCTGTGGGAAAGGACCAATAATCGCGAGGTGGTTATGCTTCTCCAACTATCAGTCACTGATGATATGTTTGTAGAAGATCATGGGTAAACTTGGTTTATGTTTGTAGGATGACCATTAAGGGAGGGTATTAAAGTATTTATTGTAATATTTAATTGTCATCTTAGCTTTAATTAGTTGTTAGTTTACTTTTAGTTAACTTAGTTAGCTTTTAGTAACTTCTGCTTATGCTTTAGTTCGTTTTAGCATCTTTCAGTTATCTGCTTTAATTTGCTTCAATTAATGATGGTTTCTTTTTAGAAACACTGCCTTGTAATTTTCTATATAAGGAGTATCCCCCCCCTTTTGTAAATAACAAATAACGAATATCGAATATCAATTATTATTTCACGGATATCCCTCATTTTACTTATTTGCTATGTTCCACGACTTTTTAGGGACGGGGACGGGGGGATGCCAGGGGACGTGTTTCTGAGACGTTTCCTAGGGGGCAAATTTTAGGGGACGATAAGGGAGGACGACATACAAAATACATACATTCATATATATATATATATATATATATATATATATATATATATATGATTTTTTCAAAATTTATTAATATATTATAGAGAGAGAGGGAAAGAGAGATAGATATGTCAATAAATTAATAATTGATAACAACAATATCAATATGTAAATAAATCGTGAGAGTAGTACTATAACAACATAAGAAATGTCATTAAAGCATTATAAAATTTATCACAACAGTATCAAACATCAATAAAACCATGGTCTATCAATATCCAAATGTTTCAAACATGTATCCGAAAGTCTCAAAGTTCAAACATGAAAATCAAAATTTAATAAAATCTCTTATCACAATGCTATTCGTCTTTCTTGCTACTGGAGGTTCGATTCAAGATTGTGAACAAATTCGCATGAGAGAGCCACGTGCATGAGAATGAGTTGAGCACGTGCTGTGAGAATGAGCATAAAATAAAAATGTTAATATTATGTTTGCTTTGGACTTTAGGGGAAAATTTTAACATTGGGAGAGATGGTGGGCCCCGCGTGATTAAGAAAGGAGGAATAAAAATTAAAAAATCAATTTTTTATTGTTTTTTAACCCCAGGAACCTTCCAGCCTAGCTGTCCCCCAACAAACGTCCCCCATCTGTACTAGGGACGGAGAATTGTCCCCAAATGGCCGGGGACGTTTCCTGGCGTTTCCTATTGATTGGGTTGTTTTGGGGATGGCAGGGGACAGGGACAGTGGGTTTTGGGGCAGGGGACGCGTCCTCGTGTAACCCTGCATATTTACCATGATTGTGTATTGCCAATTTATCAATTTCTCTTGGAAATATTGCCTGTATTGTACTTAAAGGACCACCCTTCTCTTTTCTCAACCAATGCCTCTTCGAATTGAAGACACAAAGAAGAACAATATCATGTGAGACATTTGTGTCCTAGCAGGCAAAAGAATCCTCATTGTTATGCTAACTTAAAAACACATCCAGAAATGTGGCAGCTAAAACAGATTCCATATTTTTAACTCTTTTATAGCAAGAAAGAAAATGAACTTCCGTTTTTTCAGTAATGCTTTAGGGATAGAGAATTTTGTGTGGGAATATATTTATTTGTTTAATTTCTAAGATTATATAAACAGAAGATAAATGTTAGGCTATGTTACCCCACGTTTCCATGATGTGTTTCAGAGAAGGGTATTTATTAGTGACTTGGGAGAACCTCTGTTTGAGAGAAGAGCAGGTGATGATGTTGGAGATTCTTTGCCGAGTGTATAAAAAACACTGTTTCTCTAAGTTTTGGCATTTTGGGATGGCAAAAGATTTTCTGGATTTTGGGGATGGTGGGGGATAATATTAAAAAATAATTTTAAATTTTCAAAATACAAATAAATAAAATTAAAAATAGTATAAAGTAAGTGAAAGGAAGTTGAAATATAAAAAAGTATATAAAATGTGTTGAATTTGCAATCACATTCCATTTATTCAATGATCCATATCTTCATTATAATTACATACTATGATTTTTAAATTTCATTTATATCAATGGATGTTACAAAGTAAAAATGAGCTGAAATCTTAAATGAATATGTGCTAGGGTTTCTGGGTGTTCAAATGGAAACCTTTGGATTGTAACACTTGTGGGTCCCAGCTTAGGTTTTTATTTTTTGTTTTGACTGTCATTTAACCGGTGGTGTATGGTTTGACATCCCCTGGACGTTAAAGAGATATTGAGGATGACAGCCCATACCCAAACTGCTATTAAATAGGGAGATGTTCTGCCTGTCACCACATTCCCAAAATGTCCCTGAATGGGTTGGATGCTTTCTTATTTCGAGTATACTGATAACAATATTAATGTTAGGAAATAAAATCTGCTACAGCCCCTAGATCTGAATTTTCAAACAATTAAAAAGAGAAATACACATGTTTGTGCACCCAAAAATACTTGAGTAAAGCACTGAAAAATAGTTTTGTTCAACAAAAAACTGCTTCATTGGCATTCCAATTTTTTTGAATATGTTTTAAGGTTTGTGCAACTGTGAAGACCGTATAGGTGATTGAGTTTAACATTATTTTTTTTTTGTTCCTGCCCATTTGCAGCACCTTGGAGACACGACAGATGCCCTTGTGATACCACCCGCACCAAGGGATGTGTACTGGTTATTTAGTTGTAAATCGACATGCATGATTAATAGTCACGTATCTCTTCAAAGTTTTAGGGATTTATGACATTAACCTTTGCATATCATTGTTGAATAGAATGAATTTAAGTAGTATACCATTAGGCAATGAGGAAATATAATGCATTGTTTTACTATGGGAATGATTATTTATTTGGGGGAATCCTTTTATGGTTTGGGTGGGAATTTCATAGAAAAAAAGAGAGGAAGAAAAAGAGTGGCAGCTAGCAAGTGAAAAAAGAGAGAGGAAGAGAAAGAGTGGCAGCTAGTGAGTGAAAAAAAAGAGAAAAAGAATAGAAAGGCAACCAAGCACTATGAAATGGTGAATGGAAAAATGTTTTACTGAGGTGGATAGATGAACATAAGCTGGTTGGGTATGACCTGTTGGGACTCAAATTTGCATTTGCCTTTTTGCTTGAGTTCCTTCCCCTTTTTGTGCCTTAGCCAGTTTACCCAAGTTTGTAACCGATTTGAGAAATCAGTCATGGGTTGGGTTTTGTCAAAATTTCTTTGCACCAGTGTATAGGACACAAAAAATAAAGCCCGATTGCCTTTTGAAGTTTTGAGAAATTCCTTATGGTTAAGAAGTTATGCCATTGTGGGTATTTTCCTTCCATTTGGCACATCTCATTTTCCCTGCAATGTCTAGTTTAGTTGGTTTCTTCACCAATGTTCGGTTCTGTTCGATATTCCCACAAAAGGTCTCTAGTGGAAAATGACTAAGTGTTGGTTTTGTGGGAATTCTTCTTCCATCAACAACTTAACCTTTCCTCCCCTTCCATATCCGATTGCCTTCGATTTTCCCACTTTGTGGGAAAGTTCAACTTCTCTAGAACTTTGTGGATATTGCCATCCAAACTTCACTTCTTTGCTTTCATATCCGATTCACTTGGTTTTTCTTGCTTTGCAGGGAATATGTGCCCAATCAGAACTTTGCGAGCATTTCCAAGTGAACTTCACCTTTCACATCCAACTGCTCATTTCCACATCTGGTTCCGATGCATTTGCTCACTATTGTCTTTCATCCCATCCATCTTATTCCTATTTGTTGACACCATGTTGATGTAACCCCTTGCTGACATCACTAGTGGGACTTTTCATCTGAACCTGACATGTTGTAAAGTGCATGTTTACGTGCATTTGAAGATTGATAAAGTAATAGAATATTTGGCAAGTGTTTTCAAGTGTACCAGGCATCTTTCAAATGGGAAAATCCGGTAGCAGTTAAAATTCCCGCAAAAGAACCAAAATGATCGGTTGACCTTAATTTTCCCGCAATGCACTATTTTGTTTTCTTGATGTGTTTTTGAAGCTCAATTGATCCTAATTTCATGTATTTGGCCTGTGATTATTCTTTAGATGGATTTCTAGGTAAATTAAAGTGCAATTGGTGACTCTTTCACCAACCAAGAATTAATGATGTGGCTGTGGGTTGGTATTTTGGTGCTCGAATTGTTTCTCCTTGCAGATTTCAAATTCACCTACTGCCATTATGTAATGTCCCTTTCTAGGTTTACCATAATTCTTGCCCTGATTTTCTGAAGATATCCTTTATGATGGTTTAGTGTTCAAACTATGTTCTTTTTCTCCTTTTCCTGATCAATCATAAGATAAAACATTCATAAATTTATTCATTTTTATATCAAATAATCACAATTACTTATAAGGTTTGATAATTGCAACAAGCATCATTAGTACATAATTATACATATACATACATACATATATATATAATTATTCTTTTACTTATATATCCATTAGCATTCATATATATATGTTTATATAATTATACTTCCCTTATTCATATATATATCCTTTATTCATTATAAAATTTATTTATATCTATGCATATATACTTGTATGCCTATTAGATAATATATATATATATATATATTAAATGACTATATTCCAATGCATAACAATCATTGTTGCTGCTGTTCTGAATCGCAGATCATATTTATCCATGTCTTCCCTCTTCCTTATTTTCCTTCCTTGTATTTATACCATTCAAGGTAGGTGACTCATGGGGGGGAATGTATTGTTTGGTGAAAGATGTGACTTTTCATAAAATATATCCCTTTGTTAGATTTAATTGCTGCCTTTAAAGGCTTATTATCACAATAATATCTATTTTTGAAAATAATATATTATTACTAATAATTATAATATTTCAGATTATATATTTATTTTATTATTTTATTTTGATGTTTTATTGAATATACTTTAACATTAAAATATAATAATAAAACCGATTTTCTAATATTTTATTCTAATGTATTACAATCTTTGATGTGTAATGATTATAATATTTATTTATTATTATTATTTTTGATATTAAGTTATTTAATACTGGAATGTAATAACAATAATTTGCCTATATATTATTATTATATTTGTTATTTCATATTTATATATTTTTATATTGATATGGTACACATTTATTTTATATTTAACATTAATATTGCTATTTATTTTATTTATTAATTTATTTGTATTTTAACACTTGGTCTTTATGGTATTGTTGTTTCGGGGACATGACAACTACTCCTTGTGGATTTGATTTCACCTACTTGAATTAATGTCATCGCTCCCTCAACTATGGGAAGCTATTGTTGAATGCACCTTTCGATCTACAACATTCATTATGGGCGCAATTTCTCTTCTGTCGTCCATATTTATTTGGTACGGTGTGCCATAATTAGGGTTGGGCATCTTGGGTGTATATGTTGGCAATTTTTGATCATTTTGACAAATGTTGGTTTGTTGTGTGTTCTTAAGATGCTAAGGAAGTTGCAAGGCATCCACTAATTCTGTAGTCCAGTCTATTGAGAGATTGTAGACCTGAAATAGAAGAAGATTAATATTGGAATGAGATCTTGTTGCAAAATGTCTCCATGGCACTTTGTATGTATTTAGGAGAGGTTCGTAGCTGTAGCTAGAGATTTTCCCTTGCCACATTTGCTGGTATGAATGTAACATTGAGTTAGATGAATGTGACAGCATTTTGAAGACATTGCAAGGCTTGTAATGATCTTTATTAGTTTTATGTATGAATTCTGCTGCAAGGTTTCATATTCATTGGTGTATGTTAATACATAGCCGCATATTCTTCCTTTTCTGTTTGTTCTCTTCTCAGTGATGTGACTCTGTTGCCCAATAGATAGGCACTGGTCTGGAACCACAATCAAATCAAAACATTAATCAGTAGTTTAATAAGTGGTCCTTCTTTGCACCCATGACTATCAATATAACTAGGGAATCATTCTTTAGTGAACACTCAATAGATACATTTCATGTGGGTCATGCTTGCACAATTATATCAGCTATATAGGGTTATATGTAGACAGTTGTTCTTAGTCTAGTGATAGTCTTTGGGGCTAAGACATCAAGTTGGGTTTGGCTGTCCTTATCTCATTATGTGATTTCAATACTTATTAAGATATACCCCTTGGGAACACCCTTCTGAGTCTAAGTTGAGCTCGAAGCATAGGAGATCTAATCCGCTCTTGTAGAGTTGGCCATTATCCCTCCACAGTCTGTTGATAAGCTGATTTCACTTGCGCAATGACAACCTTGGCCTTGTGAGTGAGATTTTTCTCTACGAAATGGAGCAGTGATTTTGAGACCCAACATAACCTACAAGGCTTGCATACCCAAAATAGGATGATTAGTTTCTGATGAAATCTTGGATTGTAGAATTCAATTGTTTATGAACAAGTTGTAATTCCATTTCTAAAATGAATGAGATTCTGCTAGTATGAGTCTGCTTGAATTGGCTACCCATTGCAGGTACTTGATCCAAGTCTGCATTAGACACTAACTAATCTTATTGCAGCTTGATCCTTATCAATTTGTGCCATCTCATTTGGGTCCACATCCCATAGTGTTGCTAGATTCTCTATGAGACACAAGGTATTATGTGAAACCAAAAGCTTCAAGGTATGCTTGTTCCTCTTGACAGAATGAATGAAGTTATGTCTAGACCATTTACTATCAGCAATGGAGGAACCACATACTTGTGATAATAGGGGAACAAATATTGTGGTTATTAGTGATGGAGGCCCTTGTAAATGCTGCGATGCTATTAGTTCCTCTTGTACTAGTCTCCTTGTCAATCTTTGTTTTACTTTCATAGCACTTGAGTGTGACAAATTTGGTCTAGACATTTGCAGACACCTCAACTTTGTACTTCTTATCAATTGCCTTCATGAAGCGTTTTTTCACTTCATTGCCCGCCATAGGAACAGCTCTACCAAGCCTTTACACATACCACTTTCAGTTCAATGCACTTACAACCATGTGCAAATGAGTTTTTTAGCTTATCCTACCTTTGATGAATAATAGGCTGAATGTGCTCATTATAGAACTATAAGGTGCGGTGTCTCTTTTGTACAATGACCTTCATTTGGCAAGTATGCTATCAATGGTTGAATGTGCTGAGTCCCCATATCTAATCATTGTGAAAACTAGGGATATGATGGAGGTGATGTATTGGCATCAAACCAAAAATCATTACATGTCATGACCATTGAATGCAAGGGCTCTTGCAATTCAACATCATCCTCTCCAAGAGAATGAATTATGATTAAATTCCTTCTTGGAGAAGGATTGAATAGGGCATGCGATGTGTGGTGATTGTGAATAAACATTTATCCATATCTTGCATTGACTACAACCTATTTTATCCAGTCAATTTTCTCCATTCCTTCAGTGCATTGTTCATGGCATGCACACAAGGAGTCCAATAAACATGTTTGTAGACCAGCTTCAACCAAGTTTCTTGTTTACTTGTGCACATATGTTGCATCTCTTTTGTACTTCAGATCTCATTTATAAATATTTTGTTCTAAAATTTTAACATTCAATATTTATGGTTAAAAAATAGAATAGAAAAAAATAAGCAATTTATTTTATTTGAACTTGGAAACTTTTCAAATAAAATTAAAAATCCCCAAAATCTGGGAAAAACATCTCGCTATCTATTAAATTTTAGCATTTCAATATTTTTGTATGGAAAGATTGAAACTTGAAACCCTAAACAAATAGAAACAGAACGAAAAAATTCTAAAATCTGAAAAAAACAACTATCCTCTTTTGGTTTTTATTTATTTAAATTTTAAATATTGAAATTTGTAGCCCTAAACAAAAAGCAGCTATCAAAACTGAAAGATTTTAGTTTGAAGTTCAAGTTTTGAATATGAAGTGGTGATTGATGAGTTGACTATTGAAGCGAAGATTCTTCTTTTCCTCTTCCTCTTCATCTTGTATGATGCAAATTGTTGATGGTGATTTCAATTTTCAGTTGAGGTTGGGCTAGCATTTATAGTTTTTTTTACGGGTGGGGACCTTGGTGGCCCTTTCTTTTAGTTTAGGTTTAGGTTTTTACATAATTTAATAAATATTTTAATTCTGTCTGTTTTGGATGATTGAGGGATGCTTGGGTGTTCCTTGGCTGTCTCGGGAACAGCAAGGTGCCCATGAATGCCTTTCGCAGAGGTGGACATCCCTAGGGACATCCTCTACTATGGAGGGCCTTCTTGGGGATGGCCATCCCTGCAGGCGGCACCTGTTGGATGGTATAGGCATTTCTCGTACCCATCCCACCATCCCTGTGGTGTACCCAGTTCAGAATTGCATCCCTGTGAAACACTATATTTTAATTTCATGGATTAATTTCTTTCAGGTAGAAGATAAAATGGTAGCTGGATTCAATACATCCCATGTTGCCCTTCAATATTCCTTGAACATTGCACATTTACTAGGTCTCTCCTTCATTGCATTGTGATAGGATTAAACTCTGTAGCAATGATTTTTATGGGGTCTTTTGTTTATAGCAAAAGTAAGGGAGTTATAAACTACAGTTCTGGCTATAGCTCTTGATTATTTTTGTAATATTCAGTTATCCTCTTGTCTGATTGATGATCTTAGTTTTTGGAATGTGGCTTGTGCTGGAAGAAGTGTAAAGAACTTTAAGGTTGGTACTTTTGATGCAGGCCTCTGAAAATCAGGAAACTAACTCAGGCAGAACTGAATCGGAAAGCTAGACGGCAGGAACAATTGAAGATTGAGGCAGCAAAGAAGAAGCTTGCGAAAATTGAGAAGGATGTTGAATGGTATGCATGAACTTATACTTGTTTCATTTGCAGGTGACAGTTAGGAATGTACTTATTTCAGTGCTCCTTAATTGCTTCATTTACTCACACCATATAAGTATTTATCATCATTTTCTCAGAATAGTTCTATTTTTTGTAGCCTACCCAACATAATTAAAGAGATAGAAAAGGAGGATGAAGAGAGAGAAAGGAGGCAACTTCGACGTGCTGTGGCTAAACAAGAACGACTAGCCAATGGCCCACCTCGGTTGGGAAGACAAAAGTAGGATATAATCTACTGTCTGCTGTCCAATAATGATTTGATATGAATTTGAGACTACTACCAAAGCTTTATTTCTGACTTGTTTTATTTGGTGCATACTGTTGCTTCCTATTTATTGCTATTAGTGGTCAATCCCCTCAAGTATTGTTTGTTTCATGTAATCACTATTTGTATAATCTTGTACTGTCCCAGATTTGAACCAGCACCAATGCAAGTGCTTTTATCTGAAGAAGTTACAGGTTCTCTTCGGAAACTGAAGGTTAGATCTTGTTTTTGATTCTGCTTCTAAACTGTATTTTTTGCTATTATGGTCCTTTTTTTGTCATGAGATGTTGAAGCTTTTCATGTGATTGTTTCTCCTTTTTCTTTTTTAACATTTTCAGTCAACTAATAAATGTAAAGTTCAATGAATGTTTAGGAGTTTTACTTGGAGATATCATTAAACAATCGACCATGAACATATTTGTTACCATGCTTAGTATTTGCAAGATTCTTTAGAATAACAGCATCGTTAGTTGGGTGTGGGGTCTGCTTCTGCATCTCTTAATTTGGCATCTGATGAAATTTCTGGTAGTGTGGTCCCATCTGAAATGTCTAAATAAGAAAGAAAATATAATAATGTCCACAAATGACCAAAAGTAGATCAACAGGATTGGAACATACATTAGATATGATAGCAAAGGACTAGGGCAAAAAAGGAGGCCCTAGACAAAAAACAAACACAAAGGGGCCTAACTGAAAAAAAGGGCAAACCCTCAAGTGAATAAAATCGAAAGGGAGGAGGAAGAACCACAATGTAATTAACAAAAGAAGACCATCAAGGTGAGTAACCAAAATCCTCAAGTGTCTATGTTCCAAGTTGTGTTGGTACTAGCACAGATTTTGAGAATGATCATTGAGGAGAGTCTAGAGGTAAGTGGGCTACTTTGGACAACCCTAAGAGGTTGATAAGATCCACACATATAATAAATGGAATTAATATAAAGAATAATATAGATCTCACACAACACAAGAGATGTTCATGGGACAAAATGCCCTAATATCCAATATATGCAGAAATAGAATAACGTAGCTGACATATCTAGTAACCATGGGCTTGAGGACCTCCTTGAAAAAGGACTTGCACATTTGTTTGAAATAGGGAGATTGTGCCATGTGAAATGGAATGGCATAGGGCAAAGAAAAAATTGGCAATAGAAGATTCAACCACTTCTTGTATTGCATATTGAATATCCTTGTAACACTAGTAGCCCTTATCTTTCTTATTTCTTGCCTTATCCTCCATATACAACCTAGTCACCCTACCTTCCCAACTAGAGTTATTTTTTCACAACCTTTTACCCCTTGTCCATTACGCACAAAATATGAGAGTAAACCCTTGGGTAGCTGCCCCTATAATCCTTGCTGCACTAATGACCACCATACTTAACTCCCCCCAAATTTGTTTTTTGTCTGCAAATGGCTGTTGCAAATTGTAAAAAGGGTTTTTACTTTTTACAGGATTAAATGGACCCTTTGCATAAGATTTGAGGAGTTTAGAAGGGCATTCAAATGGGTTATTTGAACTCAGTCATGTAACACTCCCACTTCTAGAAAAACCCCAGTAGTACCTCTTTGTTGAATTTCAACCTCTTTACCTCCACTGTTGCTCATTGTTTTATTGTTGGAAAACTAAAAACACAGCTGCAAGTGCAAGTTTCAAACAAAAAGTCCTTTGTAAGTGTGAAGCTTTGAAAACAACAAAAAAAAATGCAAAATAATTTATACAAATGAACAATAGATAGTAAGCTTCAAATGATGTAGCTTTAATGCTTTTGCCTTATTCTCACTATTGTCTTTTGCTCTTCTCTTCTCGCAGCTGTTCTCTTTCTTTGTCTTCTTCACAATATGGAAAATGGAAAAATGAGTTTGCTTTTTGTTTTTAGTTGTTAGTTTGCTGTTTTAGTTTTGGACTTTTAGGATTGGTTTAAACTTTAAAGGGGTGTGGGGTTCTAAGTGCACCCCATCTCCCCCCGTTATTCTTTCATTTCTTTTAAAAATAAATTGCTTTTCATGTGGATTGTGCTATACTAATGGTTAGCTGTCCTCTACCTTCCTGTAAGAATTTCTTGAGAAAGTTTTTATGTTGTGGAAATGTTTCCAATATTTCTTTTAAAAAAAAATTGGGTATGGATGTGGGTACAAAAATGTAGGGGATGTGTCTCTGGGGTGCATAGGTACCAAAGAATAATGCCTCTGGTTGAGAATTCGAAAATGTCCTGGCCTATTGTGGGAACAAGGGAATGCTCTAGCATTTATTCTGTTTAAATTTTGTACATGTTTCTAACCTAGTGAGCTAGTTCAGTAGTGAATTAGGCCTTGCCAATCCACATACACCAGAAATGTCATATGGATGCACTTAGCGATCCTATTCAAATGGGGTGTACACATGTTTAGTCCCACCAACCTTGTTTAGCATTTTCAAGAAGAAATTCTTTTTAGTGTAATGCTCACTGACATTTGCATCTCAAAGAGAAGGCTTGTGGCAGTCTTGAATTGTTGCACATTTAAGAACTCCTGAAACAGTGAACTGAAGGCATACTGACTTCTCCCATGTCTTTGTGAGTAAGCTGAAGCTCATCATCCATGATGACACCAATGCTAGATTCTATTTGTAAATATCAAGGATTTATTTTTTATTGTTTTTTATTTTTTTATATAAGGTTCAGATGAGCACTTGAATTTTGAATTTCCTCCATTTCTTATATCCAGGAATTTGTAACTTTTTTCTTGCTGCTGTCATTCTAGAAATAACTACAAAATAATTTTTGTAGCAGTGTAGCTTACATTTCCTCAAACTTATGCAGCTCAATTTGACAGTTGGTAATTTTTTTTTTAATCAATTTCACTATGTATTTGAAATGATGGCTAAAATTTGCTCTTTAATTGCTGCAGGGTTGTTGTACTTTGGCAAGGGATAGGTTCAAGAGTTTACAAAAGCGTGGATATTTTGCTCCACGTTCTCAACATAGGAGGTTGAATATCACATACATGCATGTTAAAATACTTGGTTTGTGGTTTGAATGTTTGAAGTTATATCTAAGCATGTGGTTTTTTGGCTCATTAGGAAGAAATGAAAGATGCGAGGTCTGCAAGATTGGTGCTCGGAAAAAAAATCTATTGGAAAGCATTATGATGTTACAGAGCATTTCTTTTGGTAGCTTTAACACATTTTTTTTCAAGAATGAGCCGAAGCTTGGAAATCTTTATCAAAATGGTGGCATTGTGGTTGAAGAGTCCCACATAATAGGCAACCATACAAGTTGTATCAATATCATTGTGATCTTTAAGTACAGATTGCCATTGATCCATTTTTTGAAGGCAGCTCTTAATTTCTGGAAGTCTAACTAGCTGTACTTTCCAGTTCCATTGACTGCATTTGGTCAGTTTTGGAGACAAATATATTTTCTTCCTTTGGGATAGTTGCTTTGGTTGGGCCTAATCTTTCCTCAACTTTATTCTCCTGGAGATCGCTATGCAGGACCCAGGATAGTGTAATTGTGTGGTAGGTGGAGAAACTATTTTAAAACTCCAGCTAAATGCACAAATAATAGACACAGAAATACTCCAGCAATAACTATATGTTTTTAATTTTCTTCAAACAATATACTTTCAAATCAAAATCCACCAATCTTTACAACTTATTGGGCACACCCAACATTCAATCTGCACACCATTGATGATCGTGTTGACACTCCCAAACTCAAACTGCTCCTTGAGGGTTTCCGTTCTCAAAATAATTTGATTTTCAAACTCGAAGGTTGTCTCCAAATGCACAGCTGCTGTAAACAATGTCACATTCTTGAGAATGAAATTGATTTTTTGTTTTAAATTTTTGAGAAAGGCCTTCTGTTTTTCTTCCCAATGCTTTTCTATAGTCTATGCTCCCTGCATCCCTCAATCATAGGCAATATAACTGACAAATCCATCCCTAAATTGGTGGCAAACTCAAACTAAACTCAAACTTCATTGATTACTGTTGGGTGTGAGACCAATCAGCTTCCTTATTCCATCCATCAAATTTTCTTAATTGACAGTAAATACAATTTTAACTATTTGCTCCTCCTATATTGACATTCTACTCATTAAAAAGCCGTGGACCGGATAAATGGATCCCTCACACCATAAATATCAAAAAGAGGACATTACAAGTCCTCCCTTTACAACTTTATTTGCCTTCAAGCAAGACTTTTGCATGATCTAAAATGTTAGCTGACTCCCTCTAGTGATGGAAGACCTGTTGGTGATACCTCATTCTTTCTCACATTCTTTGCCTTTGTGCATGCCTCATGCTCTCCCTTGTCATTGGAGTATGCCTCAATTAGATGTACTTGCCTCCTTCCCAAACACCTCTGCCGGGTTCCAATGCTTCTTGCAGCTGAAGCATTACTGCTTCCTTTGCATCACATGTCGGTTCATGTTACTCTATTGCTGACTTTGAAAGGTGTGTCCTATCTTTTGGTGATTCATGTGTTGAGAGGGTGCAGTTCCCAATCTCTATGGAAAAGGTTTGTGTGGAGTCCTCTGCTATTGCTGTGGTGTTTCCATACTCACCCCTCTAGTGTTGGACTCCTAGAATGATTTGCTAGGTGTAGTGGTTTCCAATGTTAACGATTCTGAGGAAGGGGGATAAGGTACGTAGATGGTTCCAATGTCAAGGCTCTTTTGATCATTCCCTGCGATGAGTCCAGTTCAAGAGCTTTAACTAAAGCCTTTTAGAAACTATTTCAACCCCTCCATGAAGAGGAAAGTTAGACCCCTCTCTAACACATCAAGTACCATCACAACTACCTTTTGGAAATCAACCACATCTACATCCATTGAACCTTGTTGTAGTTGTGGCAACGCCCTAAAGTTCTCTAGGTTTTCCTTTCAAATCTATTTACCAACACCATTCAGGCTATGGCCTTGACTTACTAGCCTGTGATACCACCATTCATGTACAACTCCTACCAGGATTAAAAAATTAATTGCTTCCATGTACGTAGGGCTCAATGAGTAGTACTAAGTATTCAGCTTTTGGATCCAAGCTAAGGCTGAAGCTTTGTTGGATCCCATCATAAAGGGGATGGCAAGCTTCCCCAATCTGCTTTGCAGATCTCTGTGATGATGGTTCGGGGCAGGTCTCCTTTCATTCCTAGTTTTAATTTTTGATTTCAATGTACAAAAGTTAATGGAGGAGATTTTGCTTGAAACTCATCACTCTTTGCCCTATATTTAGCATGAGAAGCATCCAAGTTATCCTCTTTCTGGTCATCCATATCCTCTTTCTGCAGCATGGCTTCTTTTTGCAAGAAAGTAGCTCTCAATAATTTGGTACCAATGATTGGTTCCACTGAGGTGTTCTAGTTCACCACCGAAGATGAAGATTCCCCTTGTGCACCATTACCAGAAGGCATAGTAGCATGGTTTGTTTCCTTGGTTTCCTTACCTTGCATACATTGGACAAAAAGATAAATGTGGTGTTGTTGCCCATTTAAGGATCTCATCACATTGAAAAATAACTGCCCATCATCTTTGTGTGACATTTTTTGCTTCCTTTGTTCCCAAGTTGATCTTTGGTTTCTATATCACTCATTTACATGTAATGATATTTTTTGTTTGTTTTTGTTCCCTAGGTTGGCCAGATCTTAGCTCTAATACCACTGTAAAAACCTTAGCTAAATGCACAAACAATAGACACAAATACTTTAGCAATATGTGTGTGTGAATAGATACGGAAATGCTTCAGCTACATGTATGTGTGTGTATGTGTAGATTTGAATGCTTGTGTGCCTGGTAAGTTGGATCAGATTGGTAGATTTTCTACAACTTACTAGGCACACAAGCATTCAAATCTACACACGAGTGATGATCCTTTAGACACTTTGGAACTCAAACGCTTCTTGAGGGATTTTGTCCTCAAAATGCTTTGATTGTCACACTTGAAGATTGTTGTCTCCAAATGTTACAGCTGCTATAAACAGTTATATTCTTGAAAATGAAATTAATTTTTTTGTTTTCAATTTTGAGAAGTGCCTTTTGTATTTCCTCCCAATGCTTTCTATGTCTATACTCCCTACATCCCACAATCATAGGCAGTATAACTGACAAATTCATCCCTAAATCGATGACAAACACAAACTGAGCTGGCCATAGCGAATTGATAACTATTAGGTGTGAGACCAAGTCAGATGCCTCATTCCATTAATCAATTTTTCCTGACAGTCCCACTCAATAAACAGCAGTCAATTAGAGAAGTGGATCCCTCGCACCATGAATGTCATAAAGGGGGCTTTACAAACTAGGAATCGGTATGATCTTGTGATTGGTGGAGATATTAAGTTGTAGGAAGTAAAAACTCTTTATCTTTTTCTTGATCAGCATTAGTTTTGGGAATGTTTACATGGCATCCTTCTGGCCTTGAGAGACTTTCAAGAAAACTAGTAAAAACATTTATATTATTTGAAGCACGACACTATTGGAAGGCCATGCATTTTTATCACATTAAAAACAAAGCATGAAATTTCATTTTGGAAAATATCACTTGATCAGTGGTGCCCACTAATTTGGACCTTATGGCACAGTTGGAGTTTGTTATGCAACTGTAGAATAGTAATGCAGATCAAGTTAGTCAGATTAGAATATGCTGCTTGAATGGAGAAGAGCACAGTGAAGCAGTGACTTTCCCCAGGTTGTCAAATGTCGATGACAGGCATCCATGGACTGAGATTCATGAACCTGTGAGTTTCAAGCAAAATTGGCAAGACATCACAAACACTCAATGATACAGAAAAAAAACATAACATAATATCACTGATGCAGGGTTTTATTTACAAGATCTTTTGGGAGGAACAAATAACCAATTTATATTCTCCATTGAGAGGAACAAACGGACATTTCAGAGTGTGTTGGAAGGAAAATCGAAACATCTGGAGTGCTTGTTGAGATAAAAACAAACTAATTCTGATTGTTTTCATCGATTGAGAGTGGTCAAAACTAGATTTCTCATGTGCAAAGGAAACCAAAAGATTTGTTCTCTTTTTTCAACTTTTTTGCTTTCCAGGGTTAGGATAGCCAAAAAAAGTGTTTTGTTGAGGCTCTGAAATTCCTATCAAAGATTTTCTCATGCACTTCTCTTTTTGAAAGAAATTGTGAAGAACAGTTGAAATGTACCTGTTTTAGTTGAATATGCTCATACAAAGAATTTGTGATAATCTTGAAACTCGGAGTATGTCAAACAAAATTAAAATAACAAGGTCTTCAAACATGCAATTTATATCGTCTGATGAATGCCTCATCTAAGCTGGGTGCATAAGTGGAAATATTCTGTCATTTGGTTGATTCTAGCAAATGAATAGAAGCTGGAAACATCAAATTATAGTTTTAGAGATGATTAAGCTCACAATCTGGAGTGAGGGAACAGAGTTTGATTAGGAAAAAAATGGACTCGAGGGAAAACTGATATGATGAGTTTTTGTTTGGCAATACGTTGCTTTGTTTTAAATTAAAGTTACACTTATTATATTTACAGCTTGCTAAGAATATCTTAAAGAGGGTTGTTGAGTAGTGCAGCCTATAATAGATGAAATGAAACAAGCATCTGAAATATACATATTCCACAATTTCAGTTAATGGTACTAAACAAATATAAATAAAATTAGTCAGAAGCACAACTGATTGAAATGCAATTAATTATATTAAATATTTTGAACTATCAGCCAATTACAGATAATTCACATCTTTGCTAAGAGACTGAATTTTATCGCAAGAAGATTTATAGCACACTTATTTTTCAAGAACTTTATATTTTTCTTACGAAATATATAAATATGCATTCATCATTTGTAAGAATCAATCTCCGTGGTGAATAAACTAGGTATGGCAAGCGATAAACCGAGGGCGAATGCAGAGAATGAAATTAGGTGCTGCTAATTGTAATAGATAAACGAACGAATTTGAACTTAGAGTTCAGGCTAGTATTATATAGGGAATCCAATAAAACAATAATTTCAACCTTTCCATGATTTGGAAATACGGTAGTTCTCTGTTGACAATACATTCAAAGTGAATCGATTTTCTTCAAGTTTTTGTTCACATGATGGGTTAGTTATAAATTATATAGTTTGTATTGTTTGATTGTCCTGATTTAAAGTGCGAAGTTGTAACTGCAAATCTTTCTATGTTGATGATGATGATCCATTTTTTTGATGTCCTTTACCAAACTGGTGTATAGGAACTACTAATGATTACACAATACAATTTGTCTTAGATATCCTAATTGTTTGCAACTTCTGACATCTTCTCATCCTTTAATTCCTTTCGATTGATGATTACGTAGTATAGTGAGTAGGGAGAGAGATAAAGTGATTTAACATCCATCAACCCAATGTAAGGATCTAACTGTTTCGATGAGTGAGTAGTTTAATTGTGTTGGTTTAAGATTTTTGAAGTGAGTTTAAGAATTCCAAACATTTATGTTTAAGTATAAAAGGATAGTCATTTTCTATTTTGTTGATCATTATCAAAGAGTTTTCGTCATGAAGCTGATGCGCGTAGAATTTACAAGCTGCATGTGCTTTTTTAACGGTTGAACACGTGTCGTGCAAAATTAAAGGTGGGAAATTCCTTTTAATTTATTTAGTCGCTGACACACCTTTAAGATTACCTCTAGATTTCAATTGATTTAACTATCTACCGAGAGCTTTAACGATAAATATAAAAAGGCGAAGAGATTTCGACTCATTGTTAAGTAGGACATATTTCTGAAGTTGTACACATTATTTAGTATCTTTGATTTTTATTGAAACCAAAATTTTCCTAACTTCTCTGATCATATATTTCATTCATATGTAATGAGATTGTGACACACTCTAAAAGAAAGCAGAGGTGTGTAATAAGCTTTCTAGACTAATATATGAGAATGTATATGCAACAATAAATTTGATCAAGAAATTTGCATAGAAACAATTATACAATAAGACAATGATTTATGTGGAGAAAACGTTTTTAGGAGGCATCCCACATTCTAAAGCAACTCTATTATCAACATGTGGATCTAAGTGACAAACTAAGAGTAGATTTCTAAAACAATGTGAAACATATTACAGTGCTTTATTATTTGACCCAAATTCCAATGTTCAAGTTAGTCATGGTGTATTGGACTGAAAATAGAATATGCTCTTAAATCTTTTCTTTTTTTCATAGAATGCCATGCATAACTATTAAAATTTGGACATGTTCAAATCCATTCAAAGATGACTTCACACATAATAATGATTGAATTTGTAATGTAACCCTCATACACATAATAATGACATTAGATGCTCTTAACGATTTACACACATTACAAAATATTAAAAAATAGCAAAGTGTCATCTCAACGTGGGATGCTTTCTTTCTCATGTGAGGACAACATGATAAATAATACAAATAATTAATAAATATGAACATTATGATGCAAGGTTGAGACATTTTTTCAACACATTATTCTTTTTATATTTCATTGAGCGTATCATTTCATAGGATATATGATGTTTTCATGAAATGTTTTCTCTTTAGAAAAGCTCCATGTTCTAGGGCTATATATTTTTTGGAAAAATAGTTGAAAATATTGTCATTACATTTGAAACGATCTTATAGATCATATTATGACATGAAACACATGTAACGGCATCATAATATATTTAGTTCTTCAAAACCAATATAGTGAAAGTATAATTGAGTTTCTTTATTAGAGCTTTACTTATTCTTAATTCTTGGATGATATCCAAATATATCTTAGCTCTTAGTATTTTATCATTCTAATCCATCCAACCCCAATGACTTTTCCTGTTAGCTCTTAGCATTTTATCATTCTAATCCATCCCAACCCAATGACTTTTCCTTTTAAAGTAAATTAACAATAGTAATTGCTTCATCCTCTAATACTTCTAAGAGATAAATAATTGCCATTTCTTTTGATATAAGAATTGATATCCTCACAAACATCTATAATTGTGTTTCTTGTTGCTTTTCAACTAACATATTTTTGTATAGCTAATTGTTGCTTCTCTTATTTCTACATGATATATGTTTTCATCACCTTTGTTAATTATTTTTTCAACTATAGTAGATTTTTTTTTAAATTCTCCTTTCTTATAATGTATTATTAAATAAAGGTTTTAGTGCATATGCTTTGTAAGTCACTTTGTTTGTTAGTCAAAATAAAGTATTTATTATATGTGTAAGAAATGTGAAATAATAGTAGTAGTTATCTTTCATTGTTAGCTATAAAAAACATGTTTGGGTAAGTGAGATGCATGTTGAAAATTGTAATTGGTATGTTCTATTTGGAGGATGACTCCCTCGAAGTAATGCCACAAATTTAATATACAAGCATTTTCTCACTCTTATTTTGTATGTATATTTGTGTTGCCATTATTTTATTTGCAAGTGGTATCAAATCTCTTTTTAGTGCCACATTTATTGCAACAAAATTTTATTAGTGGTTTATTGTACAACTATCAATTCTATAGTCTCATCTCACCCTTATGGCATTGTAGATATCAAAAAGTGGTGAATAGTGGTTTGTTAAGCATTTTTTGAAGTACTTGTTTAGGTTAAAAACCCTAAGCTAGAGGTTTAAAATAGTATAGAGAGCTACCATTTATAGCTAAGCTAGATTCCCCATAAAAGGTTTAGTACATCTATGGATATAATACCCAAGCTTTAGACAACATCTATAGATATAATTCCTTTTGGCATGCCAATTATGAGATGGTGCAATCTTATGTAGTTAGAGCTTTAGAATATTAGGCCTTAGTTCATTATCTAAAATGAGACAAATATATGAGAGTATACAAACAAATACACCCTAGCCTAGCAATTTTTTGTTTTTACCCTAGTTGTGAATATATCTAGGAATTTTAGGTAAAAAGCTAGTAGATCCATAAAAATTCAAGTTGTTCCAGTTAATCAATGGGAGAACAAGTGGAATTGTTCAGAAACTATTTGACAATAGGTTGCATGTTCATTGTAGTACTAGAGTTTGGCTACTATACAATTCACCAATTTGTAAATTCCAAGCCAAATTTCTTTCAACTTAGAAGCAATTTAATAGTTTTGTTTAAAAAATCCACCCACAAGTCTTTATAAAAAGGGGCCACTTTTCATGCCATCCAAGTAGTTATCCCATTGGAACCATCTCTTTAAGCTAATAATTTTGCTATATAACTCTATTAACTCTTTTGTTCAATTTGAGTAGCTTTCATGTCATTTAAGCTCCTATCTCATTATGATCGTCTCTTCATATTGACCATTTTGATATATAACTTTGGCTAGCCCCAAATGTCACATCTAGCGACAACACAATTTCACCCAAGATAGATCCCAATATGGAAGATTACACACAAGGCATTTAATCTCAACTAACTACCCTCCAAACACTATTGAATGACCTCACTAACATCCTGTCCTAAATAGACCTTTAACAAATGAATGCTACACTCAATTCATTGGCCAATAATCACTCCAATTCTAACTCATCAATCATCTCCTTAGGTAGCCTCTAGGCCTCTTCAAAGCTCCAAAAGATTGGCATGCCCAAATTTCATGGAGAAGGTATTGGCATATGGTTATGCATTATGCATCACCTTGATGCTCATTGAGTTTATACTGAGGAGTATATCATGACACTAAGGTTTTCTTTAGAGGGAGTGAACACTCAAAGGTATCTATAGTAACCAAAATTTGATTATGTCTTTGTAGCCTACCTAATTTGAATCTAAAAAAAAACAAGTTTGAAGTCTTCATTCTTTAAATATTGTTCTATGTTCCCTAAAGACATCTTAGAATTCACTTTGCAACTAACCAATGACTCTACTTTGGATGGGTCATAGATGATAAATCAAATTTCCTACCAAAATCTTATAGAGTTCTAGTTGCTACTTTAATATTAGTGTTGTTAATCAACTTATTTCTTGTCTCCATTGGTGTTGGTGAAGATTTAAAACTTTACATTATGAACCATGTGATAATTTCTTTGGTGTACTTCAACTCCAAAAAAGTAATGAATTAATCCAAGATCAAACATCTCAAAATTGGTTTTCATCTCTTCTTTCACTTCATTGATTAGGGATTGACCATTCTTACTAATTAGAAAATTGGCAATGCACATCACAATGAAGAGTAACTTGTGATCATAAATCTTAATGTACAAATTTGGATCATCATATTTATGAAATCCCTTTTGAAGAAAGTACTTATCAGTTTTATAATAAAAGGCTTGTGGAGCCTATTTCACACTATATAGTTCCTTTTTAAGGTGATACACCATACATTCCTTTATTTTCTAACAAATTGAGGAGCTTATATCATATATACTTTAAATATCAATTCCTTATTCAAAAATACACTTTTCACATATATTTGGTGGATTTTACAACAATGTTGGGAAGCAAGTGCTATTAAACTTTTTGTGATCATATTTACAATTGAATCAAAGGTTTCCTCATAATCAATATGTTTTCAAATTATTTGTATCCTTTAGCCACCAATCTTGCTTTGTGCTTGTCAATGGAGGCATTAGATTTGAACTTGGTTTTGAAAACCTATTTACAATCAAATAATTCTTTGCTAGTATGACATACCATCTCCCATGCCTACTTCTAATGAACTAAATCCATCTCTTGGTTCATAGAACTTTGTCATTTTACTTCTTTTAGAGCTTCTTGAAAAATCCTTGGTTCATGAGCACTTAGAATAGTTAGAATCAATGCATAATTTATCTCATATTCCTACAATCTAATGGATATTCTCCATACTCTTTTGATCTCTTTAGAGGGATATTGGATTTTAGATTGGATAACGAGCTTGGATTTTCCTCATCAATACTTTCTATTTCTTTTGTTGATTCAATCATGCTTTCCGATTTTGGCTCAACCTTTTTGCGAAGTACAATGATGCATCATTGTATTCTTTCTCTTCTAGCAAATTAACATGATAAACACAAGTGAAAGGTTATACTCTTCCTCGAGAATAACATATTTAGAGATGCACTTTTTTTTTGCCTTAAGACCATTCAATCAATAGACTTTATTAAAGCCACCAAATCCAATAAGAATGCATTTTTTACTCTTAGTATCTAACTATTCTCTTTTATTTTGGAATATGTATACGAGAAATTCTTTGAAAATTTCTCGATTCTTGACTAATGGTTTCATGCTTGACTGTGCTTCATTTGGAGAGATGCTTTCCAAGCTTATAGTCAAACCCTAATTGATTAGATAGGTCATATGAATTTCTTTTCCTAATAATTTATCTCAAAGATTACAAGACTTGAGCTTACTAGTCATTTTTTAACTACTTCCTTTTGTTGTGGAGTATATGGAGTTGAGAGTTGCCTCTTGATTCCCTTTTGTTTGCAAAAAATGAAAAGCTTGTTTAAGGTAATACCCCCATTATTTTAATAACAACATTTTAATTATTTTAATCACATTCTTAACTTACTAGAAAAACTCCTGGAAAAAATAAAATTCTTTAAGTTGTTGTTCAAAATGTATACTTAGATTTTTTGTGTGAATTCATTGGTGAATGTCATGAAACACCAACATTTCCTTGTGAAATTTGTCTTCATCAACCCACAAATATTAGAATGAACTAACTCCAACTTCTTAGAGGCTCCATAGGATTTTGTAGAATCAAACTTTTTTTTATGTTGTTTCGCCACAACATAGGTTTCAATTTTTTTTTTATCTACAGTTATGGGTGGAAGACCATATACTATTTTTCGACTAAATAGTCTGTTTAGCAAATCAAGTTTAATATGGCCAAGTATTTTGTTCCACAATTGATTCCTCAAAGAAACACTTAAAATTAAGGATTTAGAGGAGTCCGTCCTTAAGTAAAATAGTCCTCCTTTCATATATCCATTATATACAAATTTTCCCTTACTATCAAACACCTTACATGTTCCTTGTTTAAAAATGACCATTTTTTGGAAATGATCTTGTTGATTGAGATTTAAAACAATATTTAGTCTTGGAAAAATAAATATTATTAGTACCTATTTTACCATGTTGGAAAATTGAGAGGAGCTTTGCAAAGTCCTTCAACATGTACTTGTGAATCATGTCATAATATAAGAGCATCTCTTGAATATTTTATTACATTTCTTAAGTTGTCAACTTTATTGATTTGGGAAGTGACACTTGAATCAATGATCTAGATATCATTTTTGACATTTAGAAGAATTTTTTGAAAATTATTTCTGACTTTCATCATCTTAAATATATGCATCAACCACCATACCTCATTGTTTACCTTTAACTCACATCTTTATTCTTCTTGACACATTAACAATTGAAAAGACCAAAAAGATTACAATAATAGCAAAGATTTATTTTCTTTAGTTCACCATTGTTCACAACATGATGTCTTTTCCATTGAGACTTCTTATGCTTGAAATTAGAGGCAAAAAAGTTTTGTTTCTTTAGCTTCATCATATTTATTAAGAATTTCTTCATGTTGCAATAGTCGACACTTGCAAGGATTGAATTTCAAGTTTACCAAATTTTTACTTGGTATAAGTGTAGTTTTAAAACTCTCGAATGACTTTAGCAAAATATTAAGGGTTATGATGATATATTTATCAACAATGGTCTCACTTGCATTAATGAGACAATTAAAAATTCCTTCCACCTTAAACATATTATACAACTAAGTTTATATCGTGTGTATTCTCACATCATTCTTACACACTCTAATATTTCAGTGATTGTATCCCAAGATTACTTTGGTGTGGTTGTATTACATACATTTTTTTAATCAATGGACCAATAATAGACAAGTTTAATAGGGCTAGTGCTTGGCATAATTTATTGTCAAATTCTTATTGTAGATGATCATTTGTGGGATCTATTTTTGTAGTTCCAATGATGATGGAGGTGAGGTATAACAAGAGAAAAAATGATTCCATTTGATGATGCCCTTATCTTTATGCTAATAGCATTAGTCAACTTAATGGAGATGGTGCCCAATATATGTTCCTATTTCACAAAAATCCTCTTAAAAATTAACAACCCACAAAAAAATCCCAATTCTCAATTATATGTAGGAGAAACCTTCATGATAATCTTCTCTTGAGATCCCCTTTTCTTTAATGTGGAAAAACCTTTAGTTTTAACAAGTGGACACTATTTTAATACATATCCATCAACATGTATAATTTGTAGGCCTTGTAGTTTTTTTTTTTACTTATGGACCCTTGCTTTAATATTTGTTAACACCAAAAATTTACATTTTATCCTATGGCCTCTTGTTATTAAGAATCACAAAGCTTTGAATTCAATTACAATCTCTTGATAATGTTGCTTGCTTCAATAACAAGTCTATTTTAGAAAAGAAATTCTCCAACCTATTAGATTCGACAATGATCTTTGTAATCAATGCTACAATATTTCTTTGATACCAATTAATGAAATTGGAGTGCACTCTCTATATTTGATCTATTTTATGTAAGGATCCAAAGATCCTTTAAACAAGAAAAATACATAGAGATGCATCTCTATGTATAGAAACATAAGGATTTTGATGAATAAAGCTTATATTTTTGTAGAGGAAGAAATTTGACACCCTCAAAATGATGTGATCTCAAGGGGCAAATATCTCTCGACCACCTCAAGGATCAAATCTCAAGTGATGAGATGAGAAGGCAAAGGAGTTTATTTATACTTTATGCGGAATGGGAACAAAGATTTTCAAAAACTGAAAGAGCAAGTTGTAGAGGTTCTTTGGACAAACCAAGAAGCTCTCGGCCAAGGACGATAGTGCAACACATGGATGTCGTTGCGACATGCTGTAGTCTTGTATGGATGAAAATGAAGTTTGTTATAGAAAATAAAAAATAACCTACTGAGTATTCAATCACTAAAATCTCAAAAATATACTAAAATAACATAATAACTAAAACGCACAGAATAATGATTATGAACACAAACTAAGTGAAATGGAACGGAAACAGTAGAAAACAGAAGAAGAAAGGAGACAAGAGGTCCAAGAATGAAGCTTCTTGCAAAGCTACATCTTTACGCTTGCACACATAAGAGAGGAAAAATGGGCTATTTAGGGGCTTGCCTCAATCAAACCTCCATTTTGGTGTTTCCACCTCCACAAACAACTAGATAGATAGATAGATAAAGTATATAAAGCAAAGATATGAGATAGAAACAAACCCTGCACGAAGAAGAACCCCTATCACGAATATAATAGACGAGATAAAGAATAGATAGAAATGCTAGAACAACATGCTAATTGAATTAAATAATAATGCAATATGGAAACCACAGTTACCCTCCTATAAGCAAGTGAGAGAAGTATGCTTGTGTGGTCTAAGAGAGAATTTATGCAGAGCTTCATTGTGAGAGCAAGAGAGCAAGAGAAAAAAAGAGAGATAAAAATGGTAGATATTGAGAGATTGAGAGATTGAGAGAGTGAAAGAGGGAGAGATAGGGAGCTTGAACGAATGGGAGAAAAATTGAATGAATGGCCAAATGAGAGGGAAAATGAAATATAAGCATGCAAAGGGTCATTTTCGACATGTCTACAAGCTACAGAGGTGTTACACTCGTAGGTAGGCGGGAAGTGTAACGTCTAAATGACTACTGTAGTTAGGAATCTTTTTAGAACATTCACATGACACACAGACGTTTGCATGACGTGTAATCATGTATGATTAAAATTCACTTTAATGGTCATAAATGATCAGGTTAAGGTTATGTGGAAGGGGATATTGCATTATCATATTTAATTTATCTAAAAGGGAGGTTTATGTGTTGTAAAATTGCATAGGGTGCAATCTACAACATTACATTTTCCCCCACTTTAGCAAGCATGTGTATTCTAGTAGATGTGAGCTAAAGTAGAGAGATAAAGAGTTTGAAGAGAATATACCTAGGATGAAGAGGACATAGGTCTTTGATTCGGTATATGTGATTGAAAAATTGAGCCAAGACCCAAAGAGGACACAAGTCTTCTATCTTGCAAAACTATTTGCAATCTTACCACAAACATGTTAGCTACAGACAAACATGTTAAGCTAAAAAAAGGTAGCCGTGTGATAGAAACAAACTCCATGAGGAGGAGAACCCCTATCACGAATATAAAAATTGATGCTGATAAGTATGGCTAGCAAGTTATGTTATGCTAGAGACCATAAACCAATTTGATAAAGACATCAGTGATAACTATGGCTAGCAAGATGTGCTATGCTAGAAACCATTTGACAAGAGAATAGGCCTATGATTACTACAAAATGTGTTGCAATATAGTCTCAAAAAAGAAAATTCCAGTCAGGTTGCCCCTAAGCTAGATGATGAGAACAAGATTTTTAAGACATACTTTTGAAAAACAAGAATAAGAATATATGCCACGCCTCCTCTTAGAATGATGTGTGCTATGTAAAGGAGCACAAATCATTCAAAGGAGAAGAAAGATAGAGATCTAAAGCACATGGGGATCCAAGTATTCGGGTCAAAGTTGATCATAGATGTATATATAGTGTAAAGTATATGAATTATCATCACCCCCAAATAGATTGGAACGAGAAGAAGAGCACACAAAGACAAATAAAGAGTTAGGTCAACATGGAAGAGGGGCCTAAATGCCCTGATGCTTTGCATCCCCCCCAATGTGAAAAGAAAAGTTTTACGACAAGTGGAAGAATGATGAAACATATAGAAGTTTTACGACAAATTTTCTCTCCTATATCCATGCACCTACAAGGGTAACAAGGGTCCTCCAGAGGAGAGCACAAACATAAACAAACATGTATGGGGGAACACAAATAGAGATACAAATCTAATCTAAAGATAAGAAGAGGTATTACTCTAGTCACACACCTCTAACAAGTCATCATGATCCCAATCTAGATCATTGTAAGGGGATAGAGAATAATCTTGTAGAGGGAGGACATCGAGAGCACCCAAGATGTGATGAAGAGATAGGTGTATCAATACACAAAGGATGAATGAAACTAGAGTCAAGAAGTTATTGCAAATTATCCTTCAAGGCCTTACATTCACTAGTGGAATGGCCAAGCACTTAATGGTATGCACAAAAAGAAAGTTTTGTTTTATCTTGTGTATGAAAATTCTTGTGTGTAGGAAGAGGAAGATTAATCAAGTGGGTCTTGAGAAGCCTCAACAAAATATGCTCACGTTTAGATAAAGGATGACGAGCAAGAATCAACCATTTTTCTTTCGAAAAAAGTTTGATTTATCATAAGAAGAAGATAGAAGAAAAACATATGCTGGAGGAGGGTATGGAGATAAGGGAGAAGGCTTGTAACCCAAACCCATTATAAGAGAGTGTGGTGTCGGTTCCAAAGGGCCCTTAACTCCTTGTTCCATGCACCCAAGAACATTTCCCTTGTATCCATGCTTAGAAAGAATATTAAATCCTAAATCATAATGTTATTGCAACTCCACAAAAGGGGGAGGATCAACATTAAGGACATTACAATTGCTATTATCCTGCGATACAAAATAATAGCCATCTTTGATAGCAGGTGTGAATAATATCTTTGAGATGTCTAAGTGATCAAGATTGACCTTATATTCTATAAAGTCTAAGGAACCCCAATCATCACTGAGACATGCATTTTATTGAGAAGAAAGTGAGTTGGCACCATTATCAAGATTAGGGGTTAATGGTGGTGTAACAGTATTTTAAGATAAAGAAGGAATTAAGCAGGGAAAACTCTAGTGGCGAATCTTTGCCAATTGGCGAATATTAGATATCAGACAAGTCAAAATTGGTGAATTAATCGCACCCAACAAGGTGGACAAATCACTCTGGTTTTATGAATTATTAGTCCAATGCATGTCCATTCACCATCATTTTATTTTATGAGATATTTTAAAGTAATTAGTTCACCATAACAAACTACATGTTTCAAATGGACCGATTAATATTTTTTCCTGGAATCTCAGAAGCATGTAATAAATCACCCACATATTTGCCAATACTATTAAAACAAAATTGTGTATCGGGACCCATTTCGCCAATTAAAATTTACAAATAGTTGCTTGTGAGGACCCATTTCGCCAAGTAAAATTTACAAATAGTTGCTTATGAGGACCCATTTCGCCAATAACATTAAAAAATAATTACATTTGAGGACACATTTTGCCAATTGTTGTGACACCTCCATGCTAATCATAGGGCCATAATCGCCTTGAAAATTACAACATATAGTTGTATAATCATGTAGGATTCACCAAATTTTTAATATACCATTTAAAAATCTCACGAAATTTGCCAAATATGGATTGATATAAATATAATTGAAGTTGTCATTTATTCTTACACATTTTGTTCAGTTATGAACTTCTGAGCTCTCAATTCGGAAGTTGGACTTGGAACCTTGAAGTTGATCATAGGCAAGTTACAAACTTACAACACAAGCATTCCTACATTAACGAATAACAAGTTAGTGAAAACCTAAACTTAAAGGTGAGTGATCATTTCTTCATAGTGTTATAAGATTTCTTTATCTCTTTTCCATTCTTGCTTTAATCTTAAAGATGATATTGAGTAGGGAATGTGATCTATATTCTCTATCCTTCTTAAATAAGAAGACATATTTTTCTAGCTTTTATTCAAAGTGAGAGATCAATATGTTAAGAAACAAGTGTAACAAGGGTAAGACTTCTCAAGGTGGTGAAGGGACTGGGAGGCCATTAAAACGCCCAAAACGTAGAGTTACCATACAATATTACTTTGGAATTGGCAATGCTTCTGATCCATCATATCAAGATGGAGCTACATCATCAACTCTTCCACCAAATATTAATGAATAAGGCATTCACAATACCTCACTGCCACCAAAAGGTTAAGGTGAGATTGTCATTGAGTTAAATGAGTCAAATGAGGATGGTAATACCATAGAAGATGTTACAAGGGATACCTTGGTTAGCAATAATGAGATAATTGACTTGGATGATGTTGGTAGAAAGAAAATAAAATAAAAGGAAAATCAAAAGTGAGGCACGAGTGGGAAATGACAAGGAATTTTCAGCTTGATTGGGTGTCAAAGTACCTATTCATTATACCAGTGGAGAAAGAAAACAAAAATGAATCTCCAGCATAATGCAAGTGTATTATTTGTAGTTGTAAATGTAAAAGAGACGAGAAGTTGTAGCTAAATCTTGACACTATAGAAAAGCATAGCTGTAAATTTTATCAAAAACAAATCATATATGGAAAGGAACAATCGATATTACGATGGAAATCAAAGGAAGAATGTCTTTATGTTAAGTATGCCATAGAATATGAAGAGCATAAGCAAATAATTTCAAAGCTTGTTGCATGTCGAGGTACGATTGAGGCTCAATTTTGAAAAGTAATGGAAGGAGCACAAATGGAAAA
Organism: Sequoiadendron giganteum; assembly: GCA_007115665.2. Taxonomy (NCBI): domain Eukaryota; kingdom Viridiplantae; phylum Streptophyta; class Pinopsida; order Cupressales; family Cupressaceae; genus Sequoiadendron; species Sequoiadendron giganteum. Next base: position 702,572,964 of record CM021102.1, read on the forward strand.
AACTGTTTAGATGAGTGTTGTTTTTCATATTTTGTCCAGAGGGCATCCTATGATAGACTACCCAAACTATTTAATTTATTATCTTTTTTGGGTGTTCCTCACTTTCTTGGCACACATTGGTTAGTAAACGTTGGATGGGAATGGGAAAACTATCTTGCTACAATATAAAAGAAATATTTAAAGGAGAAAGTAAAAGAGTCCAAATTCATTGCATTATCTTTAGATGGAGTTACTACGGTAGATAATACTTCTTGGGTCTGTATGCATGTGTATACTATAAAACAACATGTCCGCCAAACTCATCTTCTTTGTGTTCATAAAATGAAGGAAAATTCAACATCGCAAAATCTATTTGAACTAGTTAAGAAATATTTGAATGAAATTGCAGGTATGTATCCAAACCAATTTTTTTGCTTCATTAAGGCATTTTGCTTAAAATGGTCTAAACCTTGTAAAAATGATGTCAAAACGTAGTTTTTGGGAAAATGAAGTATGGACTTTGATTCAATGTGATGCCACGAAGATACTAGCAAAATTTGAATAAATTGAAAATTAGGGTTTCTAGACTCCTATTTTTAGGTCAAAAACCCTAGAAATTGAAACTTGTTAGAATTGGCTGAAAATTGTTTTGATTGGCTTATTTTGCTTCACAATCACAATGGTGAAGTCAGATTCAGTTAAAACTCAGCTTAAGCCTGGTGGGTAGTTTTCATTTTTCAAGTGAGAAGTTAGGTTTTCTGAGCTCATCAATGGCAAATGGCCAAGTACCGGGTGCTGAAAGCTAAGCTCAAAACCCTTCAGTGATGTTTCTGTGGAAAGTTTTCTCTGAAAAGAGGCTTCATCTCAGAGGGGATTTTCAATGGAGTGAAAATGTTGAAAAAATGGTTGTCTGGATGCAAAAGCGCACTTGTAGCCAGGGGCGCCCTTGATTCTGGAGGTCAAGATCAACTTTTTCAGTCTCGTCTCTTCCAAAATGTCTTCTCCAGAATGTTGTTAGCTTTGCGATGAGCTAGCCAGCCAGTCCAATGAAGCAGTATATCACCTAAAACTGGAGATTGAATGCGAAACAGGGGGAAATTGAAAAAGTTTGGAGTGAAAAGTGCGCCTCTCAACCAGGGGCACCCATCTTTTTGAGGCTTCAGATGAGGTTTTCTGATCAAGTGACACCTAGGAGGTTTGTTTCAGTCTTGATCCAACTTCGCAATGCATTTGTTAGCGGGTGAATTCGAGTTGCTAAGCTGTCGGTATCAAAGGTCAAACTTAAGGTTCCAAACATGATCAAAATTGTTCAAAAATGGTAAAAGCGCCCCTGGAGGTCAAGGGCGCCCAAGGTTTTGGCGCCTTGAATCTAGTCTATTTGATGATTTCAAGTGCTCATCCTGTCTGTGTCAGGTCCAACATTCCGTTACATGTCTCAGCCAAGTCAGAGGATGTCTCAACAGCCTGCAGCCGAAGTTTTAGTGGATTTTAGCCAGTTTTTGAAATGGCTAAGTCTAGGAGGAAAAGCGCCCCTGGAGGCTAGGGGTGCTCATGTTTTTAAGATGTCAAACAATGTTTTTATGAGAATTTCTCTCCAAGAGCTCTTATTCAGAATCCAATCTGCTCAGCAGTGAGCTAGTCAACTTGTTCTGAGGCTTTGCCGAACATCGAGAATCACAAAGTGAAGTAAGGTCAGAATCACTGTGAAAATGATGGAAAATGTATTGAAATTTTTTGAAGTCTGAGGTCAAAAGCACCCCTGAAGGCCAGGGGCACCCTTCATTTTGAGGCCTCAGATGGATGAATTAGGGTTTGTCACCTCAAGGAATCTTTTTGTCAGATTTGATCCTGCTCTTCAACGAAACTGTCAGCCAGTTAATCCGACATGGCAATCAATTAGAATCAGTGGTCAAACATGAGCTCCAGAGAGGTTTTCAAATTCAAATTTTTAGAAAAATGTCTGTTTGGAAAGGACGCCTAAAGTCAAAGGTTGAATTTTGAACTCAAGAATAGAAGTGCGCATGAGAGGTGAAACAGTTAACTGAAAATAAATCTTCAGTTCATCTCTTTGCAAGTCGACTTCTTCTAGAGCCTATTTTTAGTCTATAACTGGCTGAAATCAGTTTGCATGCAACAGTTAACTGAGCTTCTCAAGTTGGCGCCCTAATTAGGGTCTATTCTTCATGTAGTTAACTGATTTTGAAGCCGATTATAGGTCATGCATGAGTTTTAAAGGTCTAGTTGAAGTCTAAGTGCATTTTCCAAGACATGACATGCATTTAATATGCCTTTGAAGTTAATTTCTTATATATTTTGCATGTGGCATCCATTATTTCTCATTGTGAGTTGATGAAAACGTCTTTTCTTGAGCATGAAAGTGATCTAAAGGTGATACAGGTGTCAGATTTCAGTGTTCTTCGTAGCTACAGATTCAAAATGTTCGGGAGAAGAATATTTCAGACTTTGTTTTCCATTTTCATGCAGGTTTCATCAGATCTACTTCAAGCATAGGCGAATTTTCACAGAAAAAGATTAAAACAAAACATAAAACTTCTATTCTTTTGTCTTATTTCCTCTATTCTCGTCTTAGGTTTTCTCCGCATGTCAAAGAAAATGGCAAAATCTTCAGAAACACATCATCTGGGTTTGACTATTTCAGCATTAACGACAATACCCATGTCTTAGATTATTTTGTGAAAATTGCATCGTTGTCTCTATTCTAGAGCACTATACTTTTTTCCAGAATTTTCTTTGCATGTGGGCCTAAAACATGTTTTTTCGCAAATTTGTCGATCTGGGTTGTCTTAGAATCAAATTCTACACAAAACCCATGTTCTAGATTTTTGCAGGAAAAATTACCCCTAGTGTCCCTAACTGCCAGTTCAAATCTCAACAAAAAACCTTTTGTATGCAGGTCTAAATCACATTTTTCAGCAATTCTGTCAATTTAGGTTGTCTTAAAATTCGATTATGCACAAAACCCATATCTCAGAATTTCTCCGAAAAAATTCACTTTCACTTGCTATTTTTAGCCTATCCTGAGCTTTTTCAGCCTTTTTCGAAAGTTGTTCGAACATACCCAACTTTACAGTCAATAATCTAGTTTTTTAGAATGAATTACAATCCCATAGATTACAAGGCCAAACAAGTCTTTATTCATGATTTTATGAAAACTACCGATATTGATTTGGGTCATGTCTACCCCGTCATCAATTTGAATACACTGGAGGGTACCAGCAACAATACACTTAAGAATCTAGAATGTTTAGGTTTGCTTGCAGCGACATCCATTCCCATCTCGGTCTTCAATCTAGAGCTTGTAATCGCTTGCATCAAGCATTATGACTCATCTACCAAATAAATCAAGTCAGTTGATGGAAGGGTTATTTGTAGCCTCAAACCGAGGGACATTGAGAAATGATTTTCTATCCCTCCACATTCAAATCACTTTATAGTATCCATTCTAGATTGTGATAGGATATGGGAAGAGAACAAGGATAGATCACAAAAGAAAGTGGCTCAGCGATGGTTGAAAACTCCAAAAACCAACATGCCAAAGAAAATTGGGCATGGTGAGTTCAAGGACGAGATTGCCATTTTGATAACTCTACTCAACCGGGTATCGGGTTAGGAGGATGCAACTGTTTTTCGACCATGGATGTTCTACCTCATCTCTCGAGCTGTTGACAAGAAAGAAACCTTTGACTGAGTGATGCTTATCAGTGAATGTCTTCACCGACAGATTACAGAGTTCTTGAGAAATCACGAGTTCCATATGGTGACTTTTCTAGTTTACTTGGTTGCGTTTCAAGGCAGCTTTAGACTATTGAAGACTCATGGAGTTCTAGGCGTTCAACGAGTGCACAAATACTACTCTCAATTAGAGTTTTCGAAAGTTGAACAAGACTTGAAGGCCATGAATGATCACTTTCTTATGAGGACAATCGAAGATTTAGACAATGAGATGCATGTTAGAATTTCCACAGAGGCTAAGTTAGCAATGGAGAGTTGGGCGAATTGGTTCATCCAGTTCCATACTTTCACATATATTTGTGTGTATGGATATATAAGAGAGCCTCTGATGCTATCGAGGTACCCATCAGACAAATTTATTTTCATGGAGTTTATGAGACAGGTACACGAGGTTCACACTTTCCTTCGCAATCGACATAAGCCAACTTTCACCTTTCCTTTCGGATTGGGTATTTACAAGTGCAAAACAACTGTCGATTGCAAGCTAATGGAGAATGAGTTAGAGAAACTTTGACTTGAGTGTTTTCCTCAGAGGCGTACCTATGATCCGTTGAGTTATTATTCAACAAGGTTGGAGCAAAGCAATTCACATTCGGCAGTGCTTGAGGACTTATGGGTCAATTGCGAGGATGATTTTGATGTGGGTCGACGTCATTACTATAGGCTCACTCTCCCACGTATCATTGATTTTTTGTCAGAGGATGTGGAGGGTTTGTCTGATGATGATGGAGAAGTGCTCCTCAACTCGTTCATTAAAGACCAAGTTGCTCGCCAGCCTGATTGGTATGTTCTAGTGAATACTTCAGTGAAGGATTTGTCTAGATCAATTATCAAAACGAGCATGTGCTTCCTTGAGAGAAAGAAGATTCGATGGGTAGTTCGAACTATAGAGCTACCAATAGTGGTTTCTTCCTTGCCTTCTACTTCCAGGGCGAAGCCTCGAGTCATGGTTACCTTGAAGCCACCTAAAGGAGTCAAGATTGGGGTGAATCCAAAAGGGAAGAACATCACCAAAAGTAAACAGGTTGAGAGAGTGACAATGGTTCCAATAGAGACAGTAGTTCCAGTAGAGCCAGTGATACAGATTGAGGTTGATTCATCATCTCCAGTCCCACCTTTTTCACCTTCATTATCTCCTATCGACATTGATTCAGAGCCCGAGTCTCCAGTACACAAGACATTTATGCCAATTGATCAGCCAGTGGTTGAAACAACAAAGGCAATTCCTCCTTAGGAGAATGGCGTGAATCTTTCATCTTGGCTCGAGAGGTCATTGGAAAGAGAAAGGTGTATGCCTTTATATGATCTTGACTTATCTGAGTTCAGTAAACTTTATTAGGACAGGTTGAATAAAAGGGCCAAGAAGCAAGTCAACATTGAGAAGAATCTTGAAGTAGAGCTCATCATACAATTTGCTATTCCTCGAGAAGGCAGGAACCTAGATGAGGTTGATGTTGGTGACTTTACCTTCGTCAAAGAAAATCTAGGTAAGAATACTCGACACACCGACGTGAGCCTATTCAAGGTCATCGTGGGTAATCTACATGAGCGTGTCATGAAGGATGGTGAAGATAAGGAAGCCCACTAGGCTAAAGTCAGGAAGCTCCAACAATACATCTCGAGTTTGCTTCATGGAAACGCAAGACAGGCACCTTTACTTTCACAGCTGCGAGAAACAACCGCAAATCAAGAGAGGATTCACTACTTGATTAATTGAGGAAAGCTTTTAGATACCTGGATTGAGGACTTCATTGTTGTTGGTTGACACCTCCTTACAGAGTTGTATCAGTTGAGGGTTGACGCACATAGTCTTCGATAGAGGATTCAGGAGCTTGAGATCTTCATAGCAAAGCGTAAGCCCAAGGATCTAATTCTCATATCATAGCTTGCAGTTTCCTATGACACCATTGAAGCATCAAAAGATAAAAAGGAAGGTTTTCACTTGGAGAGATTTGTATCTTTGCAAAGTGGAAACGTATGACAAATTTTTTGCTAAGATAGGCGTGATTTAGGAGAAGGTTGTTGTAGCTCTTCGATTTATTAGCAAATACATCACCCAGTTCCCATGTCATTATCAGCGTGAGGATGGTACATATGCTGAGTTGGAGGTAGTTCAGGTTGAGTTCGAAGAGCTGATTCGTGATAACCTAGGTGGAGATCCTAAGGTGGCTAAGTTGGAGGAGTTCTCAATGTTGACTATCAGTTTCAAGAAGGTGATTATAGAGGTCAGAGACAGTCAGAGGGCGATACAGGATGGAGATAAGGAATTAGACAGGCAGTTGGTCACCGTGGACAGTGTCAAAGTGCCAGATGATGAGACAATCAATAATTTCCTGGATGAGATGATAAACATAGAGGGCTTGGAGTAGATGCCCAGTTGGATCCTGCAGTTGTTTACGAGGATAAGTCAGAAGCAACAGCTAACTCAAGGTCATTTCTTGAGTTTTCCTTGTTGATATCAGGCATGCCTATCTCATTCTTGGAGATATCTTTGCAGGAGAATGGAACTTTAGTTAGTGTTAGTTGAATGATGTTAGTTATCAGTTAGCTTTTCTTTCAATAAGGACGTGCATGTTGCACATGGTCAAGTTAGTCTTGTTTGTATCAATTAACTGATGGTAGGTTTCCAGTTTACTGTATAGTTTCTTTAGTTAGACTTAGATGAATAAAAATCTCGCATGTTGTGAGACTGTAGTTGACTCAAGGTGGTTTAAGGTTGCCTACACCTTTGACGTCTATAAATAAGAGCTTTTAGCTCATTTGTAAATAAATTTTGCATGAGAGTAATATATGTTGTGTCGCCTTGCCTGTAATATTGCCTATTTTGTATCTGTTCACAAGTATTTATTATGATGATGATTTTTTTTCCACTCGAGTTTCATGAAATTATTATGGTGAATGCTTAACTTAGTGAAATATAGTGGCTAGTTTGATCGTAGATTGTGTGCATGTCTCGCCTATGCAATTTACTGTCCTAGTTGGCTATCCTTTATGTTTTGTATGTTCTGTTATTAATAAGCCTATTCAAATTGAGAAAATTGTTGTGCCATCTTGACTTCATGTTGAGAGTTTGTACCTAAAGCTTATCGTGTGACGTGTGTGTTAATAAACCTATTCATCCAAGCAAACTGTTGTGCCATCTTGCCTTCACATTGTGAATCTGTACCTGGTTTATCATATAAAAACATTCCTACTCCGTTTCCTCATGCTTTGTTTACTTGAGGAGATCAGATAGTTTAGAGATTTTAGTTTTAGTTGTAGTTAAAGACCTGCGAAACCATAGAAAATCCTTAGCTACAATGTCCTTGGTTCTCTTAACCTTGTACCTCTTCCAGCCGAGTCAAAAAGATAGGATTTAGAATACTTTACTTTTTCACATATATCAACAAATGAGGGAGCTTTCCCTCCTAATTTGAAGAGAACTCATTACGCAGTGTGCATAGTTATCCATACTAACTTACACTCCATAGGTGTTAGTTATTATGCCAACACTATAGTAGAAAAGAAATATTTAAAGGAGAAAGTAAAAGAGTCCAAATTCATTGCATTATCTTTAGATGAAGTTACTATGGTAGATAATACTTCTTGGGTCTGTGTGCATGTGTATATTGTAAAACAACATGTCTGCCAAGATCATCTTCTCTGTGTTCATAAAATGAAGGACAGTTCAACATTGCAAAATCTATTTGAACTAGTCAAGAAATATTTGAATGAAATTGCAGGTATGGATGACTTGACAATTGCCAAAAATTTGGTGTGTGTAGGAGCTAATGGAGCTACAATAATGCAAGGTCACAGGAACGGTGTTTGCATAAAGTTACAAACTACTTGTGCACCATACATGCTTGGAATTCACTGCATGACCCATAGAATTAATTAAGCATTTAGAATTGTAAGAAAGTTTCCTACAGTATTAAAAGTTTAAAATCTAGTCTACGAGCTCTACGCATACTTCTACTGAAATCCTAAACATTTCGTGGAATTTTAAAATTTTGCTGAGGGAATAACAACAAGAAACAAGCTTCTCAAGGATTTTGATACCAGATGGATCTCCCTGCATGGACCAGCGCAATGAGTTCTTTTAGAATATCAATCCTTTATTGGAGTAATGTACAAGCATCACAACACAGTAGACAAAGGTCCTGACCTCTTACATAGGTTAAGCGATATAGAGACACTCTTGACTTTAGCTAGTCTTCTCCCCATGCTGGATGGAATGAACAATCTTGTGAAGAAATCCCAAGAGAAAACTATGTATATTAATGAATATGCCAAACTATGTAGAAATACATGCATGGCCCTCGATCATCTATATCTAGAACTAACTTCTAAAAGCCCAATTTTTTTCATGTGGTAGAAAATTATAGATTTGAATCAGCCTGATAATTATTTACAGTTTAATGCAAGCAAGTACTTATGTATTTGTGTACGTGGATTTGAGATACAAATGTACCATTGTACGAGAGCCAGATGCTCTATCAGAGAAGTACTTGTTACAAAGGAAGCTTTTAACGACATTGTTAAATCTGTTAGATAATTTGAAGGAAATTGTAAAATGTCTTTCCACAAAGATTTATGATAGATTCCCTCGACAAGAAATACTTGAAGCCATGGGTATTGTGTATCCTCAAATTTGGATAAATAAAGATAGCCCAACCTATTTTCATGATAAAGTAAAAATATTGGTCGAAGAATTTTTGAAAAGTGTAAAATACAATGAGTAGACAATAGAAGGAATTATAAATGGAGATAAGCTTAGACAACAATGTAATAATTTTGCAAGAAGTATGATAGACTAGTTTTATTCTATGGAGAATCCCTTTTAACTGAGATCAATAAAAAAGGCTTGGAAAAACTTAGGTTAGAGTAAAATATTGTGTGGTTCGATATCATAATATTTCAAACTTGCTGATTTATGTCAAACAATGATATTGGGGTCGGTGGAAGATGAGAGATTTTTCAGTTCATTGGCATTTTTTGAAATCAAAGATAAGAAGCAAACTAGATAAGAATTTGGAAAATTGCTTGAGGGTGAAAGGAACTACGTATAATGTCAAAAAATTTCCTTTTGAAAGGGTGCTCACAATCTGGAGGTCCATATGTGAAAGAAGAGGATTGTGCAACACTCCAAACACTGGTACTGGTGGCATTGTCAGTGGGACAAATGACTGTGATACAATGAATGTTGAATTTGAGATGCAGGGCGAAGAAAATGAAGACTAGACTCAAAATCAAGACAACTCTTTTATTTTATCTCAAGTTGAAAATCAGTTTTAGGACCCTGACTCCATTTAGGAAATGGAAGTGAATTAGCAACTTTTAGGTATTTATACTGCACTTCATGAATCATTTTCCAAATTGTAGTTGATGATATTTTATATTGTATTCCATGGACCATGAAATTGTGAATCATTGCACTTCATGATATTTTATTTTATATTGCACGTCTTGAATCATATTATAAATTATAGTTGATGATATTTTATGTTGTATTACACGAAATTGTGATATTTTATATTTTATATTATATTCCATGATATTGAATTTGATATGTGATTCTGTATCATTTTTGAAGAACAACACTTATCACACTACTTTAAATTCCTATTTCATTTCCATTTACACAATCTTTGATAAATAACTGAAAGGAATATTAATCCATTCCTTGAACAAAAGCTAATAGTTCAACATCCATAACATAAACACATGATGTGATATGACAACTTATAAATAACCCTTGATTATTTTGAGTCAAAATATAGTGAATACAATACTAGAGAGCAAGATAGGTCGATATTCAAAATTAAAGAAATACACTTAAGTATTTGAGTCATCTTTTGTTATTACAAAGAAAAATTACACCATTTACTATATGTGCTATCAAATAGCTTACAATAGGCATCCCAAAAGATGCTTAAATCTGGTTGTCTTTTTGATTTGGGTATGTCCTAAGGCTTAGGGTTTCGGTCTTACTTCTGTTATAGGGTCTATGTGTGCCTTAAAACTCTTGAAAGACCCTAAGTGTTAGTCTCTTTGCATATGTTCTATTTCACGGTTGACTGGTTATCACTCGTTCTAGGTTTCCTAAGTTACCACTTATGCCATTAAATCCATCTCGTTACTAGCCCCTTGAGCCTAGTATTCCCGGTCGTCACTCGTTGATTCATTATAAATATTGCTTCATATTGTGCGGGTCGCAAATCTTTTAATATTTTCCCATTTTCCTAGGTTTGGGTCTAATATTCGTTGAGGTCTTTCTATGTTATAAACCTAAGTAAATGACCACATTTTAAGTCATGTAATAATCGCACATGCTTATTAAAGTCCTTAGTAATGCTTGATGGGTCCCATTGAGTGCATTCTATTGGTTCCCCTCTAGCCCGCGGGATTAAAATAATGAAATTAAAAAGATGGAGGGATGGCGGGTAGGTGACACCTGTCCACCCTCTTGGCAGATCCTAACACTATTCAAAGGTATCGATGGCTGAGGGTTACTATATCAATGGTTAAGATGTGTTATGGGAAATGAATCTCAATCGTTCCCTGCCAACCCTTAGGGGACCCACTTTCAGATCTAGGCTTGTGGAGGGATAGTGAGAGAATGCCATGTGGCAGCATCACCACCACCCATAGAACTATTGAAGACATATAAATATTTAGTGAAATAATTCTCAATAACCATTGAAGGGTTAAAAAACGTGCTACTAAAAGGATATATGAGCACGTGCAAAATTGTTCATCAAGATGTTCTAATCTCAACTATCTATTGCTAAAGGAGGATATCCGTTATGGTGACTGGCCCATTGATTAACGGGGAAGCAAGTTGATGATCATTGGGTTGATCATGGCCATTGCCTGCTAGCCCATGAACGTGGATTTAAAAAATGAAAATCTCAGAGGGCTAGCGGGTGGGTGACATGTGGCTTTCCTACCACCTTGTAGAGCGTGGTGGGGTCATGATGTAATGAAGGAGATGTACACTTGGTAGCAATTGAACACATCAAATTTTGAGCTAGCTGAAAAGCAAGTATTCAAACTTTGTTGACTCCATCTAAGCTGCACACTGGTCCACATCAAGATCGAATCAACAATGGACATTCAAAGTTTCTAAAATGTACACCATTGAGCTATTTTAGTTTGCACGAGCGTTGATGGTTTTTTTTTTGAATTGATGGTTTTGTTCGCCATAGAAGCTTGCCTTAAAGCTGATTGTTGATTGTTATTTCTTAAAGCATTATCAATGCATCTACAGCTTATTGCAGAGCTGTTCGAGAATTTGGCATCATAAAATTAGGGTTTCTTACGTCATGCAACTAGTAAGTGAAATTTACCTCTCTTAAACTTGAATTTACCCTAATTTCCATTTCAAATTATGATTGATATTGTTTTCTCTCTAAATTAGGTTTCTTTTAAGGTTTGATGTTCTCTAAACTGCTATAAATTGTGCTTATACTATTTTATTTGCATCAAGTATTTCCTTGATAAGTATGAACCCTAGTTTAAACTTGTCGAGCCCTAGTTTGAATTGTTTGTTACCTATGGAACCTAAAGTTTGGGAGTTTGCATCAAAGGGCCAAGCCTCTAAGTCTAAAAATATAGTAAGACTGATGGTTCAATATTTAATTGACCAATTGGAACCCTCAATTTTTGATAAAGCAAAAGGGAATCCTATGTATTATGCCATAGAAATAAGTTTGGCATCATTGATAAGTATTGCATGGTTAAGGATGCTACCAAACTGTACTCTGGATGGACCCTTTTTCATGTTTGGTGGGGAAATAGGAATGCTAGTATCCCACTTAGCAACCCCTAGAGGTTAGACATGGCCAAGTTGGTTGTTCCCAACATGTATATTGATGTTGATCTTCTCAAGGCCATTGCTGCAAACTATGACCTTTTGGTTAGGGTTGTCAAAAATCATGATGAAAAGAATATGGTATGGGTTACCAGGGAAGAAATTTCATATGTGTTCAAGTTGAATCAATGGAGCAATGACATGGTCAAGATTGATAAGAGGAAGCTGAAGGAGGAATATATAATTAAAGTAAAGCACAATTTCAACATCTCAGTCTTTCCTAATTTTATGATATCGATAGGGAAAGGAAAGGACAACAGGAAGATTACTTTGGGACCCTCTAATATTGATCCCCTCCCCATTAAGTATTTTGTTACATATTTTTAGAAAACCTTCTATTCCCTCTGTTAGATTTTGGGTTTTGATCTTGGCTCTAGCATGCCAATTATTGAAATGTGCATGGCTGCAACTATCCAACACCCCAACATAAATGCTTCATATGATTTTTCCACCTATATAGTAGAGAAAATTCACAAAGGGTTGGTGGCATTGAAGAACGAGAAGCCTGGTGTCATATTTTGGTGGTTTTCATTATTCATGCACATGTTTCTTTTTAGAGGTGCAGATTATTTTGGTTAGGATATCGAACTTAAGAGGAATGTAGATAGCAATGAAATGCCAGTGCAGTCTTGGACTCCTTAATTGGATAAGAATGAGCAAAAGACTAGTTTTGTGACTGCTACCAACCTTTTTTTTTCTAAGTTGAGGAAGGCTTTAATGGTGGATGCGCCTAGGATCCCCAAATAATTACACGACTTCTTGAGGCCAGCTGAGAGGAGGCCTAATTTTGGCATTGCTCACAACTGGGAAGATGTGATCCCCTATAAGGATTGCACTATTTTAAGGGTATTTGGCATGCAACTGACACCTCACATAATCCCTAGGGAAGTGCCTTTAAGAATTGGTTTCTTGGATGTGATGTGGCAGTTGGGAAATGTGGATGACGTTTTCTTGGATGAGAAGAGAAAGGGAACTTTTTTCCATACATACACTATGTTTGTCAATTTTGTCATGTTAACACATGGATGGAGAAATATTATGGACAACTACCTTAGGCCCTATAATATGAAGCTTCAGGCATAGAATACTTATGATCTCGAGGGGTTCATGGTCTGGTTGATGAAGATAATCAAGGGAGGTCAATATGCTCATACCCATACGTTGCCTGAGGATCTCATTAAATTTTTTTTTGACCTTGATATCCAAAATGACAGATTGAGGAAGTGGGGTGTTTTTATAAAATTGGAAAGAGCAAGATGGGTGAAGGAACCCAATTTTCAAGTTTTTTTAGATACTAGTGACCCAATTTTGAAGATTTATACAATTTTAATAAATTTTGATAGGGTTTTTTGCTAATCTAAAAGAATAAAGGATTGCACAAGATAAGGGGAAGGAACCTATAATAGAGTGAGAATCAACCTTGCAACCTTCCAAAAGGGTGCATATTTATTCAAGGATGAAGAGCACAATCAAAAAGTAGTAAAAAATTGCAAATCTTACCTAGTCTGAGTCAAAGGTGAAATCTCCACAACAACTACCTCCATTGTCACCATAGCATTCTTCTGCCCCTAAAATAATTGAGTTGGATTCTCCAATCAGGGAGCCATCCTCTCCAAAGGAGCCGTTAATAAAAAGGAAAAAGGTTGAAGCTACTGACCTTGTTGATTATCCTACAAAGGGTTCTGATGATGAGATTGTTATATTAGAGGATGAAATAAGGCAGTGAATGCCATCCCCTCCAAGCAATATTGAGCCACAAGCTCTAAGCATTAGGTTAAGCAAAGCTAACCTCAATGGAATAAATAGCTCTGAAGATGTAAGGTTCCAAGCTTGTGAGATCTTTATGAAGGATGACGAATTTGTTAAAACACAAGCATTCAATGAGTTTATATGGAAATATATGAAGGATGAGTATGCCTTGAATGTACAAAAGATGGAAAGTGAGAGCTCAAAGAAGCCCCAAGCAATTATTGAAGTTGACGTACGAGATGAATTGAGGGCCAAATATTTGAACATTTTTGCAGCAGAGGGCAAGGCATTGGTAAGGAAGAGTGGAATGTTATTACTCCTAGAATGGGACCTAGCATCGATAATTTCCTTTGATACTGTGAGAAGACAAGATGTCCCCATTTTAAATAGTGAAGAAGAGGTCACATTGGCCTTACAAGAGTTAGCCTTTAGCCAACAATGGGACACTCTTGCTATTTGGGCTTTGGCCCCTACCACTAGGAGGCTTGAAGTTGTAGATCCTACTCTAGGGGTCAGGGGCAGATTCATTATCAAGAGAGTATCAGATAGATCTACCCTAGAAGCAATCACCATGAATGTCATGTGGCACAATTTACTAAGGCTGCAGTTGAGTCGTTAAAAGAGGAAAGAGACAAATTTAGGACTCAATACAATGAAATGGTGGCAGAATACAACTTGAGTCAACAAAAAATGGCACAAATTCAAAATCAAATGGTTCTATGGAAAAAAAATTCCAATCACTGCAGTCGAGCACCTCTCATGCCACAATTCTTTCTCCACCTTCTCCAATCCTTTCGCCACCTTAAACTCAAGCTGAGGTTAGTCCTACTGAATCCAAGGATGTGCAAATTGCACAATTAGCTCCTGAAGCATCAATTGATCCTCAAGCTGAGGAGCTTACTAAGGAGGAGTTGATGGAGAGGCTCAAGAACAATGAAGAAATGTTGGATGATCTTGTCCCAACTAAATAATATGAAAATTGTGACAACAATGCTTGACCACTTAAATAAGGGAGTTGAGAAGGGATTAATTAGTATTCATGCTAATTATTCTTCCATATTTTATGTTGTAAGGAACTTTGATAGGGACAAGGAAGTGGCAATCCCACTAATGGAAAGGTGGATTCCAAGGTACCAGGACTTAAGGCTTATGGAAGTTCGATCTAAACATGATGTAGATAAGCCACTTAGTATCCAAACCACTCTAAAACTTGTGGGTGGAATCCAAGAGTTCCAAGGGAAAATTGAACCATTGGAAGCATAGATTAGAGAGCTAGTGAGGAGGTTTGATGAGCTGAATTTTAGTCTACTCCCAAAAATTTTAAGTGAAGATGGTAAAGTCAAACCCTTGTAGGAATGGAAGGACCAAATGACTCAAGCAATAACCTCCCAGACCAAATCAATTTGTGAGGGAGTTGATTTGGAATTATAAAAGAAGAGTATGAATATGCTCATTCATACATGAATTTTCCTCAAGGAGTTTGATAAGGAAGCTAACCAGGTGGTAGTCAAGTATGCTCCATATAGGTTACAGGCTAACAAGGTGATTGGATTCAATTATCCTTCAGAGGAGGAGTTTCAACTGTGGAAAGACAATTATCTTGATGTATTGGATGATTAGGTTGCTGTTGTGGGGGTGGTTATTACAATTTTGGTTTAAGTTTGCAACGGTGGAGAATAACATTACGAAGAATACAATACATGGCCTGGAACTAATATAGATTAGGCCTTTGATACAGTAGTGTTAAAAAATTGTATTCTCTCCAGTATGAAATTGATGACAAGGATTGCAGATGTGGAGGTACTTTGTCGTTTTTCTTTTTCTTCATTTTATGCTTCTTTTCCTTAAAGTTTGGAGTACGTGGAAGGCGAGACAAATATTCATCAAAACATGCAAATGTTTTTTGTCCCACATGATGCTTTCCCTTGTTTGAGTTGTAAATATAAATACATTGGGGAATGTATTTTGTATTGGTCCAATGAGATGGAGACATGTGTGCATTCTGGACCAAAGCTTGTTTGCTCCTTCGTTTCTATAAGAAGGAATCCATGACCAGATGTATAGGTTATTGATTGATCATAGAGAAAATTTTGTAATAGAGAATATAGGAAACAACTTGGGGTCTTGTCTTAGGTTTCTGAGTTTTGTTGACATGCAATTGTAATTTTTTATAAAAGTACTGGCAAATGAATATAGATAATGATGCAAATTCAAATCCATTTCTCTCTTAGTGTATTCACTATATGAACCATGAATAAAATGATCAAGGTTTGTTTTTTTGATCTTCATTGTGTTCCAATGATGTATCGATTTTATCTTTCTTTTAATCCATAGGTACATATTGTTGTGCATATTTTGCACACACACCCCGCCATAGGCAGGGACCCTCTTTTTTCGCTCCCGATGGGCTGCTTTGCTCTCGCCTCATTTTACGTGCCCCTCATTTTGCTGTCCTAGTTGGTCAACATGCCCTTCCAAGTCTCATTTTTGGTTGACCATATTTTTCCCCTAAAATAAAAAATTGCTAAGTTTTGGTTTTTTCGGGCTTCGCCCCCCCCCCGCTCGCTTGATTCACTTTTTCCTTCATTTTTTGACTTTGGGGATAGATTTCCTATGGATTTTGGATGTTTTTGTGGTGCCTAAGTGAACTGACAATGTTTCATTAAGTTTCAGAAAGTTTTGAAAATTCCAAAACTGTATTTCTGCAACAACATTCCTAGAACAACATTTCGGCCTCACGTTTCCGGAACGTACAAGCACACCTCCAAATAAAAAATGGACTTCAAACCAGATGCTAAAATGGAGTCTTATCCTCTCGTAACCTTTCAAATTCCAAAATTGCAGCCGGGAAATACCATATGGAGTTCCGTGCTTCGTCAGCTGTTTCAAAACAACATTCCTACAGCGGCATTCCGACCTTATGTCTCCAGAACGTACAAGCACAACTCCAAATCAAAAACGGACTTCGACCTAGATGCTAAAATGGGGTCTTATCCTCCTTGGAACTTTTAAATTCCAAAATTGCAGCCAATACCATCCGGAGTTCCATGCTCCATCAGCCGTTTCAAAACAACATTCCTACAGTGACATTCCGGCCTCACATTTCCGGAACGTACAAGTGCACCTCCAAATCAAAAATGGACTTCGACCTAGATGCTAAAATGGGGTCTTATCCTCCCTGGAACTTTCAAATTCCAAAATTGCAGCTGGGAAATACCATCTGGAGTTCCGTGCTCCGTCGGCCGTTTCAAAACAACATTTCTAGAATAGCATTCCGAGCTCATGTTTTCACAATGTACAAGCGCACCTCCAAATAAAAAATGGACTTCGACCCAGATGCTAAAATGGGGTCTTATCCTTCCCTGACCTTTCAAATTCTAAATTTACAGCTGGGAAATACCATCCGAAGTTCCATGCTCCGTCAGCCGTTTCAAAACAACATTCCTATAGCAGCATTCCGGCCTCACGTTTCCGAAACGTACAAGCACACCTCCAAATAAAAAACGGACTTCGAACCAGATGCTAAAATGGGGTCTTATCCTCCCCTAACCTTCCAAATTCCAAATTTGCAGCTGGAAAATACCATCCGAAGTTCGGTACTCCATCGGCTGTTTCAAAACAACATTCCTACAGCGGCATTCTGGCCTCACGTTTCCGGAACGTACAAGCGCACCTCCAAATCAAAAATGGACTTCGAACCAGATGCTAAAATGGGGTCTTATCCTCCCCTAACCTTCCAAATTCTAAATTTGCAGCTGGAAAATACCATCTGAAGTTTCGTGCTCCATCAGCTGTTTCAAAACAACATTCCTACAGCGGCATTCCGGCCTCACGTTTCTGGAACGTACAAGCGCACCTCCAAATAAAAAACGGACTTGACCCAGATGCTAAAATGGGGTCTTATCCTCCCCTAACCTTTCAAATTCCAAATTTACAGCTGGGAAATACCATCCGGAGTTCCGTGCTCTGTTCGCCATTTCAAAACAACATTCCTATAGCAGCATTTCGACCTCATGTTTCCGGAACATACAAGCACACCTCCAAATAAAAAACGGACTTCGACCCAAATGCTAAAATGAGGTCTTATCCTCCCTAGAACTTTCAAATTCCAAAATTGTAGCTGGGAAATACCATCCGGAGTTCCATGCTCCGTCGGCCGTTTCAAAATAGCATTCTTATAGCGGCATTCCAGCCTCACATTTTCAGAACGTACAAGCGCACCTCCAAATCAAAAATGGAATTCGACCCAGATGCTAAAATGGGGTCTTATCCTCCCTAGAACTTTCAAATTCCAAAATTACAGCCGGGAAATACCATCCGAAGTTTCGTGCTTCGTCGGTCGTTTCAAAACAGCATTTCCAGAACAACTTTCCAAGCTCAAGTTTTTGGAACGTACAAGTGCGTCTCCAAATAAAAAATGGACTTCGACCCAGATACTAAAATGGGTTCTTATCCTCCCTAAAACTTTCAAATTCCAAAATTGCAGTCGAGAAATACCAACCGGAGTTCCATGCTCTGTCGATCATTTTCAAAACTGCATTCCTAAAACAGCATTTCGACCTCTCATTTTCGATTTCAAGAAGCCTACCATGGGTCCATCAACAGAACCATTTGATCCAATGAGGAATGTTGAAATTCCATCGGGAGAAGGTAGCTTTCAGTCAGTTTCAGCTACAGTAAAAAGGAAATTAGCTAGAAGGCAAAACTGCTACAATGACTGGCCACTACAAGACAAAATAGGGAAAAGACAACAGATGTATTTTAAATTACTAAATGTTGTGGGGTAGGTGAAGCCCTAATGTAATTGAATCTGAGCCACACAATGTAACTCAATCATATCCATTCATTTGGGCTTTGATAAATTATAAATAGGGGTCTTCCCCTCATTTGTAGTTGTTGGAGAGCTGTGTAAAAATATTCTGCAGAAATAGAAAGTAGCATTGCATGATCTATGGGTGTTACTTTTGAGTTTTCTCATTATGTGTGCATGGTTCTACCTTCCAAGTTAGTTTTAGTTGTAGTTTCTTGAATGGAAGTGGTAATGGTGATTGTTGTTTCAGTATTTGATGAATCTCCAGCCCATACTTTTGACACTTGTTGATGACAAGCTGCTATGCAAAGTTAGCCTAGGCCTCTTTATTTAATTGCTGCAACTTAGTTCACTTGCATGTTCATGATTTGTGTATGCAAACTGAAAATCTGCAGTCCTTAGAAGATTGCACTGGTTTTGTGTAACTGTAGGATCCTCTTGGCCAAGCAAAACCCAGTTTAGGGAGTTTGCCTACTGTAGCAGCCTCCATGATCACTGTTCATTCATAGTTTTAGATTCAGGAACCTTTTCTCTTCCCTACCCTTTTTCTTTTTTTTTTTAAAATAAGTAAGCTTAAGCAAGGTTCATTGCACATTGTAAAGCTAAATCTGATGTTGAAATGGAGTTCCAGACTGTTGTTTGAACCTGCAACAAACACTCAACAACTTTCCCATCTTAAGAACTCCATTTGCAGATCCAACTTCCCCGCTTTGCAACTCATCCATAAGTCCACCTTGTGATTCCAGCAAATCACATAAACAACTGAAATATTCCAAGCACTGTCAATACCTAACATCTGAGAGACCTTGGGATAGTTTTTTGCAATTTGATTGTGGAAGATTGTCTTTCAAGAGAGGTAATGCACCTACACATTACTTGTGTTGTGAAGTGCATAAAAACACCATCAACAGAATTGGCGCTAGAAGGAGGGCAACATGACATGTTGAAGCTACAAAGATGAATTTTGGATGTTGATAAGAGCACTTTCAAAGAAGAAATTTGAGATAGAGAGATCTCTTTTAATGTTGAAACATAAAATCAGAAAATTTTGAAGGCAAAAAGAAGCTGAGTTGAAATGGAGCAGCATGTGCAAATCAGCATCGCTTAGCTACATGCAAATTTAAATAGGAGATTGAAGAGACCATTGCAGCAATTTGCATTGGTAGATAAGTGTAGGATC
Organism: Sequoiadendron giganteum; assembly: GCA_007115665.2. Taxonomy (NCBI): domain Eukaryota; kingdom Viridiplantae; phylum Streptophyta; class Pinopsida; order Cupressales; family Cupressaceae; genus Sequoiadendron; species Sequoiadendron giganteum. Next base: position 702,592,290 of record CM021102.1, read on the forward strand.
CATTGCACTTGCAGGGACAATGAATTGGAGTGTCTAACCTTCTTGAGTAGGATTGAAAGAGTCTTGCAAGTAGAGATTCCCTTTTGGGAAATATATCAGCCTTTAGCTCTTGTAGATCCAGAGGAAGAATTGACAACCATGGCAGCCAAGGCATTTGAAGAGCTGATCCAAGAATGTTTGGGCAGCAGAGACGGACCAAGATTGGAGGAAGCACTAATGTTAAGTTGGTGCAAATTTCAAAATGCACCACATTTAGAATTTACTTGTCTGTCATGTGCAAACATCATCACCCAAGTCAAAGTCAATTTGAACAGGTTGGAGTAGCCAACTGGCAAGGAGAATGAGTCATCCCATGAGGCAGAAAAGCTATCAGCATCTGGAGGACAACACATTGCAGATAGACCAAGAAGCTCCATAGAAATAGATGTTGGGACAACAAACGTTGAAGCTGAAAATGAAAAGGAAGAAGCTGATTTTTTGGGGACAGCAAAAAGCTTTGGTGAAGGTTCACTAAGAATGGAGTTGGAAAGCCTCTCCTTCGCCAGTAAGGGGGAGTCCTCCACTCAGGAGGAGGAGCCATTGGCAGTTGAGGATGAGTCAATCAATTTTGTAGCAATGTATGCTGGGGCAGCCAATGAAGATGCTGAAAATCAACAAGAGGAAGAGGTTGACAGCCTTGGGATAGCAGAAAGTGATGATGAGGACCTAGTAGCAGAAAGATATGACCAGCTCATCTCCAGATTAGCAAAGGATTGGTCAGAGCTAAAATATCAGGTGGATTTGGAGGTATTGCTGCTACCAAATTGGTGCAGGCTCCATGATTCATCCCACTCTGAGTTCACATGCGGACTGTGCCAAGAAGCCATGAAGCAAGTCAGAGAACAAGCAAGGCAGCCGAGCACACCACTCCTTGCAGTGGCTTCAAGAATGGAACATGAGGACCAAGAGCCCGAGCCAAGTGATAATTCAACTAAAGGCAGTCCTCAAGAGGATGTTGGGACAACAATAGAAGGAGTACAACAATACAATCTCAAGCTTTTGAGTGATCAAGTAGATCAAATTGGAATGTTGTCCACCATTCATCAAGAATTTTTTCCTCTTGAAGAACATTTGTGCACCATGGACGATGGGCTTTATGGTGAGTCTTTGGGGGAAAATCACATAGTAAATTTTGGCCCCCTTGATGTGGTGCCATCAATTGATGACTTCTTTCCATTGGGAGTTGTGTTGTGGAGGTATGCTCATGTCGAGGAAGAACACATCCCAGAAGATGTAGCGATGAGGGCATACTCCTTGAGCCTCTGAATGGTGATGCACAAGAGTTTCTGGATTGGGAGAGGGGTTCCTTCCCGTTTATAGCGATAGTGAGCAAGGGAAAATGAGTGAGCGTCATGATGAGATGCATGAACAACAAAGAGAAGAAGACAAAGGCGGGGGTGTTGAGATATCTGCCAACAAAGATGAAGCACCCGGTCGACTACAAGATGCAACTTGGAGTCCTTCCACCATGATCATTGCTGATCCTCCTTCATATTCAGATGGCTGCAATAGCATAGATTCGTACATGTCATCATCCCATGATATTGAGCATCTTGAAGATAGGTTCAACACTTGGGAAAGGAGATGGGACAGCGTGCTACCTTTTCAAGACAACAATCAAGTGGATCCCAAGTTTGCGGATGATCAATGTGGAGAAGTACTTCTTTTTGAAGAGCTGCCAAGGGGATTGCTGATCCTACACAAGACATCGAGGAAGTGTTTGCTGCCCTGTTCTCCCTACCTTATGTAGACTTGATGCCTAAAGTGTTGCTCCTTCCACCGTACCCACCCGAGGTTGCTAATGCAAAGACTGACAATGTGATGCTCGCTCTCAATTGTTAAATGTTGCCACCTCCATGTGACGACACCCAGGTTCTATCCTTCCTTTCTCTAGTTAATTTTTGTAGCTGCACCTATCATTTTAATTATGGAAATGAGGAAAAATGAACGTGTTTATGGATTAACCATGGGTTTAGCGAGCCTCCTCAATTGTTGATTTTCCCTAGCTAGGTGACTGAATTTGAATGCTGCAATATTGAATTTATTTTTTCTAAACATAAGGATAAATCTGCATGGTTGAGAACTATAACAACTGCGCATTTGCTTGTGCAAGCGCTGCAAAATCCAATGAGCATGAGCATCAGCTTGCCTTACCCGAATGTAGTTCTTTGTAAATATCTTTATAAATAACTCATTTTGAGTAGTGTAGGTTTCCTGTAAATAATCCGCTTTCCTGCTTTCCTTAGGTTAGTTGGTTTGTTGTAGGTTGCTTGCTTTGGGGTGTTTTCTTTCATTGTTTTCTTTCGCTGTCTCGTTTTGGTGTTTGCTTTTCATTTGCTTTTGTTTGCTCTCTTTGCTGCCGCTTTGCTTGGGATCCCTCTATTTTTGGTTGGGTGCATCTGTGCGCACAACAACCTTTCTTATCACCTGGGGTTTCTCTATGTATTTCTTTGTCAAACTCTAATCAAGTTTTTAGAGTGGATGGTGAGGATCTTCTGTTAGTATCAAGTGATCTAGATGTTTGATTCAAAGTGGATAAGTCGTTGGTCAGTCTGATTCTGAAGTATTCTAGAATCTTATATCTCTCAAATTTTAAGGATCTGACGGTCACTGTAGGTCCTTTGTGAAGTCTAGTTAAGTGAAAAATCTAAAATTCTACTCTAGCGCCACTGTGATTCTCAGCCCTGAGTGCAAGCTTCATTGCTTGCAGGTTGAAATAAAAGAACTGAAAAGAGAAAAGAAACAAAAGAAAGAAATAAAAATATTGAAAATCAAAAGAAGAGAAATTCATCATTTTAGGGGTATACAAACAACTCTACCGGGGCTATGGATGCCCGACCGATAGTAGAGCAATGTTCAGGAGAATCACAGTGACAACCTCGTCGGGGCTATGAACGCTTGACTGGCAGCGAGGCAATGTCCCAGATGCTTTTGGAGTTAGACTAAACTACATAGCTTAACTTGATGGAGCTTGGATTCTCGCAGCAACTGAAGGATGGGAATTAATGCAACTGCACACACTTGGATTTTTAGCATACTAAAGGGTGGGTTAACTAGTGGTTTTGACCCTTTGGTTGAGCGTCTGGCTTGTTTTCCCTAGCATGAAGGTCAGAACCAAAGATTTTGGATTCATGATTCCAGTTTGTCATCGAAATGCTCTGGAGCATTTCGCCCAGTGAGTCGCCATTTGTTGTGCATATTTTGCACACACACCCCGCCGTAGGCAGGGACCCTCTTTTTTCGCTCTCGACAGGCTACTTTGCTCCCGCCTCATTTTGCTGTCCTAGTTGGTCAACGTTCCCTTCCAAGTCTCATTTTTGGTTGACCATATTTTGCCCCTAAAATAAAAAATTGCTAAGTCTTGGTTTTTTCGGGCTTTGCCACCCCCGCTTGCTCGATTCGCTTTTTCCTTCATTTTTTGACTTTGGGGATAGATTTCCTATGGATTTTGGATGTTTTTGCGGTGCCTAAGTGAAATGAAAATGTTTCATTAAGTTTCAAGAAATTTTGAAAATTCCAAAACTGTATTTCTGCAGCAGCATTCCTAGAACAGCATTCCGGCCTCACGTTTCTGGAATGTACAAGCGCACCTCCAAATCAAAAATGGACTTTAACCAAGATGCTAAAATGGGGTCTTATCCTCCCGTGACCTTTCAAATTCCAAAATTGCAGCCGAGAAATACCATCTGGAGTTCCGTGCTCCATTGGCCATTTTAAAACAGCATTCCTACAGTGGCATTCCGGCCTCATGTCTCTGGAACGTACAAGCGCAACTCCAAATCAAAAATGAACTTCGAACCAGATGCTAAAATGGGGTCTTATCCTCCCTGGAAATTTCAAATTCCAAAATTGTAGCTGGGAAATACCATCCGGAGTTCCGTGCTTCATCGGCTGTTTCAAAACAGCATTCCTACAGCGGCATTCTGGCCTCACGTTTCTGGAACGTACAAGCGCACCTCCAAATCAAAAATGGACTTTGACCCAGATGTTAAAATGGAGTCTTATCCTCCCTAGAACTTTCAAATTCCAAAATTCTAGCCAAGAAATACCATCCGGAGTTCCGTGCTCCATCGGCCGTTTCAAAACAACATTTCCAGAATAGCATTCCGAGCTCATGTTTCCGGAACGTACAAGCACACCTCCAAATAAAAAAATGGACTTCGACCCAGATGCTAAAATGCGGTCTTATCCTCCCTTGACCTTTCAAATTCCAAATTTGCAGCCAGGAAATACCATCCGGAGTTCCGTGCTCCGTCGGCCGTTTCAAAACAACATTCCTACAACGACATTCCGACCTCATGTTTTCAGAACGTACAAGCGCACCTCTAAATAAAAAACGGACTCCGACCCAGATGCTAAAATGGGGTCTTATCCTCCCCTAACCTTTCAAATTCCAAATTTGCAACTAGGAAATACCATCCGGAGTTCCGTGCTTCGTCGGCTGTTTCAAAACAACATTCCTACAGCGGCATTTCGGTCTCACATTTTCGGAATGTACAAGCGCACCTCCAAATAAAAAACGGACTTCAACCCAGATGCTAAAATGGGGTCTTATCCTCCCTTAACCTTTCAAATTCCAAATTTACAGCCGGAAAATACCATCCGGAGTTCCGTGCTCTGTTTGTCGTTTCAAAATAGCATTCCTACAGCGGCATTCCGACCTCATGTTTCTGAAATGTACAAGCACACCTCCAAATCAAAAATGGAATTCGAAATAGATGCTAAAATGGGGTATTATCCTCCCTGGAACTTTCAAATTCCAAAATTGCAGCCGGGAAATACCATATGGAGTTTCGTGCTCCATCAGCCGTTTCAAAACAACATTCCTACAGCGGCATTCCAGCCTCACATTTTTGGAACGTACAAGCGCACCTCTAAATCAAAAATGGAATTCGACCTAGATGCTAAAATGGGGTCTTATCCTCCTTGGAACTTTCAAATTCCAAAATTACAGCCGGGAAATACCATGCGGAGTTCCGTGCTCCGTCGGCCGTTTTAAAACAACATTTCCAAAACAGCATTCCGGGTCCATGTTTCCGAAACGTACAAGCGCACTTCCAAATCAAAAACGGACTTTGACCCAGATGCTAAAATGGGGTCTTATCCTCCTTGGAACTTTCAAATTCCAAAATTGCAACTAGGAAATACCAATCGGAGTTCCATGCTCTGTCGGCCGTTTTCAAAACTGCATTCCTAAAACAACATTTCGACCTCTCATTTTCGATTTCAAGAAGCCTACCATGGGTCCATCGACAGAACCATTTGATCCAATGAGGAATGCTGAAATTCCATCGGGAGAAGGTAGCTTTCAGTCAGTTTCAGCTACATTAAAAGGGAAATTAGCTAGAAGGCAAAACTGCTACAATGACTAGCCACTACAAGACATAATAGGGAAAAGACAATAAATGTATTTTAAATTAGTGAATATTGTGGGGTAGGTGAAGCCCTAATGTAATTGAATCTGAGCCACACAATGTAACTCAATCATATCCATTCATTTGGGCTTTGGTAAACTATAAATAGGGGTCTTCCCCTCATTTTTAGTTGTTGGAGAGCTGTTGTAAAAACATTTTATAGAAATAGAAAGCAGCATTGCATGATCTATGGGTGTTACTTTTGAGTTTTCTCATTATGTGTGCATGGTTCTACCTTCCAAGTTAGTTTTAGTTGTAGTTTCTTGAATGGAAGTGGTAATGGTGATTGTTGTTTCAGTATTTGATGAATCTCCAGCCCATACTTTTGACACATGTTGATGACAAGCTGTTGTGCAAAGTTAGCCTGGGCTTCTTTATTTAATTGCTGCAACTTAGTTCACTTGCATGTTCATGATTTGTGTACGCAAAATGAAAATATGCAGTCCTTAGAAGATTGCACTAGTTTTGTGTAACTGTAGGATCCTCTTGGCCAAGCAAAACCCAGTTTAGGGAGTTTGTCTACTGTAGCAACCTCCATGATCACTGTTCATTCGTAGTTTTAGATCCAAGAACCTTTTCTCTTCCCTACCCTTTTTCTTTTTTTTTTAAAAATAAGTAAGCTTAAGCAAGGTTCATTGCACATTGTAAAGCTAAATCTGATGTTGAAATGGAGTTCCAGACTGTTGTTTGAACCTGCAACAAACACTCAACAACTTTCCCATCTTAAGAACTCCATTTGCAGATCCAACTTCCCCGCTTTGCAACTCATCCATAAGTCCACCTTGTGATTCCAGCAAATCACATAAACAACTGAAATATTCCAAGCACTGTCAATACCTGACATCCGAGAGACCTTGGGATAGTGTTCTGCAATTTGATTGTGGAAGATTTTCTTTCAAGAGAGGTAATGCACCTACACATTACTTGTGTTGTGAAGTGCATAAAAACACCATCAACACATATCACCCTCCTGAGTTTTGTAGAGCCCGAAGTGCAGGAGGAAAGCATTGCTACTTTCACTCGTTGATTGGCCAATCCCTTCAGGGTGATAAGAATTGGAAATGGCAATTCCATAGGCTCATTTGAAGATCATTTTTAAAAACAACCAATAGGACCTTACCATTAGAAAGCCCTAGGTTACAAACCTAACAACCCTAATTTAAATAGTTGAGGATTACCAAGAATTTTACGACATGGTTTTAGGATAATAGGCTTTTAGAAAGCCCTACGTTGCATACCTAATAACCCTAATTTAACCATTTGAGGAACCAATAATTTTATATTTAAAATTGTAGTTGATATTTTAGATTGTATTTGATATTTGATATTGTATTCCTTGAAATTATGCACCAGATTGAATAAATTAACATATTATTAATAATTTCATATTTTAATTGTGTTAAACATGTACTTAGTGATTCATCACTCAACTCAATGCTTAATAACATATTAACAACAATATCATATACAAAAATGAATATGAACAATCATTTAATGTGTATCTAGAAGTTGAAACGATACTTTTTCTTCAAATGATAAAATAAATAATACAGATTATTAAACATCAACACAAAACTGAATTTGAGTTTTTATTGATTTTCACATGAAGGAATACATAGAGGCATTGGTAATGCAAAATCTTGCTCAAAGACAATTCTACACAGAGCTAAGTTGGAACTTCGAAACTCATATTATCAATATCAAATCATTGTATCACCTTTTATAGCAACTTCCACTGTTCAGGTGTTGGAATTATCATTTGTTCTAACTGATGTTGTTTGACTTGAAAATTCGTTAACACATCATGATTGAAATTGGAACTTGTCTTGAATTCTTTAGTCAAAATTGCATTCAAGGTTATTAGTGGTTTGATGGAATCCAAATAGTTTGCCACATCTAGGTTCTGAAGAAACTGGTCCAAATCAATCTTCCTTGCACCCTCCATCTTCATTCTAAAATCATCCTTTCCAATGAATCACTCATTTATGTCGAAATCCTTTGGAAAACCAAGCTCTATGAAGTTCCTTACCTTTTCATCTAGCTTCTTCATCTTGTTTGCAGCCAGATGCATAAATTCCTTTGTTTCACGCATTCTCAAACACTTTTGAATGATAGATGACAACATCATTGAGGAAGCAAGCCAATTATTAATCCCTTTTGATTTCAAATCATTGTCACTGGCTTTGTAGACTGTTTGTTGAATTGATTTGCAAATATCTCTAATGCTAGCACATTATTGTTTTCCACTAAATATTTGTTGAGCTTCTTATAATGTAGTCTGATAGCATTAATCAATTGAAAAAATTCACACAAATGATCAATCCTCTGCATTATTTCATCCCAAATATTTTTTTTCATATGCCTCATTGTTTCTCTACAAAATGCAGTTAACTTATTTTGACAAGAGTTAATTTCATTTTTTGCTTCCATTAGCTCTGCAACCAATCTTTCATTTATTTTTCTCTCTTTCTCCAATTTTTGTTCCCACTATTCATTTCATTTCCCAATGCTTTGTCTTAATTTTTTTGAAGTGGATTTTTTCTCATCATATTTCTTTTTGCTCTCATCTAACCTTTGCTTTAGTTCATTCACTTCTCTCTCATTTTGTTTATCCTCTTTGCTTGTTGATGTAGAGGCAAATTTTTTTATTCCTTTTTCTAATTCGTTGCTCTTGTTATCTATTGCTTTCCTCTTTGCTTTCTCATTTGCTAGGTATGCATGCAACTTTTCTATTTGATTCTGCAACCTTTTTTTCTCTCTCTCTCTCTTTATTTAGCAATGATGTGCACACTAATTTATTGTTCTTTGATACAATAATTTTGTCAGTATTTTTGAGTCCAGAAAAATCCAATTGTAAACTTCTCACCTGAAATTCAGATCGATCCATTTAATTTGTTGGTTTATTTTGAACTATGGCAACAAAAACCGTGTACTCCATGATTTCTTTATTTGTGTGAAATTTGGATAATACCATGGTTGTTGCAGGATATGAAGTTACAACAAACACACTCTCCATCAATTGTTTCTTTTTCTTTTTTTATACAATTATGATCTTTTTAAACTCTTCAATGTAATCAAAACCTGGGGATGTAGGAAGAATGGAATGATTGAATGGTAAAGGACTAGGAGTACATATAGTTGCTAATGTTGTTGCAGACACACTAATTGTAGGAGTTCCTAGAAATAACTCCTTTGTGGTGGAACTAGAAATGATAGTTGGACTTGGACCTATCAAATTCCTTGCCCTCTTCTATATGCCTTAATCACTTGGTGTTTGTGTGGTATCTTTTATTTTTGTCCTCTTGTGTGTAATTTCTTGTTGTAGCACATGTTGACCACTACTAGTACTACTACCCATACCATCACCACTAGTGGCAATGGCAGTTGCAATAGGTTCTCCACCATGGGTATGTCTTAATTGTGATTGTATTTGACTTTGAGGATTAGGATTTGAATCTCTAACAAAATGAATTGTTTTAGTTGTACTTGTATTCCCTTAGTCTACTTTATCAACTCCAAGGCCTCGCTTATCAACAAGTTTTCTATGGTCTACATCTATTATCGTACAAATTCCTTGTCCTTGGGACCCCAAACCACCACCTTCATAACCCATTTTTTTTACTATGCCTGATCCTAAAGTATATGCTTCTTTTGTGGCCTCACTTAAACCAGGTTTGACATAGATTTGTTCTTCCCTATCATCATCAGTTTCTTGATCTTCACGTTCATTAGGATGCTCTATATTCTACAATTTGCTAAACTCGTGATCTTCTTCATTATCTCCAAAGTATGTAAGATTTCTTGGTTCACCTAGCTCCTTCCTCATAGACCAAAAGGCAATAATTTTTTGTCGTGAGAATTTTTTATCTATAACTTCCTTATCTAGAAAATTTGCCATTTTTACTCTACTATATGGTTTATCACTTTTTTCATAAAAAATGTTGTACCTTCTGATTGTCTTTTAGTGCAATTCCATAATTTATGCTGACAATTGTTCAAAAGAAATACCTTTCTAAGAAACACTTTTCTCCATTGCTATTTTGACCTCATCCCAAGAATCCTTGTTTCTCAAGTTTTCAAGCAAGGGTTCACTTTGGTGTTGAATACTACTTGCAACATTCCTAATAACCACAATCATTGATTTAATGGTGTCACATGGATCATATTTCTAGTGATAGACAACATCAAAATTAAAAAAATTTAAAAGATCATGTGCCATACTAAATGCTTTTCTCTCGAATGTGAACCCTCCATATGAAAAAGGTAAAGAAGGAAATAAGGTCTTCTTTTGTTGATCAACAAAGTATAGTTCATCAATACTCTATATCTGCCTTAGATATTCCATTGCAAAACCCTTTCTATCACATGTATTAGAAGTTTGTATGGCTCTACTCTCAATCCATAAAATCTGAGCACATTATATTCTTCCATTAAGTACCAATTAGCCAATTGTGTTTCTTTTCCTAGTTGAATGCAATTTCTACATGACATAGGCAATCTAGGCAATCTAGGCATTGGAGTATTTGTAATTGCTTGATGCAATGGAGCCAAAAAGTAGTCTACAAAATGGTTGTAGTTCCTTTGAGAATCCTGCATCCTAATATCAGTGGTCTAATCATATACTAGAGCCATTTTCTTTTCCTCAGTATTACTATAGGGTTGAATCTGAAGCTTGTTGGTCTGAAAAATTCCACTAAATTTGAATAGAAAAAATAGTACACATAGGTTGTGAACCTAAATGTCTTAGTGGAATTTGAGTGTGCACCTCCTTTAATCATTAAAAATTGTTCATGCATGGATTTTACAATGTGCTCAATAAAGTTATATTTGATAGGTTGAGATGGAAAAGCAAAATGGATATTACATACCATTTCAAGGAGGCTTGCACCCACTTCCCAATTGCTATCCAATCTAAGGAAAAATGCTAGCATGGAAATAGTATCCTGAACCCATGGTCTAAAAATATCAAAATCATAAGGAGGCTTATGGTTACCTTTCAATTTGTTTCTAACTTGTATGTTATCCTGAACTATTTTATTTATGAAATATTTTTTCTCCATTTCATCCACTGCTTCATAATCACCAACAATCTTTTCTAGGTCAATTTGGATGTTTCCATATTCTTTGGTTGTAAACCCCAACACTTTTCCAAGTTTTTCTACATTAATGGATAAAAATTCTTCTTTCCTATCTTTATTGGCAATTTCTCTTTTGTTATCATCATAATTTTGGGCACAAACCATGATAAATTCTACGCAAGGGAAAACCTCATGTAACATCATGCACCCTAATCTAGTTACCCATGGTGCACTGTAACTATTAAATTTCATTTTCTTTGTATCCTTATTCTTAGATGAAAATCTAAGTTTTGAGGTACATCTACCATAGATTTCAGGTTCATAAATATCATGGTATTCATTAGTGAAACCTGGGGTTTTAAGCAATCTAGTGTAATGTATTTTTTTTATCCAATTTTTCTCTAGTGGTACTGGTGGTAGACATGCTTATACAATGTGAAATTGTGAATTCCCTCTTAGTCCTTAATTTTTCTTAATTCTTAGTTTGACAAAATAAGATTAATGATGAAACATAGCCATAGGAATTCTGTCTTTCACTTACCCAGATTTTGATTCTTGAAAAGATTAATACTGACAAGCATGGACTGGCTTTGTTGGAAGTGGAACCTAGAATCTACTTGGTGCACTACAATGAGAAATCTGAAATCTCCCCATGTGCTGACCCTCTCACTTAAAAATAAAATCACTTAGTAGTAGAAATATTGAATTTTTTTCGAACATTGAAGTGAATGAAACATCAACATGCTGCTTCTGGACTACACACTTAGTACATGGCTATCCTGCATTGACAACAAATTCTAAATCATTGATCGTTTTAATTATAATGGTTATAGGGTGATTTTGAAGGCTTAAGTTTGCAAGCCTAACACTCCAGGTGCATTTCATTTCAGAATGCAACTACAACCATCCATCAAATGTTCATTGAATGATTGAGTAATTTATGATATAAACAATAAACATGTGTTTTAAATTTATTTTAAACTTTAGTGCGCTAGGATTGCCATCAAGGCCAAGGGGCTGGTAACTTAACGTTGCAAAGGACTTAATAAAATGAATAATTATATCGAGAATTGGGGGAGAAGGTCAACGAAAAATTAGAAATCAATAATATTTCAGTAAACCCTAGCAAGAGTGACAACTTTGAGTGTTTATAATGTTTTTTGTCAATTTGATGGTAACTTTCTTTTTTCATTTGTATTGCTTTATGTTTTAAATTTGCATGCAAATATTTCATAAATAGAATTTTATTACAGCTGAATTACAATGTTACATGATTACATATCTTTTTAAAGATGAGTAGAGCATGCAAGCTCACATTTTGTATAAATGGCATATGTCACTTTACATAGACACAATTTATTCCAAGCTGCTACTCTTGACAATGGATTAAAAATTGATTCCAAGCTTCTATTGGTGATAATGCAATATAAATGTGGCTTTGAAAATAAATGCATAGGGCTTGCCTGGCCAACCATGCTTTGGAAATAGGATTTGTGAAGATAAAAAATGTACCTATCACAACTTCCATGCATCTGGATAGCTCAAAGTGAGTTTTTAAGTCCATAGTTCCTCTCCGTGAAAGCACTTATCTCCATCAAAGCTCCTCATCCTAGTTCAAAACTTGTCTCAGAATTCAGGTGAGCTAGATCAACTTCTTTCTAACCATTCTGAACTTGAAGTATATTGGTCTTTTACTTTGTAACTACATAACTGGAGGCATGGGAATTTAGAGTATCCTCAATAATACCACATCATCTTCTTCCTTATTAACCTTACAAAATGAAAACCCTTTTGAAAATTTAGAACATTGCACTCAATAGTAAAGCCTTTAGCCTTCAACGAATGATTTTAGTTGTGCTCACTATCCCTATTTATAGGCCACCAATACGACTACCAGCTAGATCCTTGTTTACTTGTGAGTCATGTGAGGTTGGGTATAATGATAATTGTGCAAATAAAAAAACAACTTAATCGATTTGTGTAACTTAAGTTTACAATTACAATTACAATGTTTATTTTAATTGACGTCTGGCTACATACAAAATGTACCTCAAGCTGACAAGCTGTAAAAATTACCACTCAAATGCTATGAAATCATTACAAATATTTTTTTAATTGATCACTAGATTAATGACATTATCATCTATAGTACGTCGTGCAGTTTTCAATATCAAGCTATCCAATCAATCGCTTTAAATGTACATATGGCATTAATCTACAGTATCACAACCAAAGTTTCTTCAAGGAAAGAAAATATGGCAAATATGCAAAAATTGATAAGAAAAGGAAAAAAATCGATAAAAAGAAAGCACGTGCCACGTGCCATATTTTCTGCCATTTTCAGTATCAAGTTATCAAATCAAACATTTCACTTGCTTTAGATTAGAAATTTAGAAGAGCAACCTAATTTTGAATCTTTGATAACCATTGATCTTTGATGAACTTAGCACTAACCGTTTATTCCCTCCTCTTTGCAACTAAAATATTATTTTTTACTTAGCTTGCCTTCATTCTTGTGCATCTCCTTCATCAGATTTGTGGCCCCCATGGCTCTTTACAATTCGACAAAAAATCCACATGTCAACAACTTGTTTCCCCTCTAAGATTTGTATGTTTTAGATCAACAGTTGCAGACTAGCGGGGAACAACCCAGATCAACTCGATGACCATCAACTTGCTTCCCCTTTAACCAATAGGCCAGTGACCATAACATATTTCCTCCTTTAGCAATATATGACTGAGATTAGAACATCTTGATGAACAATTTTGCATGTGCTCATAAATCCTTTTAGTAGCACATTGTTTAACCTTTCATAATTTCCAAGAAATATTTCACCAAATATTCCCACGCCCTTTATAGTTTTACATTAATTAAATGAAATGTAGAGTATTTCAAGGCATTGAAAAGAGGGAATTAAATGACTTGTTGTACCTTAATCATTATTGTTGATGCCTAAAATTGCTAGGAAAACAACCTTATGAGAAACACAGTAAATGGGGGACCAATTGCACTAAATTGAGTAACCTCCGAGATTTTTAAATAAGTCAACCCTTCCTATAATTGGGGGTTTGGAAAGAGAAAAGGAAGCAAATATAAAAACAAAAACTAACCTAAGGCGATACACCAAGATTTAAATGTTTAGGCATGGGAAACCTTCCTTTTTGATACGGTTTGAGGGTCCGTTTAGCAATATGCATATTCGAGAATAACAAAAAAATAGAGATGAAAATTTTAAGCAATTAATCAAATGACATAGTATAACCTCCACATAAATCTAATTAATGAGAAGAGTCCAAGAAATGATCCGAATAATAAATTTCTATTGAAGTTATAAAAGTTACATAATAAAATACTTAATACAACAAGTAGCACAATATAATGTCCTATATCAACTAAGAAACAAATAGGTTGAATAATGGGCACAGTTTGTAAGTCTCAATACAATAATTAGAAAACACTATAAAGGCTTAGAGCTTTTCATTCTCTTTTCTGTAAATTTTGAACCCTTTCTCAGAGAGAAAGAGCAGTATATATAGACCGCCCATCACCATCGAGCTAGTAACTTAAAAATATTCCTAGATATGGTTAATCATATCCATCACCATAATTTCCCAAAAAATTTACAACAAAAAGATTTGATTCATCGCACATAGTCGCCTTCGAACAAGATTCGCTTCCCAACAAATGATGGTTGTGGTCCCAAGGAAGAAGCAGGGAAACTCTTCGAGTTGCATGTGTCACTCACCCATATAGTTGGTTAGGACATGTGGCAAAGAGACATAGCTTCTCACTCACTCGTTCCAACCCTTCGATTAAAATCCCTATGGAGCTGACACGTGGAGAGGTCTGCATTCGAACACTAGCTGTTGGGACTGCCAAAAAGTCACCCACAGAATGATGTGACGTGGCACGCTGGCAGTGATTGGAGGAGAAGCAAAGGAGAGAGGGCTCTTAAAGTGCATGCTTCTGACATGTGGAAAAGAGATAGAGCTTGAAAGAGAAGCAAGGGAAGAATCTCCTTCAATGAGCACGCAGTGGGCACATGGAGCAAGCATGCAAGGGTGATGGAAAAGGAGTCAAGGCTTATGCAAAAATATCAATATTAACCTGAAGGGAGCTCAAAGGATTTTTCCACAGCTTTTGGCAATTACCAAGGTCATTTCACCTACGGAATTGGAACCCAAATTTTTTAGTTTGCAGACCAGAGCCTTATCCAGTAAGGCAACAAAGTTAGAGCTTTGAGAGTGCGGTCTACAGAGGCAGCCATTTGGCCTTGGAAGGCATTGGTGTGGCACACAAACTCTCCTACACCTCGTGTAGATCGATAAATTCTTTGAAGGGAAGCTTCATCGAGATCCTCATCTCAGACTCGAGTTGAAAAAGGAGATGCATGATCTGATAGGTGGCGCCTTGTATGTCTGCCACCATTGGAGGTTGATTGAAACCTTGAAAGAAAGACATGTCTCGCTACTTCTCCTTGATCCTTGCTGCAATGTGTTCCGCCGTGGCCACTTATTCATCAGAGAGAAAGGGTGAGGGTAGGCCCATTTGAGTAAACTGGGAAAATTGCATCCGCATTCTATCCACAGTCCAACTTAGTATTTCTTGACAATTGTTAGCTTGGGAGAAGGCCACATGACAACAAATGAATTCCCTTGCTTTCTTGGCAGCCGTCTTTCGATCTTCAATCCTCATGGAGACTAAGTCTACATCTTCCACTGTGTACAACTTGTCGAGTAACCTCTCTGCCTCGGGCACCTTTTCTGTAATGAACTGGGGAACCTGCTCCATTGTTTCATGCACCTCCTTGCTTAAACTTATGGCATCAACCATGAATTGGATTGTTGGTTGAAGGGTCAAATAAGACACCTTGAATTTCTCCTAGAAGGAGATATATAGCTATTGGGCCACCAAAAGGAGATTCAACTGAGGAGAAAGTGGTTGGGGAGGATCTTTCAAAAGACCAATCTCTACCTCCTTCCACTCGACAACTTGCATCAGCTACTCAATATTTTTGCCTATTGCGAGAGTTGTTCCTACAGAGTTTTCAACTCGACATCCTTGCTTTGTAATAACTCTTCAACCTAGCCTCGAGTTGTGGACTCTTTTTCCAAAGATAATTTTAGCTACTGAAATTCCTTTTCGAACCGAGCTTGCTTGGCCTTGAGCTCCTCATCTTTCTATTGTATTTTCCACTTCATCTAAATCAACCGGCCTTAGAGCTCCTAGTTTTTCTATTGTAGTTTAGTAACAAGGTTGGGGTCTTGGGACTAGAACTTTGTGAGATCCTCCTGAAGTTTGGCCTTTTCTACCAATGCTTGTTGGGATAGACATGCAATTTACGAATCCCTTTCCTTCTCCTTTTTTTGTAAGACTTCCATTCTTTCCTTGATGTTCTTGAGCTCCTCTTCTTTAGTTGGTTACTATGCTTTAAAAAGTCAATAGTAACCACCCATCAAGTCTCCTCCACCAGCTCAACGTTATATTGTGACCGAGCTGTGTGTAGATCGATCTCCACAATATGGATGGTATAATCCCCAGGTTGCATTTCCTGCTGCGGTTTGATGGTATTTGGAGTCTTGGTTGTAAATTGCAATGACCCCTATACTTCATTAAACAAGGTCTACATGCGTGGCTCAGCTGGCTTTGATAAATCTTTCTCTTTTCTTTTTTGGGCTCTAATAGCCTGTGCTACCTTTTTTTGGTTGCCTTGATCAATGAATTGTGTTGGCAACCTAATCAATTCGCTAGCGAAGGGTGCACCAGGGGGAAGAGCGAAAGGGAAGGAAATCATTGTGGTCTTAGAGGATGTTTTCTTTGGTAGAGAGACCGTCAATGGGGAGAACGAGGGAATTCTATGCTAGGGTCCAACTTGGGAAGTGGCAGGAGGACTCATAGGAAGTGGTGGTAGCAGTGATGCAGAGGATTCCATCTGTTGGTCGCTTTGAATTGGAGCTGACACGACAGGAGCAGAATTACTTGCAACAACGGGTAAAGATTGGGCTTCGATTAATGGTGGAACAGACCATGAGGGAGTAAAAGATATTCATTCGACTTGGGAGAATTGGGAGAAACCTCTCATAGGGGTACAAGCAACAAAAGAGAGGCCATCACTTGAGGTGGTGGGAGATACAGAGGTTGCAAGGGAAGCAAAAGATTGAGAAGCGAGAAGAAAAGGGGAGAAAGATGCCTGAGTTGCTACGGAAATCGATCCTTGGCTCGCTACGAGTACTTGTGAGCTTTCCCCAGGAGCTTCATCTATGAACGATCTCTTCGTGGGTGGAGAATCATCCACCCTTATGACCTCCTGAGTTTGCTAGGCTATACTAGGTTTCCTCGTGGCCCATGTTTGTTGTAGCAAAGTTTCTGAATGAGATGCATCCAGTTGTGAGCTCTGTGGGGATTTGTCAGGTTGCTCCCCTACGTTTCCAGTTCTCTATATTGAGGCTTTCTTCACCTATTTTCCCTTGCTTACTGTAGTGTCCTCCTCTGGATATGCTTCCTCATCTCCACTTTCATTGGTATCATCGTGTGCCTTAATCCAAAGATCATCGAATTTTTCATCCATGCCTACCGCCTCAAAAGGGGCATCAAGGTTTTGGGTATCTTGAAGATAAATCTAGAAATGTGCAATCTTTTCTTCACCCCACTACCATTGATTGATCAATTGGTTATGAGGGGTAGCCCCAATTTTACATTTTTCACTAGGCTTGGCCAAGAAAAAATAGAAGGAGAGCCATGGCAGCCTCTTATTGTCAGCAGGAACAAAGGCCAGGTTCACAAAAAGATCATCCTGGTCTGCCGACTATGGATTCCACTGAGCTTCCCAGTAAGGCTGAGAGTTGTGGGTCACTTTAATGTTAAACTTTGCCAAGTCATTATCAAGATTATAATTCCATTTGTCACAGATTAATACTAGCCCCAGATGAGATAGCTTTGCCTCTAGCAAAACATGTGTTTGCTTCTTTAACATTATCACCAGACCAAATTTCAAAGGGCATCTAAAAAACCTTTCTGCTTCTTTACCCCACAAAAGCTGGCGTCAATGATTGATAGTTACTGAAATAATTCAAGGGCCAAAACTTGGTTTGTGATGTATATTGGGAGTTGGAATGGTTCCTCAGTGAAACCATGTAACCTGAAAAATGAGAAATCATCTCCCAGCAACCAATCATGAGGAATAAAATACTGCATCTATCCCATTTTCTTAGTGGAAAAACGATAACCCTCACCCTCCTTACTAAAATCTTGCAAAGTTGGAGTCAAGAAAAACTCAAAGAATGCATAGTAATCATGAGTTATGGAAAGGAGGGGAGTCCATACAAAAACCAACTTTCTTATCCCATTTTCCTCAAATATAACCAAACCCAAATGGTTTCTAAAGAAATCAAGATTCTGGTGCAAGAACATGTGGGCAAGGAGAGAGGAAAACTTGAACCTGCACCGTGTCTTGTATTCTTTGAATTGGCTCAACATTTCCCAAACAATGATTTCAACGAAGTCATACCAGAATAGTGAGTGCTAACTTTTCAATTGGAAATACAAACCCATTTGAAACTCCTCAACATATTGATCGTTGTCCATGCCGCAAATAAAATCCAACATAAAGAAGGCTCCCTATAAGTCTGCATTGAAAGCATTGAGCATAATCAAAAATTGTGCCGACCTTGCTGCATCTTCCTTGGCCCATTTTGTTTCCTGGTTATAAAAGTCCAAAGAAAATTTTCTGGTCCTCCAAAAGTTTTCCATGTTTTCTTCGGTGAATGTCTCCATGCCCTCTACTCTAGAGTTCCTTCTGATAGGAATGCATAGCATATTCCTAATTACATCCACGTTGATCACAATTTTCAATTCCCAACCTTCAATGGCGCTGGTATCTAGGTTAAAATGTTGAGTGCACACGTGAACTAGTTCTGGGCAATGGTGTACCAAGGGGACCATATACTATGGGAGACCGCAAAACCACAACTTGTGCATAAAAGAATCCTGGTTATTAGTCTTTTTCATCCTTTTGTAGGTCGCTTCCCTAAGACTCTTAGGGTTAGTTTTGAGGATGGGGTCATGAATGTTATCCCATTCCTCCATTATCAGGGTTTTGTCCCTGTGATTAGACTTCTTCTTTGCGACCTGAGTGCGTGGCCACCTCGGCTTTTTAGGAAATCTTGGCGAGGCGTAAGAGACAACATCATATTGTTCATTAGCGTTGCCAACATAACTTCCATCAAGCTTTGGACCGCCTCTCCTTGTGCTTTTGTTTGAAGATTCTAGGCCATTTCAGGACTCTATGAATTTTTGCGACGCCAAAACTTTTGCAACTCAATTCGGTTCTTCCCAAAAAATAGTGTTCTCAAAATCTCTTGCAATAAAATGCGTATTCAAGAATCCTTAGTGCTATTCTTGTGTATGCAAAACTTGCCATTCTCGACTGGAGTTGTAGACAACGGTTGCCTTTCCTACATTAAATTAGGCATGTACCACCAACTCTTTTTTGTGCATGCAAAATGAATTCCCACTCCTTTGAAAAGAAAATAATTCATGATGACAACCAATCCTCATGCCTTATGGTACCATCCCTTCGGAAATTGAGCTACAAATTGAAGAGATACAAAAAAAATTTGCATGCTTTTGCACTTAATAACTTTGGAAAAAGTGATTAAGCAAGGGGGGTCATAATTACTCAAAACTATTTGAGTTCATCCTTGGAGACTAAGAAACGTCCACAGCTTGACACTTAGCACTTGGCCGTGTGAACCATCACCTGTGCCTACCACCAGCTTAAGTTGATTAATTACCTCCTCCTAATTTTCACGCATCAATTCATACACAACAATCGCAACTTGGTTGAATTTTTGAGATTACAACCCTGGGGAAATTCTTGATTTTTCTCTTGATTGTCATCATGCTTATCACACGCATGTACTCGGATTAGGTCTATAAATATACCTAGGGATATTAGCAGAAATTATACTGGTAATTGGGTCTTTCTGATAAGGGCAATGGATACTCCTATTAGGCTCACTAGCAATAAGTCACAGGTAGCTTTCCTAGGTGAGATATCTAGTTGATGTTTAAAGTAGATGACTAAGAACACACATTCGTTTGCAATAATTGCGATAAAATGGGTTATTGGGAGGGATTGAATAGAGTATGAGGAAAAGTACATAGTAAATACTGACATTTACTCTCATTTTGTTGCATCCTTGCTCGAAATTCAGACATCGAAGTGGATGATACTGAGACTTGTCAAGGAGATCTTCCCAAAGTGCTACCTCAGAGGCCTTGGCAAAGTCATGACTAATCTTGTGTATGGCCTTGGTCTCCCCAAAGCCAATGATCTTTGCCGATATATTGAAGAAGAAGCATTGGTGACCTAGGTGTCATTCTTGAGCGGTTTTCACCTTATGACAATTGGAGAACACCATCAAAGAGTTTCTCGTACTTGCGACTTCCTCCTGAGATGCTATAATGTAGTACTCTTTTATGACGTGGATTGGTACATCGACTTTAGAAATTTGGTGTTCCCACCTCTAATTGTCGTTGTTGTCGTGGATGCTCCTGATGTTGTTGTTGCTCCTAATGTTCCTGCTAATGTGCCTATTACTACCGATGGTGATTCTACTCTGGTTGAAGAATAAATTAATTTCTCTTCCCTTTTGTATATGTGCCTCAGAAGGCGGTTAATACACACACTTGAAAAGTATGGCCAAAGAGACATTTTTGAATTGTAACACCTCAAAACATATGAATATAAAGCTCTTTTTTGTTAATTGTTGTCTCCTTTGCACTTTTTTTCTTTCTATAACATGGACTATGTACCAAAGCTCAAGCCAAACAAAAAATAAAGGAAATATTTACATAGGTAAAATGATTAACGAAGCTAATTGAATAGTTTGAGGTGAATTTTGTTGACTGAAATTCCCAATGCTTCTTTTTCCATATTTTCCAATTCAAATGCATTATGTTGCTTGCATTGAATAATATGAAAAGTGCCTCTCCATAAACTATCAAATTTCTTGTGTCGGCTAGGCTTTGTGTCTCTCTCATTGAATTTTAGCATTAAGTCTTCGTGCTTAAGATTCTAGTCGAAGGTCTTTTTGTTGAACCACTTCTTAACTACCTATTGATGGTTGTTCATGGTCGTCAGAGCTTTCCCTCTTTTCTATTGCACCTACTATAGCTCAGCTAACCAGACCTCCATGGCTCCATTTTGTTCCACTTCTAGAGACTTAAGCAGCTATAGTGCGTTGTATGGCCTTTGCTTCTAGTGAATAGGTTTTGCACCTTCCATTAGCTCTATAATATGGTGGATGATTCCGAGATCATATCCCTTAAGGTCGTCATATGACCAGGATACTACTCCATATTCTTCAAAAAAATGTATGAGTTGTTCCTTATCATGTTGTGGGACATCTTTCCTGACCTTAAGCTTCATTCCATCTTTGACCTGGAGGTCTGCATAATCACTTTTTTCTGCTACAAACCTCCTCTTGTCATTCCTGGCATCATCACAATCAAATAGGTTTTTGAGAGTGACAAGTCTCTTTGGAAGCTTATTAGACCTAAGCTGGCTAATTTTCCCTTCGTAGGCCTTTGCAATCTTCAGTTGGAGTTGGTCAGTGAACTCTCTTGAATGTTGAATGTATGAGGCGATGTGTTCATATCTTTCAAACACTTTCCAACTCCTATTGTTATCTGGGATTACAGGTCGACTGATTTCTCACATAGAGTACATATTCTCAATCAATTCGGAAGTAGGATCAAATTGGGACCCAATGGTTATCATGTGACATGTAGTTGCATTTTTCTCTTTGGGAACTACCTAAATATTGAAAGCTTCAAAATTTCCAATTAGGTCCTAGACCTAATGTCTATAAGATCATATGCATATATTCTTCACTACAGAGACTCCCCTTTACTATTAACTTAGAGTCTCTGAAAACTATAATTTTTTTAATGCCCATCCACTCTACAAGGCTTAAACCTTGCACTAGGCCCTCATATTTAGCTTCATTGTTTGAACAAGAAAACTGAAAGCGAAAATACTTGAGTGTTTTTTTATTGGATGGGGATTTCAAACATATCCCGGCTCTTGCACCGACTTTACATCTCGCTCCATCAAAATTAAGTGTCCATGGCCCTGAGGCTCGGCCGCCCTTAGGTTTCTTCATGACCCTTGGAATCACTTGATCTTTATCATAGATGATATAAGTTCCCAACCCGGTGGCATGATAATCGCCGAAAGGATCAGTGTTTATGAATTCATTCAAGAGGACCTCCCCTTGATCAATTTTATCTCTAGTGACCTTCTTATCTTCTAGTAACTCAATACAATACATCTCAGCCTTGGTGATAGAAGTATGAGTAGCCTCAACGTTGATCATGGATTCATCTGCTACATGTTCTAAATACATGGGTTTAGATACTATCTTCATTTTAGCTATGTGCTTGGTCCTGAGGATCAAGTGTGACCAATCCAAGGAAAGATATCCACCAATCTTGGAAGTGAACCCTTGAGATAAGCAAAGACCGAACATGGGAGGGACATCAATGATCATGGTATCTTATGGAATAGTGATGCTAGGGTAGGAGAACAAAGTCAAAGGGAGGTTCTTGATGACACCTATAGTTTCATCCTTATTCCCATCAAGCTACATAACCCCTTTATTTAAAGGTTCATAGCTAAGTTTTATGGCTTCAACTATTTGCTTGGTCATGACTGTGGTGCTAGCACCAGAGTTAATCATAAAATTGTGCAACAATTTCTTACCCACAATGAGGGTCAAGAAGAAGGGTTTCAGTTTAGGCTTACCTTTATTTTCACCAGAGGAATCCTCTATATTGTTCATGAGGACTTTGGCCTGAGATGACGCATCAATGGTCTTTTCCCTGGATGGTTGCTCTGTCAACTCTATGCTTGTATCTTCTAGTAGGGCCTTCTATGGCAATGATTTATGCTCTGAAATAGCTAAGGTATCCCAAAGAGATACATTATTAGAGGCTTTCTTCAATTGTTCCACCATATTGAATGGTGGTGGGTTCACAAAAAAATTCACCTTAGACCTTGTTAAAATAATCTCCTTGTCGGGGGAGATTGCTATGCAATTGTGGGGGTACCAGAAGCTTGGTCGGGAACACTTTTAGGATGTGGAGTAATTGGTCCGCCTATGAATATCCTCTTTAAGTGAGTGTTATAATCTGATTTCACCTATAGGGCCTCCGATGTGGACGCCTTGTTTGCAAATACCGCCTCCTCTTCTTCCATCCATGAGAAGAGCACGTATTCAAGAGCTATATCCAATTCTTGTTCCAGGGACATCCCTTGCATCTGCACAGTGAGTACCACATTTTCCATTTGTGGAGAGGTATATGCATAACCTCCTAAACGTGATGTAACACTTTGGTTGCATTTTTCCACCACTCTTTGTTGTAGATTGCCACATGAACAATTTCGGGGCATATGTGTTTCGTTGCAGGGTAAGCACCAATGGTTGACATCATCAACAAGATTATTTTGCCATGCTACCAACTCTTTATTTAAACTCAGTGGAACATTAGGCAGTGGAGTAGGTACCAGAACCATCTAATTACTTGGTTGATTTTGTGAATTTGCATGCGTACCTCCTTGGTACTGGTTCTATTGGTAGGAAGGTCTTCCGCCTTGATAATTTCGGTAAGCTAGCTTCTGGGGCATGGACTGATTCCACTTGATGGTAGTTATTTCATTCGAGATACTCCATAGTAACTCCTTAACATTGTTCATCTCACCCCTTGAAGCATAAGATGTAGAAGCAGTGTTCTATTGTGTGCTCGGATATGCATACAAAGATTGTGGAGGAACATGCACACTGATTGAACCTATCTCTGGGGTGAGAGTTGACAATTCTACAAATATAAGCATTTCAGGCCGAGGTGGTAGCTTTTCAGAATCAATCAAATTGTTCTTTGTTGTAACAAAAATGTTATATGCATTTGGGAAGGTGTTCCCACCAAGAGACTGAATCATCGTGAGATGTCGACGTTGATAGATTTTAGGTAAAACAAGAACACCAAATTAGGAGGCAGGTAGATCGTGGTTTAGATCCTCTGCAAAGTCATGTAGAACTTGGCATTAGAGTTGATCATGGCCTCTTGAGGGGCCCGCTTGATAATCACCAGCTATTGGAATAGCGAGGACCAATCTTTGTTGTTTGAAAAATGCTCATAAAAAGGATCTTTGAGCTGGTCCTAGGTGCCAATGATATTGGCTCCTAGAGTATGATACCAATCAAGGGCCTTTCCTTTGAAAGAGGCTGCAAGTAGTCTTAGTGCTATATTTTTATCAATTACACCATTCACCAGACATATGTCTACCACATCTTGTAGATGTTCATATGGTGTCTTTGAGCCTTCCTCAATGAATTTTGGTACAACTTTTAAAGAAGAGGTTGAGATATTAGCCCAAATGACTGGTGCTACTAAAAATATGAGAGGGATTCTAGTGTACCATGCCACATAATTTCTATTATCTATCAAAAACATGGCTGGTGGAGGGGTTGGGACGTTTACCAGATGAGTTCTTGTTTGTACTGTTACCAACGGTGGCACTAGCAGGCCAGAATTATTCATAGTTTTGGATCTGGTAATAGGTCTATGGTTCATACACCCTCTTTAAATTTGGATACATTCAATATGGTCCCACCAGGCGTGCCAAAAAAGGAACTGTTGATGCCTAAAATTGCTAGACAAACAACCTTATGGGAAACTCGGTAAATGGGGGAGCAATTGCGCTCAACTAAGTAACCTCTGATATTTTTAAAGAAGTTGTTTCTTCCTGTAATTGGGGGTTTGGAAAGGGAAAAAGAAGCAGATATAAAAATGAAAACTAACTTAAGGCGATACACCAAGATTTAAATGTTTAGGCACGAGAAACCTTACTTTCAGATATAGTTTGAAGGCCTGTTTAGCAATCTGTATGTCCGAGAATAACATAAAAATAGAGATGAAAATATGAAGCAGTTAATCAAATGACATAGTATAACCTCTACATAAATCTACTTAACGAGAAGAGTCTAAGACACGATCCAAATAGTAAATTTCTATTGAAGTTATCAAAGTTGTAGAACAAACTACTTAATACAACATGTAGCACGGTGTAATGTTCTATATCAACTAAGAAACAAAGAGGCCAAACAATGGGCACAGTCTATAAGTCTCAATACAATAATCAGAAAACACTATAAAGGCTTAGAGCTTTTCAGTCTCTTTTTTGTAAATTTTGAACCCTTTCTCAGAGAGAAAGAGTAGTATATATAGACCACCACCGCCATCAAGCTAGTAACTAAAAATATTCCCAAATATGAGTAATGATATCCCTCGCCATGATTTCCCAAAACCATTGTAATAGAAAGATTCGATTCATCACACATAGCGATTGAACAAGATTTGCTTCCCAACAAATGATGGTTGTGGTCCTAAGGAAGAAGCAATGAAACTCTCTAGGCGACTCATGTCACTCACTCGTATATCTAGTTAGGACATGCGGCGAAGAGTTGGAGCTTCTCACTTGCTCGTTCCAAGCCTTCGATTCAAATCCCCGTGGAGTTGACACGTGGAGAGTTCTGCATTTGAACACTAGCTGTGGGGACCGCCAAAAAGTTTCCCGTAGAATGATGTGACATGGAACACTGGCGGAAATCGAAGGAGAAGCAAAGGAGAGAGGGCTCCCAAAGTGTGTGCTTCTGACATGTGGCAAAGAGACAAAGCTCGAAAGAGAAGCAAGGGAAGAATCCCCTTCAATGAGTGCACGGTGGGCACGTGGAGCAAGTGCACAAGGGCGATGGAAAAGGGGTTGAGGCTTATGCAAAAGTATCAATATTAACCTGAACGGAGCTCAAAGGATTTTTCAATCCACAATTATCAATTTCCACTAATAAGTCACACTAAATTTCACTCACTTATGATCAGAACTATATGTTCATAATTACAATTAGTTTTAAAAGCCACATTTTTATATTGAACAAAGCAAAAAGGATTTACAAGAATGTAGCCACAAAAATTATTTTAATTTAAGTAGCTTGAAGATTGAAGTACATACTACATAGCCAATGTGGCCAAAAAGCCACTAACCGTGATAAAAAAACCAGTCACAAAATACATATTACAAGAACTATTATGTTGTACAATAAAATATAGACACAATTCATTACTAATTTTTTTTGTAAAAATAGTAGAGGCCCTCAACCAAGTATTTGAGCAGAAGGTGAATTGAATTTAACAAAGTAACAACAAAGAAGAAAAGGGAATCACCTGAAAACTTCCTCTAAAACTCCAAAATCTTTAATGATTCATTTTTCATATCACACAACATACCACATCTCATATTGACTTGGGCAAGAGCCTGCACTATAGAAGCATGCAATTCCACTTTCCAGAAGATTCCACCAACAGGTGCTAACCCACTTTCAAAATTGTAATGCTCCAGTTCCAACTCCAATGAAGAAATAGAGTAAATGAAAGGCCACAAATAACGTATTGCCAACATCTTCACCAAATATTTATCGAGAAAAATTTCCATGCAATTGGACAAGAAAGTCAAAGCTACCTTAGAATATAGAGAATATGGGTTGTTTTGAAGCCATTCCCTACCCACAACTATTCTTATAGCATCCTCAACCCGCACACAAGGAATTTAAAAAACCATACCTAGCTTTCATCTGTCGTATGCATCATCGCTTCTTTTCTCCCAAAAACATTTGGGTAGTATGACATGCCATGAAGACTCCATATCAAAATTAAATTGAGAATAAAGAAGAAAGAAAACAAAGTCAAATATATTATAACTGATATGAAGAACATCAAGTTGGTGAAGTATTTATAGAAGTTAAAACGAAGACAATGCCATCAAATACTGAACACTTAACATTTAATTCACCACTTGATGTGACAATATTATTTCAAATAAAATGAGTCATGACTTTAAGTCATTTAAAAAATAATAAAGTGTCAACCACTGATATTTTAAAATCTAACAGTTTTGACATTATTCCAAACATTTGAATTCACAAGTCTAGTGCTTCAGACATTTTCTTCTGGAATGAAACTATAGTCATCCACCTTACGATAACCATTGATATTTGATGAACTTAGTGTTGACCGTTGAATTTCCTTTTAGACCATTAACCACGAGCTAAAGCTTGGTCCCATAGAGGGAAAATGTCACAATTCCACATTACCATATAAAACTGATGACATCACTTTCTCAGCAATGCAAGCATGCGGGAGCCGTTGGATTGTTAATCACTGATCTCAACTGTTGATTTTCATGAGCAACTATTTGTCACCTGACTTTGATACTCCATGAAACTAGCAATCACCTAAGTTGAGGGGCCGTTCACCATGATGACTCCAAAGGATTAAGTCATAACTTAAGAAACCTTAAATTGTTGGTAGCCAGTCAACGATAAAGTATTATTTTGGTTGTCATGACTTTAAGTGATTTAATAAGTAATAAAATTTCAACCATTTATTTTTGGAAATCTAAAGGTTCTAGTGTTATTCCATAGGTTTGAATTCACAAGTCTAGTGCTTCAAACATTTTCTTTCAAACTACAACTATAGTCGTGCATAAGAAATTCATCGAAGGGTCATGGGTTATATTGATTTGTGCTGACATCTGGCTTCAAACATAATGAATATGTTGACACTTGTCCCCATTCTGGACACTTAATGAAGGAATATGGATGTGTGGATTTTTTTTCCCAGAATAGAACAATATGTAGCATTTGATATTTTTTCCACCCACACTATGATTTATTATTGGCATACCAGTTTATTTTGCCAATGAAAATTTTTATTGGTTTGAGATTATGTTTAATTCACCAATGGTTTCTTTTATTCATTTGAAAATAGGTTTAATTCACCAATGAAAATATTTTTTTTGGTTTGAAAACATTTTTGAATCGCCAAAAAAAATATTTTATTTGTTTGAGCACAACTTTAATTCGCCAATAGAAATATCTTATTGGTTTGAAAACATGTTTAATTCGCCAATGGAAACATTTTCTTGGTTTGAAAATAGGTTTTAATTGCCAATAAAAATATATTATTGGTTTTTAAAAATTGCAATTTTCCAAGATTTTCCACAAACTTCTAGCGATTACAAAAGATTCGCCAATTGAGATTATATTTGTTTCTCAAAAAATGAAAAATTCACCAATAAAATTAATATTTTTATCAGGAAGTATACAAGATTCGCCAAGATTTTACACCTTTGCTGAGGGGGGTTCTTAAAATTATCCCTGGAATTAAGTTTTTAAAACTAGTACAACTTGAAGTCCGATATGCTTTACCCTTTTGATAATATTAAAGGGATTTAGGATCAAACTTTATTGTGACTACTTGATTACTATGAATAAATTTAATAAATTTATGCAAGGTGGATGGGACTACACCCATAGTGTGAATCCATGGTCTACCAAGAAGAATATTATATTGTAAAGTACCTGGTATTACATATACTAGGGTGGGTAACATAACGGGTCTAAGTTGTAAAGGTAGTACTACTGTACCTAGAGCTTGTCAATCAACATTATTGAATCCATGAATAGATAGAGAATTTGCAAGAGATTGTGGATAAATTTTAATTTTAGGTTAAAGATCAACACTACAAACATTTAGTTTCAAACTAGTATCAACGAGAGTGCATCTAATACCAATACTATTTATAAATAGAACTATCAATGGATCATCTTGATTTTTCACTTTCAGAGGTGGGAGTTCACGTGGATGGAATATAGTATTCGAAAAATCCACACAAATATGATCTATCAACACATTAAAATCTGTCAAACTAGAAAAAGAAGGCAAACAAATATTTTGCAAGGCTTCTTGAAGCATACCCTAATAAATCGGAGCAATCTAAAGCAAATCCCAAAGTGAGATCTCAATGGGAGTAACATGAAGTTTCTCCACAAGATCATACTCACCCAGTTTCTTAGCTACAGGTCTAGGTTCTTGAGGAAGGCTAGGTTGAGAAGGTGAAAGAGATGTAGGTTGATTGATATTTTGTTGGTTCTTTCTAGTATTATGATTATGGGCTACCATTCTACAAGAGGGATCCTTAGATTGCATGAATTTTATGTAAAGATATGGTGTATCACTTTCAACAGGAACCCCATAAATAGAATGAATCATTTTAGGAGGACCAATCTGAGTCACATAAATTGTATTAACAGATTCATTATGACTTATAGAGGAACTACTTGAAGAAATATGCTCAAGATCTTTGGGGGATTAGATGTGAGATGAGATTCCTCATTCACTAATGCATTATCTCTAGAAGATAGTGCATTAGAACAAAGAGGAGGTAATTTTTTTTAAGGAAAGTATCAATAATTTCATCCTTTTGCACGAAAATATCCTTACAAGTAGAAATAATTTCAAGATAGGTGTCAACAAATAATAATAAGAAAGGAGAAAAGAACTCACTTTCACACACTCATAAGAGAAATTCTTGAAGGTTCTTAACAAAGCAAGAAAGGGACATAAGGGAGAAAAATAGAAATTTTATTTTGAAATAGAGATATAGACAAGTTGATCAAAGGTTGATGTATATCCCTTTTGAAATTATCATAGAAATAATAAAGAATGCTTTAAATGATAAAAATAAAAATATTGCCAACGTTGGGTTCAACACGAAGTGGTGAACCACAACAATGTAGAAGCAGTGTTCACATCGGGTTCACCAAAATGTAGAGGAGAAAATTCGACACCCTCAAAATGTCATGATATCAAGGAGCGAATGTATCTCAACTACCTCAGGGATCAAAGCTCGGGTGACGAGATGAGAAGATAAAGGAGTTTATGTATATTTTATGCAGAATGGGAATAAGAGAGTCTCAAAAATTGAAAGAGTATATTTTATGAAGAGGTTCTCTGGAAAAACAGACAATCTCTCAACCAAGGACAACAATGTGACTCATGGACATCCATGTGGTGTGTTGTAGTCTAGTATAGAAGAAAACTGAGTTTTTAACAAAAACTCACAAAGAACATACTGACTCATTGACCACTAAAATCTCAAAAATATACTAAAATAACTAAATAGCTAAAATGAACAAAATAATGATAACAAACACAAACTAAATGAAATTGAAAGGAAATGATAGAATGGAAAAAAAGAATAGAGACACTCATAAGAGGTCTAATAATGAAGCCTCCCACAAAGCTACAACTTGAACACTTTCACACATAAGACCGAGGAAAAATGTTGGACCTATTTAGGGGCTTGCCTTAGCCAAACCCCTGTTTTGGTGTTTCCATCTCCACATATAGGTATATTGGCATATAGATAAAGTATATAAAAAAAAGATGTGTGATAGAAACAAACCTCGCAAGGAGGAGAACCCCTATCACAAATACAATAAACAAGATAAAGAATAGATAAAAATGTTAGAATAACATGCTAACTGAATTAAATGATAATGCAATAAGGAAACCATAGTTACCCTCCTCTAACAAGATGAAAATTTCGAAAGGGAGAGGTTGCAATCTCCAAGCTCGATACAAGTATGCTTATGTGTTGTGAGAGAATTTTTGTAGAGCTTCACTATGAGAGCAAGAGAGCAAGAGAGAAAAAGAGAGATAGAGATGGTAAAGAGATTGAGAGAGTGAAAGAGATATATAATGAGAGAGAGACCTTGAATGAATGAGAAAAAAATTGAGTGAATGGCCAAATGAGAGGGAAACTGAAGTATAAGCATGAAAAGGGCCATTTTCAACGCGTCTACAAGTTGCAAAGGCATTACACTTGCAGGTAGGCAAGAAATGTAACATCCAAATGGCTATTGCAGCCAAGAATCTATTCAAGATCGTGCAATGCACAAATGTTTGCACTACGCATGGTCATTTGTGATAAAAATTCACTTTAACAACCATAAATGATTAAGTTAAGGTTATGTGGAAGGGGATACTGCATTATCATATTTAATTTATCTAAAAGGGAGGTTTATGTGATGTGAAATTACATAGGGTGCAATTTACAACATTACAATTTTCAACAAAGGAATTACTAAAGTTGGATAGTACAACCAAGTACTACTCCTTATTCAACTCCAATAGTGGCGGTTCCTAATAAGATGGAGTTTAGAGGATGTGTCCTAATTTTTGGAATCTCAATAAACTCTTCATCAAGGACATGTTCATTTCAATTTAGAGATGATTTATTGGATGAATTTTGTGGGACCACAAGTTTTACCAAGTTGGATCTTCAATATGTTTTTCATCAAATTCAATTAAAAATAGAAGACACACCCATAAAGTCTAATATGAAGTTTTAGTGATGTTCATTAGTCTCATTAATTCTCCCTCAACCTTTTAGAGTTTGATGAATACATTATTTTGATGAGTACACAACTATACTAAGAGGGGGGTGAATCAATATAACACAACTTTTGTAAAGTTGAAAATTTATCAGTCTTAATAACATTATTTCATCATCAATATTCATGCACATGAGAAGAACACAATAGCATAAGCACACTATATTTACATGGGAACCCTTATGAGAGAAAACCACAATAAAATAATATTTTTATATAAACTCTTCTTACAACTTTGTAGGCACCGACCCACAGGAGATGCCAATTCCCACAATTCATAGGCACCAACCCCCCGCAACTAAGCACCAACTTAGTGAGGAACACCAATATCTCCTTAAGGAAGCACCAAATTCCAAAACAAAACTAGGTTCCACCTTCTTGGATGATGCACTCACAATTTCCTCATAAATTTTCTCACGAAATCTTCATAGACCTGCTCATAAAATTTTCTCCAATTTTCATATGTTCTTCTTCTAGATATGCAATAATCTTCGTATAATTTTGCTCCAAATTTATACAATACTTTTCATATTTACTTTATGAATATGCTCTTATTTCTTTTCTTAAAATCTAGATAACATTCTATTAGAATTGGCTATGGCTGCCAAGATCTTGAGACCAAATGAAAAGCACAAAAAGAGAGAGAATAGAATGTGACAAGAATACATTAACTAATAGATCCCTTCCCAATTACGCTCATGTATGTATTGTTTCTCATCAAGATAGGAGACATAGAACAAGGCTGAAATGAAGAGAATATAGACTGTGAAGATGGCATATGATGAGATGCTCCTGAATCTAGAAGCCATCTCCCTGATCCTGGACTTGAAAAAGTGCAAAGAGCTTTTCCTTTATATTCTAATGTAGATGCTTGACCTTTGTTCTTTTTACACTAATTTGAAGAAGAAGGAGGTTATTCAAAAATTCTAGAAGGCAAATCAATGTGATTCCTTTTCAGAATATTTTTCAACTCATCAATATCCTTCTTATAAAAATAGTGTTCTTCATATCCATCCTTCTTGCAATATGCACAAAAATTCATCTCCTTCTTAGATGATTCTCCTTTAGAGTGAGTGGATTCAGATTCTTTATGTGGCTTGTTACTTTTCTTATTTTTCTTCTTATCAAGATTCCCCGATTCTTTCGGTACCTTAGACTCACTAGCCACCAATGCATGTGACTTGGAAGAATTGATTAGACCCATGTTCATTAACTTAACTTCCTCTTGGATTAGGATATTTTCAAAGTCATCAAACTTAGATCAACATATGATGATCCCATAGAGAGTCGATGGGTATGAAAGCCAGAAACAAACACTGAATACTCAGGACCAAGCTTGGATAACACATTCTGAATCAATTATAAATCTTCTTTATCAATGTTGCATTCTTTCAACTGTGTTCTTAGTTGCTTGATTTTGGAGATGTAGTCTTGGATGTGGTCAAAAAATTTAGGATCAAGATTCAACAAATAATTATCAATCTGATATCCCCTAATCTTATCTATTTTAACATACAATTTTTCAAAAGTCTCCCAAGCTTCTTTAGGTGTTTTGCATGATTCAATATGAAATTGTAAATCAAATGAGACTAATGAACATATGCATCCAAGTGTTTTCTCATGATCAATCTCCCATTTTTCCAATTCTTTAGCATCAGTAGGTTGTTGAATGGTGTCCTTTAGATGACCTATTAGACCTTTCATCATGAGATAGTTCCATACTGATTTTTTCCATGTAGCATAATTATGTGGAGTTAGGAGTTCAATTTGAAATTTCCCCATTGCAAGAACACAAACCAAGCAAAAGAATGCAACCAATCATTGCAAGATTACCCCCCACCCCCCCCAAATACTCAATCAAGAAACCTCCCCAAGAAATATATGATTTGACACTTTATACTTAGTGCGTTTACAGTTGTCACTTGCCAAAATAGTGAAGTGGACTTTGATCTTGGTACATGCAAATTGCCAAAATAAGCCTCAAGCTCGAAGTAAAAAATTTACAGTAGATGAGATCAACCTGATCATACCACTAAAAAGTACACGAAAAAAACTGCACTTTCAAAAAAAATTACACCCAAAAATGTTACCATAGGAGCAATATATGAGCTCTTGAAGTTCCCAAAATGAGAACGAAGCAACAACACTTATGAGAATCTACAAATTATAGGAAAAACAGACACCAAAATCAAAAAATGATTGCACCACCACGAAGAGCACGAAAAATTAGCCCAAATAAAAAAAATTGCACTAAGAAAGGAGGTCCCGAGCCCTAGTTATTAGCCTCCAAAGTTTGATTACGAAAATGAAAATGCCATCCATGAGGGGGGAATTTTTTTCAAAATAATGTTGATCTCATCGCTGACGTGATGATGATGTCATCATTTTATGTGATTTAATTTGATGGCCCAATGCCTATCACAAGAGAATATTCCCTTTGGATGTAATATGCTATAGAGCAAAATATTCTGCAATATCGTTAGAATATACTTTAGTCAGCGGTGAGAGGAATCTTTGGCATAATCTTGTTGAAGCACCTGCAATATTCCTTTCGGTGCCTTGATTTTCAGACCGTTAGACTTTTGAATGGAGGAAGCTGTCGATTGTTGGTTGACCGACTGTCGAATTTTTTCTATCGATACGTTTAAAAGGGGCCCGTTGGGGGCGAACCAAAAATTGTTGTATGATGGCTTGGTATGCAGCCGTAGGTACTATGGTACTCTACCCGTGTACGCCGTTGGTACAGGATTACCAGTCTGTGTACCGCAAATTTTGTTGCTTTTTAAAAAAATAATAACAATAAAAAAAATCTTTGAGGAAAAAATAAAATCAATATTATTTGATTTTTCTAAAAAAAAATTTGGACGAAATAAAATATATATTTTTTAACAAAAATCCTATTGTCTCTGCAATTATGATGACTTGGGGGGTCGTACGGCTCCTTGGACAAATTTGTTTTGCCTCAGCGGACAACTACTCCGATTTGGACAATTTTTCAATCAATCTTAGGGTTTTTGGCCCTTCTAGATGCGATGGTAGGGTCAGATTTGACCCAAAATTCTCCAAAAATGTAGCTACCTTATGGATCTAGTAACCACTCTTCAACTTCAAATCCTCATAGATTTGGCCTTGTATGTCCAATTTGGACGAAACGAAAGGAAAAGAAAAATTGACTTTCTCAAACCTTCCAGATGTAATGGCAAGCTTAGATTTGCACCAACAAGCTCTGATATAAACCTGCAATAAAGAGCCAAAAATGGAACCTCCCCAAATCTGGTATCTCTCTTTAGAAAAAGACTCTCCAATGGTACCCAACCTAATCTGATATCATGTTAGAATTGGCTTTGGCTTCCAAGATCTTGAGACCAAATGGAAAGCACAAAAAGAAAGAGAATAGAATGTGACAAGAATAAACTGTATTCTTATCAATATGATTCAATGATATGAAGTGATGTTGATTGATTATACAATGAGAGACCCCTTGGCTATATAGCCAAGGTGAAATACAAGATGTCATAGGACTATGTCAAGTCTCTTAATCATATGACATGAGACAACTAATCACACTTACCTAGGTTCACATGTAGTAGTTGTCAAAAGATAAGATAACAACTAATGAAAACTAATACCTTCTAGAAAGATTCCTTCCTAGGACCTAAGTAAACTTAACTAACATGTAAATGAGTCCCCTAGTAATGAATTAACTAGGTACGAGACTTTATTTACACCAACATATTCCTTCTATTGCTACACCCGTATGTCTATTTGAAAGATCTTATATATTCTTTATTGCTTCACTCACTTATTCATAAATCTGAATAATATTATATTTTATTGTTACACACATCTATTTATTTTTGTATTTTATGTTATTTTTTATTCTCACTATACAACACACACTTTTACTTTCTTCAAAATCTTTCTCCTTTTATATTTACATATTCAAAGATAAATATCTTTAAAAAGAGATATCCATTAAAGAAACACAACCTTTTAAATAGACATGTCCCTTTTTTAACCATTCCTTTATGTTGATATGCTTTTAGATACTTTGATTTATCTTAAAATGATATAATATATATTTTTAAATAAAGTTCACTACCTTCATAAATTCCAACACTGCCTTTTGAAACTCAACCATTGTCTTTAATCACTTTTACTTATTTATCCTCAATTGTTGTTTTAATTAATTGTTTCCCTCCTTTTGTCTTATGCGCTCCTTTGGTCTTATGTGCTCTCCTTTTGTCTTCTATGCTATCTTTTGAAAACCATTTGTTGCCATTTTATCATTAACTCTTCAATAATTATGATTGTTGCCTTAATTATAATTTATTTATTGTTTCCTTCTTTTCAAATACTAATTATTTCTTATTCATTTATTAATTATTCTTTTTAATTTAAATTGTTACCTTCATTAGTTACTCCTTTTAATCGCTTCCTTATACATTGTTGGTTTATACTCATTAACTTGTATTGTTGCTCTTTAACCTTCATTGTTGTACTTATGATAATTGCTTCTTACTTTTATTAAACTCCCAATTGTTGTCATATTTCTCAAATATAATTGACATACATAAGTTTTTGTCAAGATAAAATCTACTCATATACTATCATTCAAGTTGGCCCAAAATATTAGATAATATTTATTTAAACTTCCTTATAAAGGAGTTGGATTTATTTGTCTTAGCATTGTCTTTTAGATTTGTAATTTTAAGTGTTGCCTTATTACCACATAAATGATCACTACTTATAGTAAATGAATCACTCCCTTATATAATCACAACCTTCTTACAAATAAACCAATTTTTTCTTATTTTCTAATGGTTGCCTTTCATTCACTAAATAACATTGGTTGATTTTCATAATACACTCACTACATATTAATGAAGCCT
This sequence comes from Sequoiadendron giganteum, assembly GCA_007115665.2. Classification (NCBI taxonomy): domain Eukaryota; kingdom Viridiplantae; phylum Streptophyta; class Pinopsida; order Cupressales; family Cupressaceae; genus Sequoiadendron; species Sequoiadendron giganteum. The sequence continues at coordinate 702,628,071 of CM021102.1, forward strand.
TCTTTTATATTTATTTTGGGTGTCTATATATATATATATATGTTTATTCCTAGATGCCAAATGGAAGATGAATCAACATAATTAAAATTCCCCACAAGCACTCCACAAGGTTGACCAACATGAATGACTTAGAGAAAAAACATGATCCAGTCATCATAAACAAAGATGGTTTGAATTCATGCTTTAATGTGCAAATAGTGGACTTTGGCCTTCATAATTGATTTGCTTTTTTCGTTAATATTCTTTGACATTAATGATAATGTTTCTATCAATCTTGATCAATGAATTCCTTCTTCACATTAATGACAATGTTCTTCTTCGTACCGTTGACATCAATGACAATATTTTCAACAACCAATGACAATAAACTTACAATATCTCATACTCCTTTGACATAAATGTCAATTAATTCCAACTATCTCTCCCTTTGTCATTGATGGAAACACAAACATAATTATCTTTTATTGTATTGCCCCTTCTTACAATATCTCTCCCCCTTTGACATCAATGACAAAGGGATGTTTATAAAACATTTATCCACAAATGGATCATGAAAAATATCTAATTACATCCAATGTAATATAGATACACTTCTCCCTCTGTTGGAGATTCTCTAATGCTCCCCCTTTCTCTAATATTCCTCTTTCTCTAACTCTCCACCCTTTGTTTCTATGATATTTGGGTGGCATGCTTCCTCTATAGTTGTCCAAGATAATTTTGACCATCTCCTATAATTTAAAAAGTTAGGAACTTAGTTATCCCATCACTTTATTATGCATGTTAAATTTATCTCTAACCTTGGCTTCTCAATGAAGAAGATCATGTTTTTTATCTCTTTGTGAAAGTCTTCTCACATTTCTTCTCTTCCTCAAGTTTTCTGATTGCCACAACCAAAATAATTGTCTTTATGCTTTTTGCTATCCTCTAGCATGGGAAATTCTTCATGCTTAAGTTTCATTTGAAGATTTATTTTGTAATTATTCCTCTTGACATCAATGGTGAAGGGATCCTCCTTTGACATACTTTACTTCCATTCATATATTCTCTTTCTATAATGTGAATTAGTATAAGATAATTTCACTTGTTTAAACTTTGACATCATTTCTCTTCAATCTCATGGAGACACTTGTAAATTCCATATTTATGTGCATGGGTTAAAGCTATGCAATCTTTCATCATCTAGGATCTTTAACATTTCCCACAATTATGTAGATGCCAATTCATTACTTTCCCTTGATACCAATCTATTGGACAAGTGGATTCTTCTCTTCAAGTTTTGTGATACTTCATCTTTTGAATTCTCTTCTACATGAAGTTGAAGAATAATGCTATAATTATCTCCCCCTAAAAATGTGCTTCTCCTTATGTACTAGGAGATATCTCTTGTGCGTGTAATGAAATTTGTACTATCATAGATTTATTCTTTTCATAGTATTTTTCTTGTTTCCTTCTCCAAACTTTTATAGACTTTCCTTTTTTCTTGGTCTTGGAATCTTCCATCTTGTGTTGTCTAGGTGATTTCACAAAGCTACTTCTACAATATTGTGCAATGTGTCCATAGTTATTGAACTTGTAGCATACACCACTATAGTTTACTAGAGGAATATATGAATTATAGTCTCTGAATTTTCACCCATAATGATTTATGTTTTTATTCCATTCATTATTATATCTCAAATGTGTTCTACACTCTCTTGCCTTATGTCCAAAATTATTTCATGAGTAGCAATAGCCATAAAAGGTACTCTTGAACCTATATATATGTGCTTTCCTCGAAGAAAAGGACTTCTTTCTACCTTCATTCCTAATAGGGATTTTAAAAACCGTGTCTTCGAGGATTTTTTTCATTCCCTCATTTGTCTTCTTAGGAGTCTCTTTGGAATCTTCCTTGAATGTTTGATTTTCTTTATATCCAAGTCTTGTTTTATTTGAGGTTACCTTTTCCCATTAATGATATCATCTAGGATTTTGGTGCTCTTTTTAAACTTGAGTCTTGTGTTCAACTTGGTGGTTGTCTTCTCCAATTCTTTCCTTACTGAAACAAATTCACACCTTTCACAACTTTCTTCCTTTGCTCTCAATTGGATTTTTACATCTTCTTGAATTCTTTTATCTTCTTCAATTTGGATTTTCAAATTGATAATTGTTTTATTTGCTTCCTTTATTTGATATTTCAAATCAATGATCACCTTTTTGGATTCTTCTTGTATTTTGGCCTTCAATTCACACTCGTCTTGAAATAGCAGCTTGCACTTTGAATTCTTCTTCCTAAGTCTCTCAATCTCATCTATAGCATGATAAAGTTCTTCCTCAAAACTATCTTCATCATCATCTTCATTATCAGATTTAGTCTTCTCTTCATCATGCGAGTGCTCATTTTCTTTATCATTTTCAAATCCCATAAAAATAATCTCTTCTCTATGGCCATCCCAATCGCTTTCATCAGATGAGCTATCATATCTATAAGAATATATATTCTTCTTGTAATCATAGGATTTCTTCTTCTCATTGGTTTATTATGCTTGTGACTATTTTTGTTTCCTTTCTTTGTATAAATCTCTTCTTCTTCATCACTATCACTACCTTTCAAATATGGGCATTTCTTAACAAGGTGTCCTAATTTTCCATAATTAAAATATTTAAATGGAAATTAAATTTTTTTGTTTCTATTTTTTAACTTCTTTACAAAATAAGATTCCTCCTTGTTTTTTTCTTCCTTGGAACTCTCACTTGGCATAGGTTCTTTCTTTTTTGACCTTTTTGTGGCTTTGAAGGTTTGCTTCCTTTTTAGATGTATTGTCCGTTTTAGTCCTCATCTCATATGCAGTGAGGATTCCATGTAGCTCTTTCATGGTTAATTTATCCAAGTCCATTTCTTCTATAACATAAATTTTAGCATCAAAACTTCAGGGAAGAGATCTTAAAACCTTTTGTACTACTTTTGATTATTGTAATTTTCACCAAGACCCTTTAGGGTATTGACTATCTCATCTACTCAAAGCAAATAGGCAACAATATTTTTCTTCATCTATAATCTTTAGACTCTCAAATTATCATCGATGGGTTTGAATTTTTTCTTTGTTTAATTTGTTGTCTCCCTCATAAATATTTTTTAATTTATCCCATATATCCTTAACATATTTCCAATGCATTATTTTCACAAGTTTTGATTCTGTTAATCCACACAAGATTGCATTCTTTGCTTTGGTGTTGTTTTCGTTTCCCTTCTTTCCTTTTGAATCCATTGGAGGAGTTGATGAAGTTGTATATCTATTTACCACTCATTCCCAAATTTTAAATCCAGGAGCATTTAAATAAGTTTCTATCCTTAAGCTCCAAAAGGCATAATTTGTCCTGGATCAAATAATAGAGACTTATTACAAGGGAATCCTTCTTGCCCGCTCATGTGTGCTCTATTTGTCACTTCATTACTTGCATTTAGTGTTTTTTTTATCAATTCTCTTCAAGTTATTTCATTTTCCCTATTTTCCCTTTCTTCTTGACATGTGTACTCTTTTAGATCTACCTTCAAGTGGTTAAACTATCATCGAAGGAACCCGCTCTAATACCAATTGATAAGCACAAGATTATACTGAGAGGGGGGTGAATCAGTATAACATAAATTTTACCAAGTTAAAAATTTATCAATCATAATACAATTATCTAATCAATATCAATAATCATGCACATGAGAAGAACACAATAACACATGATATTTATGTGGAAACCATTACAAGAGAAAACCACATAAAAATAATGCTTTTATATAAATTCTTCTTACAAATTTGTAGGTGCCAACCCACAGGAGATACCAATTCTGACAATTTGTAGGGACCAACCTACTAGAGGCACCAACCCCCCACAAAAAAGCACCAACTTAGCAAGGAACACCGATCTCTCCTTAAGGAAGCACCAACTTCCAAAATAAAACTAGGTTCCACCTTCTTGGATGTTGCAGTCACAATTTCCTCATGAAATATTCATTGACCTTCTCATAAAATCTTCACCAATTTGCATATATTCTTCTTCTAGATATGCAATAATCTTCATATAACTTTGCTCTTATTTCTTTTCTTAAAATTTGAATAAAATCCCTTCTATTGCTACACCCATATGTCTATTTGAAAGATCTTCTTAAATATTCTTTATTGGTTCACTCATTCACAAATTTGAATAATATTTTATTTCATTGTTACACACATCTATTTGTTTTTGTATGTTATGTCACTTTTTATTCTCAATCCACAACACACTTTTATTTTCTTCAAAATATTTCTCCTTTTATATCTACATATTCAAATATGTATCTCTTTGAAAAGAGATATCTATTAAAAACACACAACCTTTTAAATAGTCGTGTCCCTTTGTTAACTATTCCTTTATACTGATTTCCTTTTAAATACTTTGATTTATCTTCAAATGCTATCATATATCCTTTTAAATAAAGTTCACTACCTTCATAAAATCCATCACTACCTTTTGAAACTCAATCACTATCTTTAATCACTTTTACTTATTTATCCTCAAATTTTGTTTTAATTAATCGTCGCCCTCCTTTTGTCTTATGTTCTCTCATTTGTCTTATATGCTATCTTTTGAAAAGCGTTAGTTTCACTTTTATCATTAACTCTCTTCAATAATAATGAGTGTTGCCTTAATTCTAATTTTTTTTATTGTTGCCTTCTTTTCAAATATTAATCGCTACTTATTTATTTATTAATTACTTATTTTTAATTTAAATTATTATATTTATTGGTTACTTCTTTTAACTGATGCCTTAGATATTGGTGAATTGTACTCTTTAACTTTTATTGCTTCTATTTAACCTTCATTGTTGTACTTATGATAGTTGCTTCTTACTTTTATTGAACTCCTAATCATTGTCCCATTTCTCAAATATAATTGGCATACATAAGTTTTTGTCGAGGTAAAATCTTCCCATGTATTATCATTCAAGTCAACCCAAAAAATAAGACAATATTTATTTATACCTCCTTAATTAAAGGAGTCCATTTTATTTGTCCTAGCACTATCTTTTAGATATGTAATTTTAAGTGTTTCCTTCGTACCACATAAATGATCACTACTTATAGTAAATGGATTACTCCCTTATAGGGTTGATGCCAGAAGTTGGGTTCACAAAAAACTCAAAAAGTGGAATTGTTTTTCTCATTTTTTAGAATTTCTTACACTTGGACTGAAAGTTTGAACATTGAATCTTAAAAAAATTAGTAATTTAAATCTAGTTTCCAAATATGTAATTTATTCTAATACCCAGATGATACAAAATATTTTTTAATAAGCATATTTGCAAACCACTTTTAAAAGTCACTTTTTTAACCATACCATGCACGTGTACATGCACCATAATTTGACCTAATTCAAAGTATTTTTTAATTCCTTTTGGGAAAAGATATGTAACAACCCAAAGATTGATGAGGATATTTTTGTGAATATTTTTTATTGGCCCTAATTATTGTTTTTAAAAATCAACATGTATGGACACCATAATTTGACCTAAACTAATCATTTTTTATTTATTTTTCATTGTGTAGAGAATTGCTTGAAGATTGATGTCATATAATTTCTTTTACAAGAAAATCAACAGATTAAAAGTTATTAAAAAATAAGAAAGCCTGATATTTCAAGTTTATGGACCAGTTTTCTTAGAAATTAATTAAAAAATAGAAAACATAATCAAATCTTTAAAAAAATTATATATTTGAAAACTAGACATCATGATCTATAATGGGTATTAATTTCATAAATTAATTCTAAAAAAATCCATTAGCTATATTGCCAAAGAGAAATTTCTCTTGAATCTACCTTAGTTTTTAGTTGCAAGTCAAAGGCTAAGGGTCAGGTTACCAAACCTTTCTCGAGCCTAAAACCCAAGAAAAAAGTGGCTTGGCGACTCTAGCTTTAGAAAACAAGTACCTGTTTCAAAATGAGTACACATTCTTGTTGAATAGGACAACTGAGAGGGGGAGGGGGTGAATCAATTGTCACAGATTTTCACCTTTAATTCAATCACCGAAACTAATACTTAAAATTTCTTAAATGATTAATCATCAAATGCTAATGTAGAAACTTACATTCAGCACAAACACAACAACACCAAATTTACATGGAAAATCCAATGAGGGAAAAACCATGGTGAGGATTAACTCACATTATAGAGAATATCAAAACTGATTACAATAAGGCTCACTGCCTGAAATAAGGACTCACTATCCATAGGGCTACAACCTAGAGATACAAGAGATGGCTAACCACCAAGCTACATGGATAGTGGATCACTGCCAGAAGATTGAATTGATAAGATACACCTTCAATGTGTGGGGTTCAACTCCAATGAATCTTGAAAATTATAAAGTATTGTCGCACACAATAGTCGCTCTACAAAATTACACTTATCCACAACTGATAAAGCATTTAGGCTTAGATCTTCACACACTTTTTTTAATCCTTTTTGCATTCACACTTAATCCACATTTCATATCTGATTCACCTCATCTTCTCATTCCTCAAAACATCTTATATATACAAGCATATCTTAATCATTAATTAGATCGAGATCATATAAGGTTAACACATTTTTGATGTCGAAAAAAATCCATAAAACATAGCTAATCCACATAATATATTGCATATGCTAAGTCATCCAAGATCTTCAAATATTAGAATCATAGCTTGTCTCACGGTAGAAACTGAACCTAAAAACCAACACACCGAACCACATATAACGATCATGTTCGATAGGGAATACCAACGCATCAAATTAACCAACACATAGGACCATATATAATGATCATCTTCAATAGGGAATAGATTCTGGTAACCATCTCATACATTTAGTACTATGTTGACATCAATGACAACCATTTGACATTAATGATACCATTTGATGCAATCCAATTTCCAACAATCTCCCCCTTTGTCATTGATGGCAACACAAGATGTGAAAATCCAACAACTAAAACCTTTGCAGTTCCTTTCATGAGTTGTGATGATTTTCATCCTTTTCACATGCTTTCTCTCCCCTTTGACATCAATGGAAAAGAAATAAGATATATCTCCCCTTTACTTCTTTTTTTACAAAAAAAATCTTCAAAAATGATATAAAAAATGGTTCTTTACCTCAATCCTTTTTCCCTTAAAATATCTCCTTGTATTTTTCTTTTAGTTTCGAAAGAAATGTCTTCTAGGAATCCATTCCCAACCTGATGTTTATACAAATACTGTTGTTCTTTACTATCAAATCAATTGTTTCTAGAAGAGTATCTGGGATAGTGATATTTGGTTCATTTTTCTCAGCTTCGACCAAGATACCGAAAAGTTGTTCCAATCTTAACTCAATTATCTCTTTAACTTTCCAAAAAGTCTTCACAATACCATCCCTCTATATCAAAATGACTGCAAGTTCAAAATGTAAGGAATTGATGCTTTTCTTTTGCACTCCATCCTTGTCATTAAGGATATCATATGTCTTTCCAATAAAATCCAACTCAAGCTCAATAGCATCGATCTTTGCTTTGTAGTTTCCAATAGTAGTAGGCCACCAAAGACAATACCTATACACATTGTTTACACTTTTGATGCATATCTTTAATTCGTTTATGCTCTCAAACAATCTCTTTTGTGCATTTTCACATCTTTCTTCCATAGCCAATTGAATCTCATCTTTTTCTTCGGTTTCACTAGGTGAATGTGGCTTTAGTTTGTCTTCAATATCCTCAATCAATACTTCTAGTAAAAAAAAATTCAATTCGCTTAGATCAATATCATTATGAATTATGTAAATAGGCAAGGTCTCAGTGATCTCATCTTGTTCATATGATGGTCGTGACAACTCAACATATCCAATCTTCTTTAGTCCATCAGATTGCTCAAGAATCTTCACCACCTTCTCTTTAATGAAGTCTTGTTCATCATCATCCATTGATTCCAGATCAAGTGCTTCTATAATTTTTGCTTCATTTTCTTCTTTCTTCTCCTCTATCTTCAACTTCTTTATATGTAGAGGAGAACTTGAGATGATTCTTCTTGCTTTCCTCTTTTCGGAGGAGGGTCCTGCCTTAGATATCACAATCAGATTGGAAAACATGCCAGAGCTCCATGTACTTAATTTTTCTACAAATTATTATTTACAAATCTTTTCCTTCTCTGCTAAACATTCTAGATATCGATAAACTTGCTTCCCAACCGGTATAAATGACTTCCACACAACATTCTCTTTCAATGGTAACAATTTTAGAAAATACATCATCAAACATGTAACCAGAGATGCAAAATAAAAAGGGTAATTATCATTCTTTACCATAGTAATATTCTCCATTAATTGATTCCTCAGTAACTCACACAAATTGAAATCCTCATTCTTTTCAACCATTTGATGCGCAACAGAAATGACAATCGCCGAAGTAGAGCCTTCCCTATTTTTGAAATAAATCTTATATGAAATGCCATATGCCACATACCTTATCACAGGGTCGATTATAGTATGAATTAGAAGTTCCCTTTGATCCCCTGTTACTCTAGTTAGAGCTTCAACTTATTTTCTCCTCATTGAATTCTTTACTGGAACCGGTCCATTATTGCATAATCATGTTATTACTGCAATTGCTTCCTTTGTGATCTCATAGGGTTTAGCGAAGATCATCTGATCAATTTGAATTCTGCTTAGGATAAATCAAACAATATCCACATTTGAAAAGGATGGAAATTCGCTCCAAATATCTAAACCCTTGTGCCCTAAATTCTTCACCTTTTTCATTCACTCAACTAAAAGGGAACCTTCGAGATTTCAAATATTTTCATGGTTAAAATCATCGATTTGTAACTTACTTAATTTCTACAATTCGTTGTTGAGCAGATTAAATACCACCATTACCTTTGAATTGATTATTTCAGCCTTGATCTTTGTACTTTCACTTGCCAACAACCCTAACTCCTTATTTCTCAGCTGCACTTTACTCCTTAGCTCATTCGATTCATAATGTGAAAAGTGACCACTCAATCATCCTTATTTAACTTGTCACTTTTAGGGTTTCATCAAGGAAAGGTAATTTATGATATCATCATTTGTACTTCATTCTGTCAGTACCTCCTCAACCAATGCTACCAGATCAATTTTTCCCTAATTTTGCATTTATTGCTTTTCAACTTTTAAATTGACAACTATTTTTGAGAAACATTGTGAGCCAAGAAGGGCTCTGCAAATTTTGCAATTTGCATCTTTTCTGCCAGAATTTTCTTCAGTGCCTTCTAAGTAGAGATTCACATCACATATCCATGTGTCCTTGCATGACACATCATATATCAAGGGTTTTCTAGATTTTTTGTGACTGCTCCCCCTGAAACCATCACTGGGTTCAATTCTTAGAAGAGGTATTTACACTAGATGTAGATACATGGTTATTTGATTCATCCTTGTTCTCAGGTTCTTCCTTCTTTCTCCATTTTTTTCCATTTCTCTCCTCACTTATTCTGGATATATCATGTTCATAGGCTTGTTCTTTTGTTCCGGATTAGTTTTCTTCCCAACTTTGTTCTAGCAAAATTTTGGGATATGTCCTAGTTTGTTACAAGTGTAGCACATAACATATCCAAGATCAAATGAATTTTCTTTTATCTTTATCCTGCATTGATTAGCCTTGTGTCCAAAGATATTTCATGTGTAAAAGTAGCCTTGAAAGGATTGAATTATTTTATTTGTATTAAGTCTATTCAACATCATTTGGCTCCTACATTTGATAGCTCTATGTCCAAACTTGTTGCAAACATAACATTTTCCAGCAAAGAATCCAGCATTCTAACTCATTCTATTTTGGTTTATCCTACTTCTACATTATGTTGTTCTATGTCCAAATTTATTACATGAGAAACAAAATCCATTAAGAGATGGGTACCTTTGAGCATTAGGTTGTCAGATGGGAATCCTTCTGGTATTGTTCCTTTGATTCTTGCCTTGAAATTTCCTTTGATTTTTCATCTTGTTGAAAGTTGTTTTAGTCCTTGAGCTTTGTCCTTCTTCAATTCCTAGACCACCTTTATCCTTTGCAGGTTTCTGAGATGAAATCAACTCATCAAGCATTGTAGAACTTGTCTTGAACCTTTCTTCATGAGCTTTCACTTTTTGCAAATCAGCTTTTAGGGTTACCACTTCTTGTTCAAGCTTATTACATTTTTTTGTCTTCTAATTGATAATTTGTTTCAAGCATCCTTCCTCTATTTTTCCTTGTTCAATTTCCAATTTTAGATTTTCTTCGATACTTTTTATTTCTTCAAGTTCCATTCTTAGATTGCCAATGGTCTCTTTTACTTCCTTTAGTTCCTAGTTAACTTCTTTATGTTTCAACTTAAACTTCCAGATTTGATTCCTTAGCTTATGAATGTATTCACCTGCTTGCTTGAAATTTTTCTTTCAGATCTTCATTTTCAGATTCTAAAGCCTCTATTCTTAATTCTTCATCCAAGTCAGATCCCTTCCCCATTTAGTTCAAGCTACCAAGATCTCCATCAAGTTGTTAAACTTATTCCAAAGGACCAAGCTCTAATACCAATTGTTGAATAGGACAACTGAGAGGGGGGTGAATCAGTTGTCACAAATTTTCACCTTTAATTCAATCATCGAAACTAATACTTAAAACTATTTAAATGATTAATCATCAAATTCCAATGCAAACACTCAGATTCAACACATAAACATAATAACACCATATTTATATGGAAAACCCAATGAGGGAAAAACTATAGTGAGGATTAACTCACACTATAGAGTATCAAAACCTATTACAATAAGGCTCACTGCCTAAAATAAGGACTCACTATCCATAGGGCTACAACCCAGAGATACAAGATATGGCTAACCACCAAGCTACATGGATAGTGGTTCACTCTCAGAAGATTGAACTAATAGGATACACCTTCAATGTGTGGGGTTCAGTTCCAATGAAGCTTAGATTATAAAGTATTGTCTCCCACAGTAGTCACTCTATAAAATTGCAGTGATCCATAATTGATAAAGCATTTAGGCTTAGATCTTCCCACACTTATTTTAATCCTTTTTACATTAACACTTACTTCACATTTCATATTTTCTTCATGTCATCTTCTCATTCCTCAAAACATCTTATATATACAAGCATTTCTTAATAATTAATTAGGTCGACATCATATAAGGTTAACATATTTCTTATGTTGTCAAAACATCCATAAAACATAGCTAATCCACACAATATATTGCATATGCTAAGTCTGCCAAGATCTTCGGATGCCAAAATCATAGCTTGTCTCATGGTAGAAATTAGACCTAAAAACCAACACTTTGGACCACATATAACGATCATCTTCAATAGGGAATACCAACACATCAGACCAACCATCACACCAAGCCATATATAATGATCATCTTCGATAGGGAATAGCTTTCGGTAACCATTTCATACATTCAGTACTATGTTGACATCAATGACAACCATTTGATGCAATCCAATTTCCAACAATTCTGAAATAAGAATGGTACCTGTTTTAATTAAGAATGAGATCCATTCTAATTAAGAATGGGATCCCATTCTAAAATATAATGGGTACCCATTTTTATCCATTTTTTCCCAATTTGGAAAAATTGATTCACCACCTTTTTTGTGTACCATTCATTTTCTGCAGTACAGATCGACAGTGCCATTTTTTCTTATTTTTTATTTAATTTTGTCTTGTGCAATATCATTTTTTAATAAAAGAGGGGGTAAAAAATTATTCAATCTAGAAGAAATGCATTACAATCAATAAAAATTCCCACAAACAGGGATCACCAAGAATATCCAGCAAAGCAAATACCAACAACAAAAGGATCCAAAGACACACAACCCCAAGACCCAATTTAAGAATGTTGAATACCCTACTGAAGCAACAACTTCAACCTTCGGGAACAGTTCGAGGGAAGTTTCTCCTAGCCATCAATCTACCAAGTACCTCTATACTCAAGCCCATTTCACCAAACAAACCATAACCTTGTTTTATTCCCTAGGGATATGGACAAAAAAATTGACTCCAAAGAGGAATAGAGCTGGTGAATTTGGTGAACCACTAAATCCAACAACCAATTCACCCCTTCCAAGGAACCCTTATTCAACAAATCCACTAAAATTCGTGAATCAAACTCAAAAATGATCTTGCACCAATGCACAAGCCTTTTCTATAGCAATAAGGATAACCAAAGCCTCCATAAATTTATTACTTTGGTGCCCTTGAAAGATGGAAAATACAAATATGGGAGAACCCTCATTGTCCCTTCCCACACCACCAACACTAGCATAACCAGGATTATCTCTAGAGGAACCATCAATATTAATATTCAAGAAACCCACAAGAGGCATAAGTCATCTACGATCATGTTGGATCTTTTTAGTGGAAGTTCACTTTCCATTGGAACAAGACTTGTTTACACCTCCACCAACTAAACCCAACCCTTGTATAACCCCCAACTCATCAGCCTCTAGAGGAACATCCACCTCACACTTGGCCAAAGTAGTTTATTAAATCATGCCACGAGTCCATTGCCAAATCTGATGAGAAGATAGACTCTCTCCATTAAAGATCTTGTGATTCTTTTCTAGCCAAATATAATATAGAATACAATAAGGGCCTATGCCCCAAGCCACCTGAAGAAAAAATGTCCTGGCAGGAGGCCTCCCTAAATTCCTCCAAAACTCAACAAAAGATGAATCACATAAACGAGACTACCTCCAAACCTCCCACCAATTGTGCAAAATAATCATTGAGTATCTACATTGAAGCAAAAAGTGTGCCACAAATTCCACACAAAACACACCTAGAAGGCACCTAAAAGCCCCTCTTCTAAAGATTATCCCAAGTGAGAAACTTATTATGAGCCATAAGCCAAAGGAAAAAGTTGAATTTAGACTATATTGCATACTTGTTCCACACAAACTTCCACCAAGGAACATCTTCTCCACACTTTTGCCTATCCAATTCTAGATACCCAACAACCACCGAGAAAACACCCCTATGATTTAGACCCCAAGCCAAAATATCATCTATTTGCAAGGAACTGCAAGTTTTACTAGCCAAAATATGAGATAATTCCTCACGATCCTCTATAGATCCTTTGGAGGGCCAATACCAAACATCATTCCACTTTCAAACTTATGCTTGGCTAAGGCTTTTAGCAACTTTAAAATCTTCTACTCGAGTCTAGCCAACCTCTACAAAGGCAAAACAAATATTTTGCAAATGCGGATATAAGGTCATGATTGGGGGATGACCATCCCAATAGTCAAACCAAAAGAGAGCTTCTGATCCTTTATCAAAAATCCAAAACAAGCCCTGCTTAACAAGACTAGCTCCCCTTTTGAGAGTGTTCTAGATCATAGAACCTTTACCTTCCAAAGAGATCCTAGGCACATCCTTCCAATCTATCCCCATAGATATTTTGAGGAGAGAATCATGGCTCATGCTTGGTCCTTGCTAGTGCACCATCTCCAATAAATTTTTTCCACCAAAGCCTGGCCAGTAAGGATCACTTGTTGCAAACCAAGGCCACCAAACTATTTTGATCTACAAATATTCTCCCTATTCACTAAACTCCACTTTGAAGAAGCAAGATTATCATCCCATAGGAATTGTCTAGATAATCCATCTATCTCCTTAATGAAACTGACAAGAGCCAACTGAACCATACACCTATAAATTGGGAGAGCTTGAACCACATATTTTAATAACAAGACTCTCCTAATAGAGGATAACCATCTATAAGTCCAATGACTAACCCACTCCCAAAAATTTTCTAGAATATTCTTCCAAGTCTCTCTAGGTAAGAGACCAACATAGAGAGGGATGCCCAAGTACAAAAAAGGGGAGGCTCCAATATGAAATCTTAGGACATGCACAACTCTTGTTTGAACACATAGTAGATTATTAAAGGAGAAAATAGAAGACTTATCTTCATTAATTTTTTGATCTAAAGTAGCAAGATAGATATCCAAAGCCCGCATGATGTTCGTCACTTCATGAATTGTAGCAACACCCAACAAAGCTATATCATCCAAAAATTGTAAGTGGTATTGGGAGGGCAACCCATTTCCTCAATTCCAACCTTGAATAAGGTTATGCCTCACATGGGCTTTCAAAAATCTCCCAAGGCCTTATGCCATAATAATAAATAGATAAGGAGACAAGGGGTCACCCTACCTGAGACCCCTAGAGGCTCCAAAAGAGAAGGTTCCCCATTAATCAACATTGAATAGGAAATCAACCCAACATAACTCATCACCCATTCAATCCACCCATCCCCAAGCCCAAAGGAAGAAACCATCTTACGAAGAAAATATTATTTAACCCAATCATAAGCTTTAGCCATATCTAATTTAATAAACATAGCCTTCTCCTTGGATATCTCCATAAAATGAATAGCTTCTACAACAATAACCACTCCATCAAATATTTGGCTCCCTAAAATAAAACCACCCTATTCTTCAGAGATGATCTTACCTAGCCACGACCTAAGTCTCTCCACCAATAACTTAGAAATAATCTTGTAAACCACATTACATAAGGCAATTGGTCTAAAATGATCAAGAGAATTAGCTCCCTCCCTCTTAGAGATAAGCATAAGGAAGGTATAATTCATAACTCTCAACATCTTCTTACTACTATGTGGCTCCTACACAACATCCAACATATCAAATTTGATAACCTCCCATAACTCCTAAAAAAATTCTATTGAAAAACCATTTGGGCCATTGGCCTTTCCTTTTTTTCATTTTGAAAACAATCTCTTTGACCTCCTCCAATAAGATAGGTTTAAGCAACGTCTCATTTTCCTCAGGAGAAACAACTGAGGGAATACATTCCAAGATAATATTTTGTTCCACATCCATCATTGGAGAATCTTCCTTGAATAGAGAAGAATAAAATTGAATAGCTTCTGCCCATATGAGGACACTAAAGATGAAATAAAATTACCATGTCTCATAGATTTAACTATTTTGAAGGAAAAAAAAGTATTCCTATCTCTCTCCTACAACCAGTCAATCATAGCCTTTTGTTTCCAATTTTTTTTTTTCCTCGGTTCCCATTTTGCATACTCTTTCTTGGCATCCTCTTCTTCTCAAAGATATTCCAAGGACATCCCATGATCCCTATTCTATCTAGTGATGGAATCCAAACATTTTTGGGATCTCAAATTTTTCCTAAAAATATTACCAAAACTTTACCTATTCCACTTCCCAAGTTGATATTTCACAAACTAGAGTCTTTTAACAAAAGTAAACATAGCAGTACCATACACAAGAGAACCCTTCCTCAACCACTCCAACATTAGATCTTGCAAAGAAATCTCACACCACCACATGAGTTGTAAATTAAAGGGAGGGTTCTTAGAAATGTTCCTCCCACTCACATAGAATTTGATAGGCCAATGGTTAGACTCCTTCCAATCCAAAATTTCTGAACTAGAAAGCCAATTTCTACTAATCTAGAAACTAGAGACCAAAAATCTAGCCAATATTTTTGAGATACAACCCTCCCCACATCTTATGTTGGTCCATGTGAACATACCATTACCAAGCCTTACATCAATTAAACTCAACAAATCAATATTTTCTTTGAACATCATAGATGATGGATCAAGTCTATCTACCCCTCCCCTTTTTTCTCCAAACTAGTAATATCATTAAAATAACCAACAAGAATCCAAGGAAGAAAAGGGCCTAAAGAACACACAAACATGATATGGGCCCAAAGCTAAAACTTTCCAGGAAGCTCTATTGGAGCATACACATAATTAAGCATGAAAATTTCACCATATTCAAAGCTTGAAGAAACTATGGATAAGGAATTTTTGCTAGCTATCCACCATATAGGAGAAATATTGCATGGGTTCCAAAGGCAAACAATCCCCCTAGATCTATCATGCACCCCAATAAACTGACATTGACCTCTCCCCCAAACCTTGGAGGCCAAATTAACCATACCATCCACAAAGATCTTAGTCTCCTGGATGAACACGACATCAAGAGAGTGAATTATATCTTGAACAACCTTTTATCTAGGGGAGCTATTCAATTCCCTTGCATTCCATGACAAGAAAATCATTATTATAGGTTAGAAAAGTGGAAATCAATGGTCCTAACTGACCTTGACTCCACCAAATTCTCCCCCATGATTTTAATTTTGTCCCGATCTTTCTTTCTACCCACCTTAGAAGCTTTCTCAGAGCTTCCCTTTTTAAAAAATTTCTATTGTAGACCCAAAGTAAGCATAACTTTGTTATTCTTACCAGAAACCAAAGTTGTCACCTTTGGTAATGGATCATGCAAATTCAAGGCCAAACCATCTCCTACTTCCTTATAATCAACAAAGTCCTCTCCCCAAGGCATAACAAAGACTAGTCTATATCCATCTAAGAGTCTAAATGGTCTTCCCCCAGACTATCCTGATTCACATTAGGATCCAACTGGTTCATTCCCTCTATATCTGACCCTGCATGTAGCCCATCAAGGAACCCATCATGTTGTTCCATATACTCTAAAGCCTCAAAGCGATTGAAAGAAGCATTTTCTTGCCTCTCCTTCAAAGTTTTCTTCAATCGTCTAACCTTATTATGAGGCTTGATCAAAATAAAACCCTCCTTATCGAAGTCCCCCCAAACATGGGTTCCTTCCCTTTATCCTTTGAAGGAAGAGGGTGAGAAGGCATCTTGTTGGAAGCAATAGTTACATACCTCACAAAAGAGCTAAGTTTGGGACACTTCTTCTATAAATGTTTGTATTCATGACATATTTAACAATAAAAGGGAAGAGCTTCATAATCCAGTTGTTGAATCCAAGAAGTAGATCCATCCTGAATCTCCATTGAATCTGGTAGTGGATGATTGAAGTCAATTTCCACACAAATGTGAGCACATGAAATTACCTTTTTATCCATCATTTGTTGCAAAGGACCCACCAGTTTGGCTAGAAGCACATCAATCATATGCATGACATCATTCCTCCAAAACTCTTTTGGAAACCATGAGAGTCTCACCCACACAAGAATCTTTGATGATAATTCATTAGTTGGATTAAACCCTATATGTCAGGGTTTAATAAACAAACCCACTTGGTTATAAAAATAGCCCCCCCCTCAAAGGCCTTGTTTCGATTCACCAAGCATGAAAGCAGTAGCGAAAAATAATTATTGGCCACTTACATGACCTCCATATCCCCTTTGAGATTCCAAGGCTTATGAACCCATGATTCTATAAATGGAAGGGAGACTCAAAATACCCATAAACTTTCAAATCAAAGCATGGTTTCTTAAATAACGCATCCTTCACTATCAAGTTTGACTAAATAACTAAAATTGGATGAGATAGGCTCTTCTCTAAACTACCATTGATTTTTGAAACACGAGGCCCTCCAATTTGAGTAGCTTCTCCATCATTTAAGGTTTTTCTTAAGAATTCCACAAATTGTGCATGGCTAGATGGGGAAAGATCCACCCTCGAAACCATTTCAATATGTCATTTTATTAAAAACCCTCAAACTTGCACCTAGCGCCATTAGCA
The DNA here is from genome assembly GCA_007115665.2 of Sequoiadendron giganteum. Classification (NCBI taxonomy): domain Eukaryota; kingdom Viridiplantae; phylum Streptophyta; class Pinopsida; order Cupressales; family Cupressaceae; genus Sequoiadendron; species Sequoiadendron giganteum. The sequence continues at coordinate 702,645,643 of CM021102.1, forward strand.
ATACCACGTCTGACTAAGCAAAACAACACCACCACCCACTAGAACCACAACCCACACACCAAAGACTACCATGCAAAACCACACCACCCCAAATCTGACAATAACCTCAAAACCCAACATGGATGCACAAAATAAATACACAAACCCCCACCCCTCACAACAAAATAAACCCCATGCAACCCATGATAACACCAAACTTCACTTCCCTGATTTGAAGCAAAAAGAAATAGACCTTTGTAGGCCACACCAAGGGCATGCAGGTCCTAGCATGACACATGCATGGCGCTCCAACCTGCCACCCTCCATCACCAAAGCTCCATCTTGTCTATCCATCATCTTGTGCAATCACTTAACAAATCATATTCTATTCAATTTTTTGAAGGAGACAATCATGATTTCAATATTTTGAAGTGGAATCAAGTACAAGGATTTTTCTCAAGAAGAATTGAAAAAAGAGGCACTTTGGATGTATTCATATTTATTTGTACTTCAAATATTATAAAATAAAGGATCTCCATATATAGTTTTATTTTAAAATTTCAAGGAGGTATCAATTTCATTTATTTTTAATCAAGAGGGTTTGGTAATCATGAGATCAAAACAAAGGAAAAGAATTTTTTTAGGAAGTTAATGACACCTGAATAAATTGAAGCAAATAGAGAGATGGAGGCAAAAATACAAAGAGATAGAAGAAAAAGGATTCATGAAATGAAAAATATTGAAGCATCTATTTCCATGAATCTTGAAGAGGAGACCATGAAGGATGGGATAAATGTAGATGATGTAAATGTGAAAACGGTGGATATGGAAGAAAATACGATTATAGAGACAAACACAACTATGCCATCAAATTTAAGTTTGAATGCTATGGAAATAGTGACTATGCAAACAACTTCAAGTATGTCTTCAAATAAAAATTTCAATGATATGGAAAACGCACCTATTCAAACAAATCCAAGTATGTCTTCAAACCCACATTTTGATGATATTGATATTAGTTATTTAGATTAAGATGGATGCACCAATAATGATATTAATTATACTAGTGAAATAATGAAAAAATAAAATAATAATGAAATATATTGTATGAATGAAAATGAGAATGAAATCACTTGTATTGATGAAAATGAGAATGAAATCTCTTGTATGGTTGAAAATGAAAATGAAACCCCTTGTATGAATGAAAATGAAAATATTCTTTTTTTTACAATTGAAAGAGATGTCTTAGATAACCTTCCTGATAAAATTTCTTGGAGACAAATGAGAACTTGTGGAAATAGATTATATAGAATGTTTTTTTATAAAAAAAACTAGGATTTCAATGTCAACTCATGATGTAATTGATGGAAATGTGGAAAATGCGAAAAGTGATGAAAAAATTGGGCATTTTTAAAACCAAAAAAGAAAGATGGTTCAATAGTACAATTCATATCTAGTGTTGCCAATGCTATCGATTCTATAGGAAAAAAGTTCGATCTAAAGATAACAATTTATAATGTCATGCAAGAACATCTACTTTAGTTAATAAATCATCTTCAAATAAATGAATGTTAAATAAGATTAGTAAATATATAAAAGTAAATCCTAAAACTTTGATAATAGTGACTAAGAGAAGAGAAAGTATTGAAAATGATCCAATTAGTCAATGATGGAGTTTTAGTGGTAGAATCCAAAGGTTGAACATGAATTTAACTAATGAAATCAAATCTTCAATTGAAAAATATTAGCATGATAATACAAGAGTATCACCTAATATTAGAGATATTTTAAAATTAAGGGTGGGATAAAAAATCCGTGACCCTCATCCAAAACATATTAGACATGACTCAAATTGAATTTTATAAAAAAAAATAGATGATTCAATCTTACCAAATATTAGCATAAGTCAAAGATCATTTGAAAAATGTAAACCTTGGCATGTCAAAATTAATAAACAGTGAATCCCTTGTTGTTGTAAAAATCATGCACAATTTCATTTTTATGGTATTTTTTGATATATATGTTGTACTTTGCATCCTAACAAAATTATACAAGAATGTGGTATTAATATGCCACCTAAAACAATCAAGGATTTCATAGCAAGTTTATTTTGTGAACCATCTAATGGACACTTTTTTTATTTAAATGCATGCATTTCCGGACAATGCAATAGAGTGACAACCTTTCTTTTTTAAGAGAATGTATGCATGAAAGTAGTTTACATAAATTTGGACAACACTTAGTGGATGTTAAAAAAATAAAAAATGTTAATATTCTTTAAAGGATGGAAAATTTGGAAAACGTTATGAGCTAATCATAGAAAAATTAGTGTGCATGCGTTCATTAGAGAATTTAAAAATAATATTGTACCCAAATATGTCAAAATCTTTCAATATGCTTGATGGTCAATTTCGTACATGTAAAAATACATTTCCAATTGGAACTATATTATCAATTTTTGATTTTGTAGATAACTATGCTCTGACTCCACAAGAGGAAATCCAATCCCAATATTATAATTCAGTAAAGGTGGTCATATTTGTTCATATTGTATATAGACATGCAGATGATAGTACAAAAGATAATAGATTTTTTTGGGAGAGTACCAATTTTATGAGTGATAATCGATTACACTCATTAGAGTTTGTTCAATATTGTTTTAATATATTTTATAAAATTTTAAAAGAAAGATAAATTCAAATGAGAGAACATCTCATATGGTCAGATAATTGTACCAGACAATTCAAGAATTCTAGAATGTTTTCTTGGTTATGTAGAGCTCACAAAGAAAATAATATCCAAAACATGTGAAGTTTTTTTCAAGTTGGACATGGTAAAGGAGAACATGATGGAGCAAGTGCATTTTTTAAAAGAGCTCTTGCTAGAGAGAAACTAAAATTCGAGGATGCAATGAAATTCAGAGATGCACATACAATTGTAGATCGATGTAATACAAAATTATCTATAGGAACAAGTGAGAACTCAATAATTCGACACTTCTTTTGGTTAGTTGATGAAGAGAATATTCTTACTCGATAAGATTGTGAAACAATTGATGGATCTAAAAAATGGAATTCGTTTAAGATTTTGAATGCAAACACGTGGACAATATGGACAAGGGAGCTTGCATTTTTTTGTTAATTTTGTATTGTAGGTGATTGGGAGGAGTGTGAAAATACAAAATGGGTCAAAGAATGGGAACAAAGAGACTTAATGCCTACATCAACACTTGATTAACATGGAACAACAATTGAAGAAGATAATCAAGTGTTTGCATCAGATGATTATGATCATGTTTTGGACCTTGTACATGAAGGTATTCAATTGAATTCAAATTTTTATATCACATTATTTTGTAATATATAATTTTATATGTCTGCATGTTTATATGTGAATTATATGTCACTCTTTATTGAATCATATTTTTTTTAGGACATGTGTATGTTGTAGTTGCACCTGAGGGGAATGAAGAGGAGATAGAGTATTGATTGGCTAGATGTGTTGAGAGAAAAAAATAAGTTGGTACATCCTAGAGTGGATGATGATAACTATGAGTATGCAATTGGTTTTGTGGTTGTTGTTGGAACTTGGCTATGAAAATATTTGTAAAAAAAAAATGGTTTGTTTGCATTTGGAGACTATGAAAGACACAAGAAGAGTATACATTACTCACATTTGATTGTGGCAACCAATATAAAACTAGTTAGGTTTCAAGGGATAACTATTAATAAAGTATAATGGAAACTTTTAATGAATGAGCATGAGACAATCATAGATGTATTACAAAAAAGAGAGGATGTAGATGGTACAACAAAATAAATAAATACAGGTAAGTATATAGTTGTATATATTTAATTGATAGTATATATATTTATATTTAAAAATTTCCCACATAACTTAGAGTTAAGGCTCACATGTGTCTCCCCTTAATTCATCTTCTTATGTTAGTCTTAAGTCATTTCCTAATTATGGTTGAATAATTTTTTGTTTTAGGTCTCCCAAAACTAGATGTATTATAAAAGAGAGAGGATGTAGATGCTACAATGGAATTTGAACAAATATAGGTAACTATATATAGTTTTGTACATTTAATTGATAGTCAAAATATAAAGCTAAGTAATTCATTGTCATTTTATAAAAATTTTAGAATTAATTGCATATCCCCTTAAGCCATATCCTCTTAGGCCCCCTTAATTCGTCTTTGATTATATACTCTTTTAAGCTATCTCATATTTATAGAACTGATTTTCTCACATGACACATAATTTGAGTCAAGGCTCTTGTATCTCCCCTTAACCCATCCTCTTAGGGCCCCTTAAGTCATCATCTTGGCTACCCTAAATCCATCCTATTGCATCCCCTTAAGTCATTCTCTTAATTCCCCTTAAGCCATCCTCTTAGGACCCCTTAAGTCATTGTATTAGCTATCTTAAATCCATCCTCTTGCATCCCCTTAAGTCATTCTCTTAACTTCCCTTAAGCCATCCTCTTAGGACCCATTAAGTTAGCTACCCTAAATCCATCCTCTTTCATCCCCTTAAGCCATTATATTAACTCCCCTTAATCCATCCTCTTAGGACCCCTTAAGTAATCCTCTTAGCTACCCTAAATACATCCTCTCTTAGCTACCCTAAATACATCCTCTTAAATTTCCTTAAGTCATTATATTAACTCCCCTTAATCCATCCTCTTAAGACCTCTTATGTCATCCTCTTAGCTACCCTAAATCCATCCTCTTTCATCTCCTCAATTCATTCTCTTAACTCCCCTTAAGCCATCCTCTTAGGACCCCTCAAGTCATATCCTCTTAGGTCCCCTTAAGTCATCCTAGATTGGTACCCTTAAATCCATCCTCTTGCATCCCCTTAAGTAATTTCTTAATTATAGTTAGTCATTTTTATTTCAGGTCTCCCACAACTAAATGATATTTCTAGCTAGTACTTGTGCATTCAACAACTCATGAAAAAATATAGTAGATAATTTTGCCTATGGTAGGAATCACTTGAATTTGTAAGGAATTTCTAAGATCCAATTTTTTAACTTTTATTAAATTGTTCTTTCCTTGCATGACTTGGAGTTATGACTCATAAAATGTATAGTTAATTTGGAATTACATTCATTATTTTTGTAGGTCCACCACGATCATCATTACACAATTTCATCATAAATGCATTACAAAAAAGAGAGGATATAGATGTTACAATGGAATTTGAATAAATGCAGGTAACTATATAGTTCTATATATTTAATTTATAGTTGAAATATAAAGTTAATTAATTCATTGTCATTTTATAAAAAGTTTAGAAATGATTGCATGTACCTTTAAGTCATATCCTCTTAGGGCCCTTTAAGTCATCCTATATTTCTTACCCTTTTAAGCCATCTTGTAATTATAGAACTAATTTTCTTACATGACAGATAATTTGAGTCAAGGCTCTTGTATCTCCCTTTAAGCCATATGAGTCTTAGGATCCCTTAAGTCATCCTCCTCTTAATTCATCTTCTATTCATAGCTGAAAGGAAAACAGACGGTGCAAAAAAACATTCCTAACGCTAAAACCACAGAGGAGAAATGCAAAAGACCAGTTTTAAAACTTTCAAAACAACTGAGATAAATAAAATACAGGATAACAAGAGTAACAAAAAAACAATACACACAAAGATAACACCAAAATTACGTGGGAAAACCCTTACAGTAAAAAACCCACCAGACCAAGAGCAATCACTTTGTATTATAGTAAAAGATTACATACAAAGTTAACAAAATTCTCTCTCTCTGATATTAGCTCACAACAACAGACTTCCTTTTTCGAATACTCTCACTGTTACAATGCTTTTCTGCATACAATGAATTCTCAATCATCATAACCATCACCTTAGTGACTTCTACAATATATATTCGATTGTTACAAGTCTTACACACATTATTCTGCCAACCAACCAATCAAGTGCCTTAATTATGCACCTTCCTTCTGACAGATGAATTTGATCGCTTCTGACCAAGTCACCCTGCAATCACGCAGTGGGCCACCCAGGCATTAATTCTCTTTGCCTGAAATGGATTCTATCAACCATCGTATCTAAGCCTTGCAATTAATTCTTTCACCACTCCAGACTTCGGCCAATCAGTCATTGATAACTCACCATGTGTCACCTTCCTATTTGTTCACCGTTTCTAGTCAAGTCAAACTGGTCAACTCAAACATCGAACTTCTCTTACCGTGCTACCTCACCAAGCCAAAGAGACCACTACGGTAAGTGAAGACACTTTCTATGGCCACCTTTTCAAAATTTCTTCATATTCCCACACAAGGAGATACCTGACCACACCAAATATAAAGAAAGGACCACTGTAGGTATGATAGGATCTAATGACACCTAGATTGACAGGTCCCTCTCATGGTGACATGCCACCACCAAATGGCCATGTAGGGATGCAATTAAATCTCCTAAGATATGGATGGGTAACTCACAATGTCTGGCCATTTGAGCTCATCATGCTAATACCTTGCCTTCATCACATTCCTTGCATGAGGGTGGAGGTAAGAATCCTCAGATCACAGTTTACCTTTACTGATCATGGATACATGGGCCAAAGGCCATCTGGTAAGCATCTCGCCAGATCATTGTCATTTCATCATGGCATCTGCCACCATTCAGTAACCCTCGAATAGGGGAGGTAATCTTTCAACTGACTGTAAGAAACATCGCATACCAGACTCTATGATGGTAACACTGCCCAACCATAGACAGACCAACAGAGGCTCACGGTAAAGTGGTAAACCGTACAACCGCGCCTCTAAGAAGAACTCCCAGCGGTAGAGAGGTAAAAGATATGAAAAGAAGAAAAATTTCCAAGTATTTTATAGATATTCAAGCCAGTAAATTGAGGCAGCTTTTCCAACAAGCTCCCACTTGACAAAGATTTACTGGCTTCTCTAGACTTTGAATTTACTGATGATCATAGGCCTCAAGGCCCATTGAATCTATGAACCATCTGAACTTGTATGTGCTCACTAGCTTTGTTAATGCATCTGCAAAATTCTTCAAAGTGTCAAACTTTTCTAAACAGACCTTTCCATCTTCCACCATATCCCTCACGAAGTGATATTGCACATCAATGTGCTTCATCCTGGCATGGAAAGTAGGGTTCTTTGCCAAACAAATGACACTCTGACTATCACAACAAATTGTAATCTGCCCTGCATCAAAACCAATATCAAAACACAAGTGACTCAACCAAACAACTTCTTTGCAAGCGTGTGTTGTTGTCATATATTCTGCCTCTGTAGTAGAAAAAGTGACTACAGCTTATCACTTGCTCATCCAATTGACTGCACCACCATTTAACATAAAAGTGTATCCACTGGTGGATCTTCTACTATCAATGTCCCCTGCCCAGTCAGAATCCACATATCTACGAATGTTGAGTGTTCTTTGTGATGCAACCAAATTGCCATGGTAACACAAAGCATATTCTGAAGTACCTCTCAAATATCTAAACACTCTCTTCACAGCATCCCAATGTGTCCTTCCTAGATTTTCCATAAAACAGCTCAGTACTTCCACTGCTTGGGCAATGTATGGCCTGTATAGACCATTGCATACATTAAACTGCCAACATCACTTGCATAAGGCACCCTGGTCATGTCCTCCATCTCAGTAGTAGATTTTGGACAGTCTTCAACAAATAGTTTCGTTCCTTGCAAGATTGGAACAACTAGCTGCTTGCAATCACTCATACCAAATCTCTCTAGAACAGTGTTAACATACTTACTCTGGTTAACCCAAAGCTTTCTACTCATTATGTCCCTAGTTATTTCCATCTCTAGAATATACCTTGTTGCACCCAAATCTTTCATTTCAAACTTTGCAGACAACTGAGATTTAAGATTAGAAATCATATACTTACTATTTCCTATGAATAACATATCATCCACGTACAGGGTAATAATAAGCACACGATCATTTTTACATTTATAATACACACAATGATCAGATTTTGATCTCACAAATCCCATGGACAACACAAAGGTATCAAAATTTTGGTACCACATTCTAGGAGACTGCTTCAAACCATACATAGATTTCTTTAATTTGCAAACTAGAATTTGTTTACCATTTTCAACGAAGTGCTTAGGCTGGGACATGTAAATCTCTTCTTCTAGGTCTCCATGGAGAAATGTTGTCTTCATATCCATTTGCTTGATCTCTAAGTCATACGTTGTTGCCATTGACAAAAGAGATCTGATAGATGTCAGCTTTGCTACAGGGGAAAATATTTCTCCATAATCAATTCCCTCTACCTGGGAATACCCCTTTGCAACCAACCTTGCCTTATATTTTTCAACACTGCCATCTAGACCAGTCTTCTTCTCAAATTCCCATTTACAACCAACAGGCTTTCACCCCTCAGGCAAAGGTACCAAATCCCAGGTTTCATTCTTCTTCAATGATTCCATTTCTTCATTCATGGCTTCCAACCAGGAATTTGAGTCAGACATGCCAATAGCTTCTTTCATAGTCCTAGGCTCATCGGTGCTAGTAATCAAAGCATAGGCACAGTTCAAATCCAACATAGAGAAACCATACCTATCAGGTTGTCATTTTTCACGTGTAGACCATCTTACTGGCTGAGGTTGTGGTTCTTCATCTTTAGAACTCTTAGATCTGCTTGAACTCTCCTTAGTTTCAGGTACACCATGAAATTCCTCTTTTTCTAGAGTTTGAGGAATCTAAACTACATTATTCTTCTTTTCTCTTTGATCTGTCTCTAACTGTGAATCAACTACTGAAGGTTTTAGCTCATGAAATATTACACTTCTGTTGTACAAAACCTTCTCACTATCAAGATTCCAAAGCTTATATCCCTTCACACCAACACCATAGCCAATGAAGATACATTTAACAACCTTGTTCTCCAACTTTGATCTTTTCTCATTCGACACATATGCATATGCCTCACAGCCAAAGACACAAATATTTCTCAGAGAGGGCTTCTTACCAAGCATGCTTCCAAAGGTGTTTTGTCAACAAGAGCAGAACAAGGTGAATGATTTACCAGGTAACATGCTATAGCCACAACCTCAACCTAGTTATTCTACTCTAGACCAGCACTACTCAACATACTTCTCGCTCTCTCCATTAAAGTTTTGTTCAACCTTTTAGCAACTCCATTATGTTGTGGAGTATAAGGTGTAGTTTTATGCCTTTTAATCCCATTGTCTTTGCAGTACCTTTCAAAATCTGCAGAACAAAACTCACCGCCATTATCCGTCCTCAAGCATTTAATTTTCTTTCTAGTCTGATTCTCTACCAAAGTTTTAAATTGTTTAAACCAACTGAACACTTCTTATTTACTCTTAAGAGAGTATATAAATGCCCTTCTTGAATAGTCATCAATAAAAGAAACATAATATCTAGACTTTGATAATGAAGGAATATTAACTGGACCAAACACATCAGAATGAACATAATCCAACACACCAGAAGATTTATGAGGACTCAAATAAAATGAAACGCGGTGTTGCTTTCCATAAATATAGTGTTCACAAAAATCAAACTCAAGGTTACAATCATCAAGCCCTTCAACAAGATTTTTATTTTTCAAGGTTTTTAAACCTTTCTCGCCTATGTGACCAAGTCTATGATGCCACAGCATGGTCTTCTCTACTAGGAGTTTCACCTCCAAAGCATTTGCACCTAGAAGAGCTTCATCATCCTTCTCTACAGGAGAAGCTTTGGTAGACTTTACAGAGACGTTGTTACATTGAACAGGACATGCATCCATCTTGTACAGAGTGCTAGTACATACACCCTTAGCCAGCACCATTGTGCCTCTAACCATCTTACACCCTTTACTTGAGAAAGAAACTTCCACACCAGCATCATTCAGCTTACTGACAAAATGTAAGTTACGATCCAAACCTGGTATGTGTAGTATATCACAAATCCCTTTGATTCTTCCATTAGGGAACTATATTTTGACTCTTCCATGGAAAATAATCTCTAGTGTTGAATCACTTGCCAGGTACACCTTTCCACCATCATACTTTTCATATTTAGTGAACCACTCTCTATGAGATGTCATGTGAAAAGATGCACCTAATTCAACCGGCCAGACATTATCTGATGCCTAAGTTTCTAAGGCTACAATGAAGGCATCTACATCACTCCGAGAAGAGTCATTGTCTAAAGAGTTAATCTTCTTCTTCTTCTTCTCCTTACAATCCTTTCGGATATGGCCAGGCTATCCACAATTCCAACATTTCACCTTGGAGTTTTTACCAAGAGAATTTGATCTCCCTTCAAATTTGGATTTGGACTTCTTGTCCTTCTTCTTGCCTTTCTCCTTCAATCTACCTTGAAAAAAAAGGGCCTCTTTGGCCATCTCTGAAGACTTCGTCCACATCTCTTCAGACAATAGTGAGGCAACAATGTCTTCCATCTTGAAATTAGTGGTTGTACTTCCAATAGCCATTACAAGATGATCCCAAGTGTCAGGTAACAAACATAATAGGAGAATGCAATGATCCTCCTCTTCTATCTTCACACCCATAGACGCCAATTAAGCAACACTCATATTAAATGAGTTCAAATGGTCTACAACAGATGCACCTTCTTCCATCTTCAAGGAGTACAACTTCTTCCTCAGGAATAAATTATTTACCAAAGACTTTCCCTGATAAATTTTACCAAGCTTCTTCCATAACGAAGTTGCAGTCTTCTCCTCATGGACGTTCAGGAGTATAGAATTGACCAGACTAAGTCTTATAAGTCCTCTAGCTTTCTATCTGAAAGGTCCCAATCTTCTTGCTTCATACCTTGTGGCATAGTTCCAGACACAACAACCCAGAGGTCTCTATCCACAAGCAAGTCTTCCATTTTGAGTTTCCATAACTCAAAGTTTCCGCCATTGAATTTTTCAATCTCTATTCTATCTGATGTACTCGCCATCTCAAACAGAACTGGGTTCTAACTTTGCAAGACTCCCACTAGAACAGTATTAGCACAAAAAACTAGCCCTAGTAACAAGGATAACACAACTGGCTAGGCTCTGATACCACTTGAAAGGAAAATAGACGGTACGAAAATGATTTCCTAACACTAAAACCACAGAGGAGAAATGCAAAATACTAGTTTTAAAACTTTCAAAACAACTGAGATGAACAAAATATAGGATAACAAGAGTAACAGAAAAACAATACACACAGAGATAACACCAGAATTACGTGGGAAAACCCGTATGGGAAAAAACCCACCAGACCAAGAGCAATCACTTTGTATTACAGTAAAAGATTACATACAAAGTTAACAGACTTTTCTCTCTTTGATATTAGCTCACAACAACAGACTTCCTTTTTCAAATACTCTCACTGTTACAATTCTTTTCTGCAGACAATGAATTCTCAATCATCATAACCGTCACCTTAGTGACTTCTACAATATATATTCGACTATTACAAGTCTTACATGCATTATTCTTCCAACCAACCAATCAAGTGCCTTAATTATGCACCTTCCTTCTGACAGAAAAATTTGATCGCTTCTGACCAAGTCGCCCTGCAATCATGCATTGGGTCGCCCAGGAATTAATTCTCTTTGCCTGAAATGGATTGTGTCAACTGCTGAATCTGAGCCTTGCAATTAATGCTTTCACCGTTCCAAACTTCGGCCAATCAGTCGTTGATAACTCACCACATGCCACCTTCCTATTTGTTCACCGCTTCCAGTCAAGTCAAATCGGTCAACTCAAATGTCAAACTCCTCTTACCGCGCTACCTCGCCAAGCCAAAGAGACCACCATGGTAAGGTGGTGTCACCTCGGTACCGCTTAACTCCTTCTCAACCTCCATTGTCTAGCAGTAGACATACCGCACCACCGCGACAAAGAAAAGGAACAGTCGTGGTATGGCGGTAGGCACTTAACTACTTGAGTTCCACCTTTACCACAGCCACCACAGAGCTTAGAACAACCCTCCATGGTATGGCAGTGCCACTGCCCAACCGCGAGGCTAAACAAAGCCTCCCACAGTATGGAGGTAACCGCCAGTGCTAGTCGTTAAGCTCACTGCTCTACCTCACCCCGATTGCAAGACCTCCGTGATAAGGAGGTAAGCAACTCCTTTGACCGCCAAAGCTTACCTCACCACCGCAACATGGCCAAAAGGCCATTGCGGTATGGCAGTAAGCATCTTCACAAACTATTTTCCGTTTACCGCGGTTATCGCACCACCATCGAGCAACCCCCATGATAGGGAGGTAAACCTTCAAACTGACCGCGCTAGGCCACTACGCTACTGCCAGCTCAGGATAGAGACCCTGTGGTATGGCAATAACACTGCCCAACCGTAGATAGACTAACAAAGGCTTGCGGTAAAGCTGTAAACCACACAACCACGCCTCTAATAAGAACTCCCAGTGGTAGAGAGGTAAAAGGCATGGAAAGAAGAAAATTTTCCAAGTCTTTTATAGATATTCAAGCTAGTAAATTGAGGCATCTTTTCCAAAAATAGCTAAACTTCTCACATGAATTTGATTTAAGGCTCATGTGTATCTCCCCGTAATCCATCCTCTTATGTCACCTTAATTCATTTCATAATTTTCTCACATGACACATAGTTTGAGTTAAGGCTCTTGTATATCCCCTTAATCCATCTTGTTATGACCTCTTAAATCATCCTCTTAGCTACCCTAATTTCATTGTCTTATGTCCCCTTAAGTCATCCACTTAAATCCCCTTAAGGAATTTCTAAGATATATATTTCTAGCTATTTAAATTCTACAATTTTCTCACATGACTTGGAGTTAAATCTCATAAACTATATAGTTAATTTACTTACATTCATTATTTTTGCAAGTTCCCATCAAGTCGATCCACCGTGATTGTCATTGTAAAAAAATCATCATATAAATTATGTTATGTCAATTTGTGGTTTTGAACTAAAAGAGTACAAACTAATTGTATTTATATGCACATATGTTTCATCATGTTATAGTTGTATTAATTTTTTTAATTTTTTTTATATGTGTCTTCGATGTATGAACAATTTTTATAAATATTATATTATTCCAATTTTATTATACAAATTGTGTCTTTGATATATTATTTTTAACTCTTATTTGGCCTTCTATATGTGACCTTGGTGTGAGGTCAATAAATTTCCAAGTTATTAATTGCATTAGAGTTAGATTCAACTAAGTGTGTCCAAAAGGATTAAATAGAATTTAGGGATCTTAATAAGTCGTCGTTTAAGGACGACTTTCATTTATCCAATATTGGTATATCATTGTTGATTTTTCTATAGGTCATGATAGTCTCTCATTTATGAAAGGTTGCTACTCACATAATCAAATACTCATTAATCTCTAATATCAACATAAGACTATTTTGCTAAGTTTGCATTAAGCGGTATATATGTTGTATAGATTTTTGTCCAACTTGATGAATATTTGCTAATTGGAAAATAGTTAAAACTAGTCCCTTAGTTTATTATGAATATGATAAACTATAAGGAATGTATTAAATTGTCACATTTAACCAATATTTAGTTTAGTACTGGTTAAATCACCTAATAATGTGATTATATTGAACTTTGAAAGTTAATCATTTTTTCATATCAAATGGTGTGTTCAATTGGAGCCTAGTCACTTAAAATTTATAATACATACACATTATAAATATAAACCATTAATGCAATATGTGGATATGTGGATATGTAAGGTGCATAAGAGGAGTTATTTTCTATCCAAAGTATACATTTAATAGTGACAAATGAAATTATAATTTAAATTAAAATATTGATTTAAACTTCATTCAATAATGATATCTAAATATTGCAATTTGATTAGACACTGATTTATAATGCATACTTGAAAATGTTTGTGTGCACATGTGTGTGCATTTAATCAACACAAGTAACATAATGTACATGAGTGCATTTAATCAACTATATTAAAGTCCACATCAAATGCTAGATATATCTAGAGTTAGTTTAGAATAAAACATTTACGAAAATGTATCTACAAAAATATTAAAGTCAATATATAAATAAATATAAACGATCATATAGAACTCATAAAATATACTAAAAGATGTCTAGAAGTGGACATGAAATAACATGTGAAATGTACATAGTCATACATAGTCAACTGGCACACATATAAATAAAATATACATATACACATGTGTATGTGTATGTGTATGTGTACATATAGTCCATAAAATGAAACTAGCTTAGATGTCAGGATGATTAGTAAAATCAAGAGTCCTCTTCGTTCCATATGAATTAGATGGACTTGTATCATGCTATAAAAGAGTTCAAGAAACTTGAAATTAGATAAAGTTAAAGAAATTTTTATTTAACTTAGCTTAAATTAACTGATAAAATCATGAAATTTTAAATTTTTAAATTTAAACTAGAAAGTATGCATAAATTACCATATGATCATGTGAATCTATTGGAAAATTTTGTTCAACAAGTGGTATAACTATCACTTGAGCACCAAATGTATGAGCTTCTAATTCCTAGATATTCAAATAAAGAAAACAATGGGTTATAAAATATTAGTGATAAAAATTATTTTTATCATATATATTAAAAGACCTAAAAATTATATAGGAAATTTAGTAAAGTTTAGGACCTTAAACAACATGGATGACTCATGAAAATGGCCCTGATCAAGAGCATGGCTAGAACCTATTAGGATAGTACTATCATCCTACATATACATGTATATGAAACACATATATTTAAATTTAAATATAAATTCAATTTAATTTGAATTTTAAATTTTAAAATAATAGTACATCTAGTGGATTTTTAAAGGACATGTAAATTTCAAACTTTTGAAAACACACACAAGAGATGGCCCATGCATAACAGTTGATGATGGCTCAGGAGCGCTCGTCACACCATGTGGTTGGTCGGTCATGGATACCATACAACCTCCCTGCATAGATACAATATTGTTTCACACATATGCACAATTGAATTAAATTGTATGGACATAAATTAAAATATATAAATAATAAATTAAATGATGTAACTTTAAATTAAAACTAGATCTATACATATGCAATTTTCTAGGGTCAATAAATATTGGTTTACCTGAGTGTAAGGTGTGCCCACTTGTACAACTGTCAATGCAAAACAAATATGAGATGATGTCCCGAAGTCACACATCTACACCAAACACTTCAAATTAATATTATATATAATTTAATGTTATTAAACATGAATTTTGATACATGTAAATGTTACACATTTAAAACAAATTAAAATGTGACTTGTTGTACATATTTGTGTAGGATGATCATCAAAATATAGTAAATTCACAAATGATTCCACCTTTGATGTAGGTGCATCTAAAGCGGATGCCTAAGTAGGGCCATAACATGGATGACCGCAACTCTAGAAAAAATGTGGTTGTGTCACATGGGAGCTATTAGGACCTCCTCCATGCTCTCTACCATTGAATTCAACTACCATGTGAGTAGCCTGATCAGTGAGATCTCCTAAGAGCGAACTCAATTCTCCTAATGTCAACATCACTGCTCGATGTTGAAATGGTGTCAGAATACCATGAAATGGAGGAGCAAAAAAGGGTGGAATCAAAGCACATTGATTAGGATCGTTACATGCTCTTACTCTATGTTGGGGCGTGCCATGCCCAACTCCTTGAAATGACCTCATATCAAAATAATTGGGTTTTAAACTCATCTCAAACTCTAGCCATAATTTTCTCAAAAAATAAAGAAATATCTCACAATTAGCATGTGGTGGATGATCCACCGTCACTCTTAAAAATATGCAGCTATCTGAGGATGCCTACACCATCTATCTGAAATTCTTTTTTCATTTGGAGGAATTGGTTGATTAGTATGAGGGTCAATGAAATATGGGTAAATGGTTTGTTTGTCAATGTGGAGATCTAGGATATCTCTAAATGATAGTCCATTTGAATAAAATTATCTCCTCTCCTCTCTCCATCGTCATAAATTATCTAAATTTGCATCAATAGATTGAATAGAGTTGACAATATTTTATATTGAAGATACAAAACATGCTATTGGGGGTGCATATTAGGCTCATTTTTTTATCAAAATAATCTTTTCTTGAATAATGTTTATGTTTGCATTGTTGTTTTCTCACAATTGAGCCTCATCAAATGTAGGGGGTGAGGGGTTTTGAGGTTGGGGATCTAAGGTGGAGAGTGCAGAGGTTAGGGGTTTGAGGCTTCTCATTATGCAAAATATCATCTATCGAAAACTCATCAGCTAATGGTAATTGCTCCATCAAGACACTACAAGTTAAACAATTAGAAGAAAAATATCAACAAAATAATTACATAACATGAATCATTAAATGTATTGGTTTTTTAAATAAGATATCATTAAATAATGTATAATTTGAATTAAAAATCACATTGAACACACATTCAAAATACATCAATTAGACATTCAAATTTAACATAAATGTATTGCAATAGTTTGGACTTATTTATATATTTTTTAAATTGAAATTAAACATATAAAATTAGATCACATGTGACAAGTGAACATGGCTACAATTACTTGGTGATTTTTGATATTGACATCTCAATTATATCAAAGCAAAAGAAAATAATGTTCCTAATGAGTTAAGAAAATGATAGCATATGCCTAAAATAAAGAGTCTACAATTTGAATTGACAAATAAGATTGTTGAATAATAGAGTTTTGATTCATTTAATTAGGAAATTAGTATGTAATCTAAATTTGAAATGGAAAAATGAGGATATTATTTTGATGCAACTAGATTATTAGAGTAGAAAAAATATTGCACAATTTGTTCAAGAATACTTTTTAGGCCCAAAAATAAGGCAAATATAACTTCATGGCTAGATATTTAGAGTTTCAAAAGGTGAAGGTAGAAAATGCATGTGCCCTAGTGGTATATTTTAATCACATGAAATTTCAAAGGGCCATCAGTGGTTGATAATTAATATGAATTTTATTTCAAGTTTTCCTAAAAATTAATATGAATTTATCCTAACATCATTTATTAATCAATAATTTCATGCTAATAAATAGTTGCTTTGGGAGGGATATATGCATGACATGATCATCACTAGGTACATACTTATTAACCCTATTTCCTAAATACGATGATTATGTCAAAGTTAATGAAAAAAAAAAAAGATTCACTTATATGATGATGTCTAGAGATAAGGTGGATGTGCCTCAATATAGTAGGCTGAAAAAGTACTCAATTAACTTTTTTTCTAGATATTTTAAAGATATCTTTGACTTAATGTGTATATTGTTTGGTCACAAGTATTACACCAATTTTATTGGAGATAGGTTCCTATAGTTACACATTACTTTAGAGAAATAGGTTCTTCTAAACTATATTGGAATATTATTTTTGTAACTTTTAATAAATAATTTATAAATGATATAAAAATGAAAGATAATTTGTAGCATATTGATGAGATGCGAGTAGCATACTCTTCTTGGATTTTTTCACTCATTTGAAGGGTTTTCACTAGTAACATTTGGTATTTGGTATTTTTGTTATGGTGTATACCCTATTTTTCTTCTAATTCTTTTATCATTCTTAACATGTATATATACTAGTACACTTTCTAAACATTTAAAGTAGAGGAAAATTATTAGGAGAGAGTTGTCAAGAGCTAGCACAAACAATCCATGTTTATTGTGCACTAGGGTTATACAATCAATGATTAAATGAATTGTGATATAATAGCTACTTATTTTTAGAATCTATGCAATGTTTTGGGAGTATTATGCCGACCAAGAGGTTGAAAGTGGTAGTAGTCATTTACTTTCATATAAGGAGTTAGTTTTTCCAATACTAGTGATCATTCATATTCTTATTAATCATTCATTTATAATGGTAGGAATAAATGGGGAATGATATGAGGGAAAATGAAACACCTAAATATTGCCTATTTGTGAGTATGAGCTCATTCTTGTTTGAGGAAACAAAGGAGTGTGTGCATTAAAGGAGTTTAGAAGCTATTGAAATGAGTCCAATTAATCATGTTGGTGAGGTGATATTTTCTCTATGTATTGATGTTAGAAATAGGGATGAGATGCAAGTAGCATACTTATATTTTCACATATTTGAAGGGTTTTCTATACTAGTATTTGGTGTCTTGTGTTCTTGTTATGGTGTATTCCCTGGCTCTTTTAAAAGTTCTTTTTCCATTCATAAAACTTAGAGTAATATTTTTCAAATATTTAAAGTAAAGAATAGTGATTAGGTACGAATCACATATTTTATAACTAGCATATAAAATTCATGTTTGATGTAAACAAGGATTCTAAACCTATTGATTATAGAACAAGTAATATTAGATTTTCTTGATTTTGGGATATGAGTAGGGCTGGGGGAGTTTTATCCGAACCACAAGGTCAAGTGGTAGTGGTGATTTAATTCATACAAAGGGTTTACTTTTACAACTATGATAATATTTTTTAGGGTTTAGGGTTTTAGTGTTTAGGGTTTAGGGTTTTAGGGTTTATGGTTTTAGGGTTTAGGATTTATGGTTTACTATTTATGATTTTAGGTCTAGGTTCTGGGTTTAGTTTATTGTATGTATCCATTATTTTGATGAATATAATTAAAAATAGAATTTACAAATTATAGAATTCATCGTAATTACAAAAATTACAATAAATAAAAATATAAACCCTAAACATTACATTATATAATTAAATTTTAAACTATTATTACAAGCATAAAATGTTAAATATAGAGAAAAAAAAGGCACAAATACTAACCTAGAGGTCTCTAAGACTGAGTACATGGAAGGCAGGAGCTGGCAAACACAATTTGGTGGCATAGAAGGCTTGCAAAATGGGTACCCATTTTCCTCAGGTCGCTCTCTTTGGCCATAGAAGTTGTAGGTGAAAATGAATCGATAGTCGCTTTATTTAAAAATAAATAGCTATCCTCACTAATGATTATTTATCTTGTGGGGATAAGTCTTTTGGAAATTCTCTAGTAGATAGAAAAATAACAATGTCTTCTAGTTCTTCTAGTACTGTGGTAATACAAAATAATTGTGTATCGGGTAATTCTTCTCAATGTGCATCTAGTTCTTCTACGGTTTCAATTCTTGACAAGTAATTGTTGGAAATAAGCTACAATGGGAGGGGAGTGAATCAGTGTTGTGCAGAAATTAACTTTATTAACCTTTATCTTCAAAGCATTAACAACATTCAAAAATAATGCATAAACATGAAGCAAATAGACACAACACCATAACACAAGGATTTTTACGTGGAAAATCTATTAAGGGAAAACCATGGTGGATGGCCAATCCACAATATGATTTGAGTATACTCAAATGAAGTTTACAATATGAGGAATGCACTTGCATTCAGGCACACTGCCTAGAGCTCATTGCTCAAGAGGGAAGGCTCACTGCCTTACAAAATTTCTAGATTAAAAACATCTGAGAGATTTGAACTAAAGTAGTAGCATCTACATATACTCGATTATAGTTCCGGTTAGGCTCAATACTTGATCTTCTTTCCTATAGATTGATTCTACACTTCTGCTTTGTTCTGCTCATACACGCAACACAGATTCTGTATGCACAAGTGAAACTGTGCATTATCACTCTTCTGGTCTACTATTATTTGTAATTCACATCAACACACCTTTTGAATTTTTCAAAATGATATGATCAAACACTTTTATATATTTGCGATCAAGAATTTAATCACAATAGGTCGTCATCAATAGAACACAAAAATAATTACAACTGTCGGCTCAAATCATGAGTAATATGTAATGTGTATCAACAACGGCTGGCCACAACTTGGCTAGGACCCAAACAAAGATGCTCGAACACAAACATACTTGAATAATTACTTCCCAAACATCCACAACATGTTATATCCATGAGGACGGCTTCCATGCACTGATAAACAGAAAATCACTCAACCAGATCTTCAAACTTGCACAAGGATCGATACGAGCCACTACGCTTCAATAGTAATAGAGATAATATACCAAAAAACATTCCATTAGATGTGCAACACAAAATAAAATAAAAATATCTTCATATGGATTGACGAACACTGAACTACTAGATGCTCTATTCTTCCTTGACTATCATCAATTTTTCTGTCGGTATGATCAAATGATGGTGTGCGTATCTGATCATCGATTAGGGTTGCCATCAATGACAACACCAAATGATATTAGCAGTGTCTCTTTCCAACAATCTCCCCCTTTGGCATTGATGGCAACACTTAGTGAAAAATGACTAAGTGTTGGATCAATACCAAGATGAATTGAACTGCCATCTCCAAAATTCCAAAAATATAATTCTCCCCCTGAGACAATTATACATTTTTCACTCTACTACTCCCCCCCTTTGACATCAATGGCAAAGATAGGGATCTGCATACCAAAAATGGATAAAAAAAAACTGTTATAATCAGACTGCATACTTACATAAACTGGAAAATATCTATAAAATATTTCTTCAGCTGGATCAAATTTGCATCCCAAACCCTTTTAGAATCTACAAGATTGTTATGTGACCACAAATTAGGTAGGATTGTCTCTCTACAGACTCCAAGTTTTCTGGATCACTAACTGCCATAGTGTCTTCACCTTCCTTTAGTGCACTTGACATTATCTCAATCTTTGGACCAATTAGGCCTCTAAGTTCACATGCTTTCTCCAAAAGTTTATCATTTTCATGCTTCAAATTCCATATATTTTCAAGAAGAGATATTACCTGACTTTCTTTCTTTGCAAAACCACCAGTTAAAGGATCAAAAGTTTCATAAACAATAGTTAACTATTTTTCTAGATCCTTAATCTTCTTTTCGTTTGCTTCAGTAAATTTTGTCAAGATCAAACAAGACTTGTAAATATTTCCGACTTCAGACAGAGCATTTTGTACATTCTTCACACATGTGGCTAAAAAAGTTTTATCTTTAGCAATCATTTCTTTCAATCCACTAAACCTTTTGACATTGAATTCTTTCTGCACTTTAACCATAGCTGATTTCTCAAGTGACTCAAAGTGAGTACTTATAGAGTTGATAAGATTCTTTAATTCACCAGAGGAGGAATCGGTCATATCTTTCACATGAGTGGGAATTATTTTTTCCAAGACTCCAGATGCAAGATTTAAGAGTTCACTATCCTTAATGTGGGACCGCAATAGTTCTTCTCTAGCTTTTTCTTGGGAGAATGAAGCTACCTTCATTTTTTGAATTGGACTCAGGGTAGATAGGTCGATCGGACCCTCAATCAATTTAGGATCAAATTCTTCTTCTTGTTCTACAAAAAAATTTCTTCACTACCTCTAAAGTGTCTCTTGCTTCTACTGGAATTGCCTTCTCATCAAATTTCTTCTCTTCAACCATTACTTCCTTAGTTGTAGGTTCTGACTTATCTTCAAGGATCTCCACTTTCTCAACTGATACATTTTATGGAACTTCAATTTCCATAGGCATTTTTGTATTATCCTTAACATGAGGTATTTGAGTATCCTCAATCATATTATCATTTTCCTCTTTGTTCACCAGATCAGATGCAATACCTTCAACATTCACTTCTTCAACGACAACATCAATTATATCATTTCGTAGAATCTTTCTCAAGATTTTCTTGGTTTCTTTTGTAACTTCATCAAACAGACCGATCATGAGATTATTCACTCTTGTCTTGCTCTTGAATTCCTTTTTGGCTTTATTCAGGAGTGTCTGCATCTCTTTCATTGACATTACCGAGCACAAACTACTAGGATTATTTCTCTCATCTGTTTTTCTTATGTTCTAGCATTGAGTCTCCTCATTTTCAAGGTCTCATATAAGGTTTTGGGTAAGCTATGCATTATTTCAATAAGAAATTTATTGAAAATATTCATATACTTGATTGTTGCCTCCTCAAGGATTCTTTGACCAGTTTCATACCATTTGCAAAGAAGTTTAAGATTTCCCTCATTAACCAAAGATTTTTCAACTTCTTCCACTGACATACCTGGTTTGTCAGTTTTTTCTTTCTTCTTTGTTTTGACTTCTTCTCCAGAGGGCTTATCTTTGGAAACTATGGCTGCTTTAGCACCTCGATTCTTTAATTCTTTAACTCCTTCATCTGATTCAGTCTCTTCATCTTCATAGACTGCTATATAGACTCTTTTGCTTTCATCTTTCTTCCTTTTTCCATCCTTACCAGATGTCTTCACAGCAATTGGTTTTGCTGCAGGAGTGGATGGGGGTGCAGAGCTCCTTGTTGACCTAGTTTTGGAAGAGGGTGCTACCAGACTAACTGATTTACTTTTTTCTGCCTCATTTGTTGCTTCAAGTTCTTATGTTTTCTTTCTTGCTTCTCTTAATTTCTTTGCGGGTATGCCCATAATTTCTCAAGGATTTCAACTTCCTTTCTAACTCTTTTGGTTAACACAGGTTTCCTGAGTTCATTGTGCACCTGTATGTCCTTTTCTACATAGGTACAAAACCTCTCTTCTGTCAGATCCAAAATTTTACTTAGTAACTGTTGTGCGTACATTTCCAGAATGTTCTCTTCAACTTCATAGCCCATAGGGATGATCCAGATTGTTTTGGAATCAATGACTTCGATCATGCATTGATCAATATCTACCATGAAACAAATTATATCCTTATACTTCTCCATAATAGAAGTAGGAATTCTTTCTCTGGCCTGCATCATATTTTGAAAACTTTTGAAGTATCCCCAGGTAGCTGTATTCTTGGTCTTAGTGTCTGTAAATCTATGATAGAGATCTTTGATCTGAGCGGCTACCAGTTTATCCTTTTTCTAATGAATCTTTTTGAATCATATAACTTCATTCATGATGTAGAAAAATAGACATAATAGCAAGTTACCATATTTGAAAGAATGTTTATCTTTCTTGATCTTCCTAAGATTCTCCATCAACTGACTCCTTAGCAATTCACATAGATCATAATTTGTATTTTCCTTACCATTTTGTAGGCTACATAAATGGTTGTACCAGACACAAAATTGTCTCAGCTGGAATGATTAATCTTGTACCCAATAACCATAGATTCAAATTTGACATCTACATCAACAATGCCATCAATTGTCATTGCCCTTCTATCATATCTTGAATCGATTGCATCATTGACCATTTGTTTCTTCACCGATTTCAGAATAGTTAATCCACCAAAGGAACTTAAGCTTGTAACAACACTTATAGCCTCTTTTGCTATCTTGAAAGGTATGTTCAACCACATGAATTTTGCATGAACTCAACTCAAGATGTATTAGACCCATTCATTCTCTTCAAAAATGGGATATTTCACAATTTGTGTGAATGTTTTCTCTTCCAGGGTTTTGAATTATGGTTTAATATAGTAGTATTCTCCAATTATATGATTTTTGTACAACTTCAATAGTTGTGAGCTTCCTAACTCTTCAATGCTCACATGAATATATGCCCTAATATCTTCAATATGTAAAACTCCATGTGACACAGACGAAAATGCTCCTAACGAGTTTGTCTCGATAAATACCTTTTTGTCGGATTGAAATTTAATTGTCGAATCACCTTCACACTTGAATCTCGCTTCAATTTACCAAAGTTCGCCTTGGGGCTCTCCAAACTTGTTTTCTTCAAAATGAAAAGTGACAAATGATATATAGAAATGACCTTTTATCACTTGCATACCCAACCCTTTTGTCGCAATAAATTTTTTTTACCCTAACTCATCTAGTTACCTTGTTTCTATGCATTGTGACGAATAAATATTTTGCGGACCTTCAATATTGCATACCTTTTTCTCCAATGAGCATTTGTAGGGAATCTATGTATTTTTTGTACATATCCACATCTGGTGTTAATTACCGGTTAGGGGGTTAAAATATTTTCTTGATAGGTCCCCCTAGGCCAAAGACATGAAACTAATTCCCAGAGGAATTTCCAGAAGTAGATTTTGGTGCCAACTCATTTCCTTCAATAGAGGGATTTTTATTCACCCATTTCTTCAACATCTGTTGTCTAATCACATATGTATTGACTTTTCCTTTTCCCTTGATATCGTTCTGCATGTTTTTATTTTATTTACCATACCTTTTATGTTCTAGAAAAATATTGCAATGTGACCAAATTTGTTGCAGTTGTAAAAAAAAAAATTCTCTATCCACACCAGTTATTCTATTGTTTTTCTCTTGTTCTGCACTGGTTAGCAATATGGACAAATCTATTGCATGTATATCATCTAATATTTCTTTGAAATTCGTTCATCACATTTTTGCATTCATTTGGCTTATGACCAAACTTATGACAGTTAAAACACCGACCTAAGAATAATGGACCATTTTCTTTCATTCTACTTCTACATTGAGTAGCCATGTGTCCAAATTTATTGCAACTAAAATAGTATCCATTAAATCTTTGAGCATTAGGTTGCCTTACCGGATACCTTCCAGATTTGTTCATTTGATTTCCTTGCCTGAATCTCCCTTGTCCAGAATTCCTTTGTCCAGATTTTGAACTTTCTCCTTCCTCATATCCAAGACCTCTCTTGTCACCATCAGTCCTATGATTTTTAATCACTTCATCAAGCTTGGCTGAGCTAACTTTGAACTTCTCCTTGTACTCATTTACAAAATCAAGTTCATTTATGAGATCATCAATTTGCTTTTCAAGGACTTCCTCATTGTTTTTAGATTGTTCCAATTCATTGTCCAATCAGCTAAATACTTCAGACTTTTCTTTGAAGGATTGTGCTAGGTTCTCTTCATTCTTCTTTCTGTCTTCAACCTCCTTGGTCATTCTCATCATGATAGATTCCATCTCATGATTTAGGACAAAATTATATTTGGTAATCTTTTCACATTTTTCTATCTTTTCCTTCAGAGCTTGATTGAGTTGTTCATCTTTAATGCTCTTACTTTCATTCTGCTTAATCAGATCATAGAGTTCTTTTCTCTTCTCTCTATACTTATTGATTGTGTCTTTCAAAGACTCAATGAATTTCTCAGCATCCATGAGGTTTACTTGCAATTTTTATACTTCAGCCTTTGACTAATCAAGATCATCTAGGGCTACCAAAAGTTGTTGTTGAAGACTACTTGAATCCATTGAAACACTTTCCAAGATCTCCCCAAGTTGTCAGAATTCTTCAGCGGAACTAGCTTTGATACCAATTGTTGGAAACAAGCTACACTGAGAGGGGGGTGAATCAGTGTTGTGCAAAACTTAACTTTATTAACCTTTCTCTTCAAAGCATTAAAAACATTCAACCATAATGCATAAACATGAATAAAATAGACACAACACTATAACGCAAGTATTTTTACATGGAAACCCTGCTACGGGAAAAACCACAATGGATGGCCAATCCAAAATATGATCTGAGTATACTCAAATGAGTTTTACAATATGGGGAATGCACTTGCATTTAGGCACACTGCCTAGAGCTCACTGCTCAAGAGGGAAGGCTCACTATCTGAGATATTTGAACTGAAGTAGTAGCATCCACATATGATTTATTATAGTTCTAGTTAGGCTCAATATTTGATCTTCTGTCCTACAAACCGATTCTGCACTTCTGCTCATACTCACAACATAGATTTTGTATGCACAAGTAAAATTGTGCGTTATCACTCTTCTTCTCTGCTATTATTCACAATTCACATCAACACACCTTTTTCATTTTCCAAAATGATATGATCAAACACTTATATATATCTATGATCAAGAATTTAATCGCAATAGGTCATCATCAATAGAACACAAAAATAATTATAATTGTCGGCTCAAATCATGAGTAATATGTAATGCATATCCACAACGGTCGGCCACAAATTGGCTAGGACCCAAACAAAGATGCTCGAACAAAAACACAGATGATTAATTACTTCCCAAACATTTGCGACATGTTATATCCATGAAGTCGACTTCCATGCATTGATAAACAAAAAATTATAAAATCAGATCTTCAAACTCATACATGAATTGGTATGAGCCACTGCGCTTCAATAGTAACATAGATAATATACCAAAAAACATTCCCTGAGATGCGCAACATAAAAAAATAATAGAAAATCTTCATACGGATTTATGAACACTGAACTACCAGATGCTCTGTTCTTCCTTAAATATCATCAATCTGTCTGTCGGTATGATTGAATGATGATGTGCATATCTAATCATCAATTAGGGTTGCCATCAATGGCAACACCAAAAGATATTAGCTGTGTCTCTTTCCAACAATCTCTCCCTTTGGCATTGATGGCAACACTTATTGAAAAATGACCAAGTGTCGGATCAGTGCCAAGATGAATTGCACTGCCATCTCAAAAATTCCAAAAATTCAATTCTCCCCCTAAGATGATTATACATTTTTCACTCTGTTACTCTCCCCCTTTGACATCAATGGAAAAGGAAATGATCTGTATACCAAAAATGGATCAAACAAAATTATTATAATCATATTGCATACTTACACAAACTGGAAAATATCTACAAAATATTTCTTCAACTAGATGAAATTTGTGTCCCAAACCCTTTTGAGACTCTCCAATATTTTTATGTGACCACAGACTAGGTAGGATTGTGTCTCTATAGACCCCAAGTTCGTTGGATCACTAACTTCCATAGTGTCTTCACCTTCCTTTACTGCACTTGACATTATCTCAATCTTTGGATCAATTAGGCCTCTAAGTTCACATGCTTTCTCCACAAGTCTATCATTTTCATGCTTCAAATTCCTTATTTTGTCAAGTAGAGATATTACCTAACTTTCTTGCTTTGCAACACCACCAGTTAAAGGATCAAAAGTTTTAGAAATATTACTTAACTATTTTTCTAGATCCTTAATCTTCTTTTTGTTTGCTTCAGTAAATTTTGACAAGATCAAACAAGACTTGCAAATCTTTCCACCTTTAGACAAAGAATTTTGTACATTCTTCACACATGTGGCTAAAAAGGTTTTATCTTTAGCAATCATTTCTTTCAATCCACTAAACCTTTTGACATCAAATTCTTTTTGCACTTTAACCATAGCTGATTTCTCAAGTGACTCAAAGTGAGTATTTATAGAGTTGATAAGCTTCTTTAATTCATTGCAGGAGGAATCGGTCGGATCTTTCACATAAGTGGGCATTATCTTTTCCAAGACTCCAAATGCAAGATTTAAGAGTTCACTATCCTCAACATGGGACCGTAACAATTCTTTTCTAGCTTTTTCTTGGGCGAATGAAGCTACCTTCATTTTTTGAATTGGACTCAAGGTAGATAGGTCGATCGGACCCTCAATCAATTCAGGATCAAATTCTTCTTTTTGTTCTACCAAAAAATTTCTTCACTGCCTTTGCAGTGTCTCTTGCTTCTATTGGAATTGCCTTCTCATCAATTTTCTTCTCTTCAACCATTGCTTCCTTAGTTGTAGGTTCTGACTTATCTTCAGGGATCTCCACTTTCTCAACTAATACATTTTCTAGAACTTCAATTTCCATAGGCATTTTTGTATTATCCTCAACATGAGGGATCTGATTATCCTCAATCATATTATAATTTTCCTCTTTATTCACCGGATCAGATGCAATACCTTCAACATTCAATTCTTCAACGACAACATCAATTCTATCATTTAAGAGAATATTTCTCAAGATTTTCTCAGTTTCTTTTGTAACTTCATCAGTCAGACCAATCATGAGCTTATTCACTCCTATCTTGCTCTTGAATTCCTTTTTGGCTTTATTCAAGAGTGTTGGTATCTCTTCCTTTGACATTACCGAACATAATTCTACTAGGATTCTTTCTCTCATCTGTTCTTCTTCTGTTCTAGCATTGAGTCTCCTCATTTCCAAGGTCTCATATAAGCTTTTGGATAAGCTATGCATTATTTCAATAAGAAATTTATTGAAAATATTCAAATACTTGATTGTTGCCTCCTCAAGGATTCTTTGACCAGTTTCATCAAAAGTTTCATACCATTTGCAAAGCAGTTTAAGATTTCCATAATTAACCAAATATTTTTCAACTTCTTCCACTGACATACCTGGTTTGTCAGTTTTTTCTTTCTTCTTTGTTTTGACTTCTTCTCTAGAGGGCTTATCTTTGGATATTGTGGTTGCATTATCACCTCGATGCTTTAATTCTTTAACTCCATCTGATTCAGTCTCTTCATCTTCAAAGACTGCTATATAGACTCTTTTGCTTTTATCTTTCTTCCTTTTTCCATCCTTACTGGATGTCTTCATAGGAGTTGGTTTTGTTGCAGGAGTGGATGGGGGTGCAAAGCTCCTTGTTGACCTAGTTTTGGTAGAGGGTGCTACCAGACTAGCTGATTTGGTTTTTGATGCCTCTTTTGTTGCTTCACCTTCTTCTCTTTTCTTCCTTGCTTCTCTTAATTTCTCTGCGGATATGCCCATACTTTCTGCAAGGATTTCAACTTCCTTTCTAACTCTTTTGGTTAACACAAGTTTCCTAAGTTCATTGTGCACCTATATGTCCTTTTATGCATACATTTCTAGAATGTTCTCTTCAACTTCATAGCCCATGGGCATGATCCAGATTATTCTGGAATGAACGGATTTCATCATGCATTGATCAATATCTACCATGAAATAAATTGTATCCTTATACCTCTCCACAATACAAGTAGGAATTCTTTCTCTTGCCTACATCATATTTTGAAATTTTTTGAAGTATCCCTAGATAGCTGCATTCTTGGTCTTAGTGTCTACAAATCTATGTAAGAGATCTCTGATCTGAGCGACTTTTGCCAATGAATCTTTTTGAATCTTGAAACTTCATTCATGAAGTAGAAGAATAGACATAATAGCAAGTTATCATATTTGAAAGAATTTTTCTTGTCTTTCTTGATCTTCCCAAGATTCTCCATCATCTGACTCCTTAGCAATTCACATAGATCATAGTTTGCATTTTCCTTTGCCATCTAGTAGACTACATAAATGGTTGTACCAGACACAAAATTGTCTTGACTAGAATGATAAATCTTGTACCAAATAAATATAGATTCAAATTTGACATGTACATTAACAATGCCATCAATTGGCATTGCCCTAATGTCATATCTAGAACCGGTTGCATCAGTGACCATTTGATTCTTGACCGATTTTAGAACAAGTAATCCACCAGAGGAACTTAAGCCTATAACAACACTTATAGCCTCTTTTGTTATTGTAAATGTAACCAAATCTCAATCAGACTAGGAGCCTAAAAACTAAGGAAATTCTAAGTGTAAGAATTCTAAGTCAAATACTAATTTCCAGATTTCTTCTCTTTATGTTGAATGTGTTGATTGCAGAACATTAATAACATTTGATGTTTGCATATCACCAAATGAACTACCATATATATCATGGAGACAAGCCTTCACAAGAGACGCGTCTCATGAGAGGACGTGTCCCTTGGGCGCGCGCGGGTCTCAAATAAGACCGAAAACAATTTGGTTAACACATATTAATATATGTGTGGGTAGTAGTATGAATTCCGATTTATATAAATGCAGAATTTAAACATCATTTACTTCGAATCTTATACATTCTTTATAAATTCGAGTTTTACTTATTTCCAAAAATATTTATATGAAGAATGATCTTTGATCACATATAAATGATGATGATACTTTCACCAATCATCATTTATATTTGATCGAAGCTACCATTCATCAACACTCCCTCTTAGCTAGGGAAGATATTTCAAATCAAATAAGTGGAGATATCACCTTCACACATGATATTGAAGACATGGTATGTTTTCTCTCAATATTGTCAAGTCACATGACATTCTTCATAACACATCTTCATTATGGTATGTGCACTGACATCAAGTCACATGATGTCTACCATAATTCATGGCATATCCATGGATATAAATATCCACCATGATTTATCTCTTAAGGATCACAATGATCTTCAAATGACATCAAGTCCCATGATATCCATCAAGGTGTCCAAGAGATACTATCATGACATGTCCACAGATATCAAGTCACATGATATCTATCATGATAGTTTAACTCATCATTGTAGAGTCGTCACTTTACAATGTCAAATACAAGTGTTCATTATTAGAAAGATCGTCACCTTTCAATAATGTACACAGGGGGAGTAGGCCCATAAGGTCATGGAGTCACACACATGACAAAAGAGTTTACACATTAAACATCTTTATATATTAGTACAATTTATAAACAATTTGAATTTCAACATAAATATCAAATTACATTTCAACCATACCAAGTTTCTTCCTAAAGTGCTCTACCTTGATTCGGGAGAGAGGCTTGGTGAGAATGTCTGCAGTTTGATCATTTGTACTAACATACTCCAACTGGATCACTTTCCTTTCCACCATATCTCTTACATAATGATAGGGGATCTCAATGTGCTTAGATCTATCATGGAAGACAGGATTTACAGAGAGTTTGATGCAACTCTAATTATCACAATGAATAATTGTAGGATTCAAGGGCTCACCAAAGAGTCCCACAAGCAATTTATGAAGCCAAACTGCTTCTCTTGCTCCCATAGAGGCTGCAATGTATTTAGCTTATGTTAAGCTCTGTGCA
This sequence comes from Sequoiadendron giganteum, assembly GCA_007115665.2. NCBI lineage: Eukaryota > Viridiplantae > Streptophyta > Pinopsida > Cupressales > Cupressaceae > Sequoiadendron > Sequoiadendron giganteum. The sequence continues at coordinate 702,676,187 of CM021102.1, forward strand.
ACTGAAGACTGTTTTCTGCAAATCCAGGAGATCATAGCCGATCCTAAACTGAAGCAACATCCTGATGTGCTTTTCTGATTGGTTACACTTTCAGCCCAATCTGAATCAGAGTACCCATGTAGATCTAGTTGGTCATTCTTGTAAAGAAGACCATATCCAATAGTGCCTTGAAGATATCCCAAAATATGTTTCACAACCATTAGGTGAATTTGCTTTGGCTCACACATGAATTGGCTGAGAACACTCACTGCATAGCAAATATCAGGTCTGGTGTTAACCAAATACATCAAGGATCCAATCATCTGTCTATAAAGGGTTGGATCTGCACACTTGGATTCTGCTACTACTTCTTTCAGTTTGTGAAGGTTGGTTTCCATAGGTGTAGACATCGGTCTACAGTCCAACATTCCAAACCTCTTCAGAATATCAATAGTATACTTCCCTTGGTTTAGTATAATGCCCTCTGATTTCTGCCATACTTCCAAACCTAGGAAGTAGTGTAGAATGCCCAAGTCTTTCATGTCAAATTCAAAAATTAGATCCTCCTTTCCTTGAGCAATGAGGTGATCTTCTCCTGTTATCAGCAGGTTATCAACATATAAAATAATTATTAGCATATTGCCTTTGATTACCTTGAAGTAGAGATTAGAGTCAACATCATTTTTGGAAAATCCTAGTCCCAAGAGATAGTTGTCAATTCTTTCATACGAGACCCTGGGAGCTTGTTTAAGTCCATAGAGGGCTTTCTTCAGTTTGCACACATGTGAGCCAGGTTTATTTATCACAAAATCTTCAGGCTGTTCCAGATAGACTTCCTCTTCAATGGTTCCATTCAGGAAGGTAGTTTTCACATCCATCTGATGGATCTTCCAGCCTTTAGCTACAACAATGGCTAACACTGCTCTCACCGATGTGTAGCGGGCAACAGGTGCAAATGTTTCTTCATAATCAATGCCTTCCTTTTGAGAAAAACCTCTTGCCACAAAATGTGCTTTATGTTTTTCTATACTGCCATCAACAACATGCTTGATTTTGAAGAGCCATTTGGAAGAGACAACAAATTTCTCTTTCGGTCTAAGCACTATATCCCATACATCATTCTTTAGAATGGACTGATATTCCTCCGTCATTGTATCCTTCCATGCTTGATGTCTGAAGGCTTCTATAACACTGACAAGTTCTGAGTTTATGATGTCGTTCATTAGAGCAACATAGCTAGAAAACCGTTTGGGTCTCTTACTTTCCCTGAACGTTCCTTTGGGTGTTGCATGATCCTCGACTTCTTTGATCATCTTTCTAGCCCAAAGTGGCCTCTTTCTGTCGTTGTCATTTGTATTCTCATCTGAAGTAGAAGGAAGTTCAAGTGGCATTTCCTCAGGATGCTCCCTCTGAATCTCAGGAGCAGGTTCCATTTTAGGTACTCTAGGGGAATAGGTTTCTATCTCACTAGAACTTCTTGCCCTCTTGAATGCAATGTCTTCTTCAAAGATGACATCTCTTCTCAATTCAATTTGTTTCAATCCAGGTATGAATATCTTGTAGGCTTTGGAGGTTTCACTATAACCCACAAATATCCCCTTCTTTCCAGAAGGTTCTAGTTTGAATCTCTTCTCTTTGGGCACATGAATATAGACAGGACAACCAAAAATCCTAAAATGACTAATGTTAGGTTTTATGCCAATAAAGGCTTCTTCAGGAGTTTTGTTATCAAGATGAGAATGAGGACATCTATTTTGGATATAGACAACAGTCCTGGAGGCTTTTACCCAGAAAGAAGTTTCAATGTTTTGGTCAAGCAACATTGCCTTAGCAACTTTTACAATGGTTCTATTTTTTCTTTCAGCAACCCCATTTTGTTGAGGGTTGTAGGCAACTGTGAACTCCCTCTTAATTCTAGCACTCATGTAGAATTCCTTAAGAAATTTAGAGGTGTATTCTTTCCCATTTTTTGTCCTTAAGGTTTTTATTTTCTTTCCGGAGAAGTTTTCAATAAGGGCTTTGAACTCTTTGAACCTTTTGAGGATTTCTATTGACTCTTTACACTTAAAGAAATAGATCCAGGTTTTCCTAGAGAAGTCATCTATAAATATGACATAGTATAGAAATCCTACTTTAGAGGGTACATACATGGGTCCACATAAGTCTGAGTGAACCAGTTCTAACACATTTAGGGTTTTGCTCAAACTATTGGGAAAGGATCCCTTTGTATTCTTTCCTAAGGCACAACCTTTACAAGTTCCTTCATGAGATGGTTTTAACTTAGGTAAGCCTGTTACAAGTTTTTCCACAGAAGGTAGGGCACGAAAATGAAGGTGTCCTAATCTTCTATGCCAAATCTCATTTGAATAAAATGTGTCAAGGGTAAGGTCTTGTTTAACTTCAGTGCATAGTTTGTAAAGGTAACCTTGTCTTACACCTATGGTTTGGGCTTTCTTGATGGTTGAGTTCTTAGGCCATGCTAGAAATTTCCCATCCATAATGGTAACTTTATATCCATTGTCTTCAAGGGCAAAGATGGATATTAGATTCCTCTTTATTCCAGGTAAAATAAGACTCCAGTGAGTTGAAGAGAAAGACCAGATTTTAGTTTGATGGAGCAAGTTCCAACCCCTTTTACAAGGTGTGCAAAATCATCCCCAATGGTTACTTCTTCATCGGTCTTTTCAGTCATAGTGTCTAGGTGTTCTTTGAATCCTGTGATATGTCTAGAGGAACCACTATCAATTACCCAGTTGTGGGTGTTGTTAGATACTTGACAAGATAAGGCTGTATAGAACACAAATTTCTTAGATTCATGATCTGAATTTGTCTTTCCTACTTTGGCAAAAGATGCTTGTTGCTTTGATCTGTCAGGGCACTTCATTGCATAGTGGCCATATTGATCACATCTAAAGCATTGCACTTGAGAGATATCTTTCTTCTTAGAAGATCCCTTTCCATTGGAATTTCTCTTTCTTTTAAAAGATCCTCTCTTGTAGGAGTTTTTCTTATTCCTTTTATTAGACGTTGTGTTGAGTACATGAATGTCTTCATCTATGTTCTTCCGTTTCTTTTCTTTTGTGGAGAGTCTTGTTTCTTCTTGAAGGTAGTCAGTTCTTAGCTTATCAAACTTAGGGAGTTTAGATCTCGCACATATTCCTTGAACAAATGACTCCCATGAGTTTGGTAGGCCTCCTAGTGCAATTAGAGTTAACTCTTTGCTATCAATCTGATATCCAATTTTGGATAATTGATCCCTTAGTTCAATGATCCTCATGAAGTATGCATTAATGGACTCTCCTTTGTTTATTTGAGCATTGTTGATTTGCCTCTTTAATGCAAGAGTCCTACTGGTGTTGTTGATCTCATAGGTACTCTCAAGAGATTTGAAAATATGATATGCAGTTTCATGTTTTGCTAGGATGGGCAGTATATGATCCCTAACTGCATCTACTAATATTTTCATGGCTTTTTCATTGTTTTCAATCCATTGAGTTTTCTTAGGATCGGCCTCTGGTTCCTTTTTATTTTCTCTCACAAGTGAGTCTAATTTATTCTCTTAAAGGATCATCATGATTCTAAATTTCCATGATGTGAAGTTGTCTGCTCTTGCAAGACGATCTTCAAATCTGAACACACTTGACATTATGAAGAATGTGACATGAATTTGATTTTAGAAAATACAAATTTTCTAGAGCAATCTGATATCTAGATTTGATTTGGATTCACACAACTTGGCTCTAATACCATGTAAATGTAACCAAATCTCAATCAGACTAGGAGCCTAAAAACTAAGGAAATTCTAAGTGTAAGAATTCTAAGTCAAATACCAATTTCCAGATTTCTTCTCTTTATGCTGAATGTGTTGATTGCAGAACATTAATAAATTTCGATGTTTCCATATCACCAAATGAACTACCATATATATCATGGAGACACGCCTTCACAAGAGACACGTCTCATGAGAGGATGTGTCCCTTGGGTGCACGCGGGTCTCAAACAAGGCCGAAAACAATTCGGTTAACACATATTAATATATGTGTGGGTAGTAGTATGAATTCCAATTTATATAAATGCTTAATTTAAACATCATTTACTTTGAATCTTATACATGCTTTATAAATCCGAGTTTTACTTATTTCCAGAAATATTTATATGAAGAATGATATTTGATCACATATAAATGATGATGATGCTTTCAACAAACATCATTTATATCTGACCGAAGCTACCATTCATCAACAATTATCTTGAAAGGTATGTTCAACCACATGAATTCTGCATGAACTCGACTCAAGATGTACCAAACCCATTCATTCTCTTCAAAAACGGGAAATTTCATAATTTGTGTGAATTTTTTCTCTTCTATGGTTTTGAATTCCGGTTAGACACAATAGTATTCTCCAATTGTATGATTGTTATACAAGTTCAGTAGATATGAACTTCCTAACTCTTTAATGCTCGCGTGAATATATGCCCTAATATCTTCAATATGTAAAACTCCATGTGACACAAACGAAAATGCTCCTAATGGGTTTGTCTTGAGAGATTTTTAGGGATGCCATTTGAATTTGGGACAAGGTCTATCCTTGACTTCAACTACCAAAGGAGTATTCATTTTGACCAAATTACAAATTCGCAGGGTTTTATTGATAAATACCTTTTCGTCGGATTAGAATTTGATTGCCGAATCACCTTCACACTTGAATCTCACTTCAATTTGCCAAAGTTCGCCTTGGGGCTCTCCAAACATCTTTTCTTCAAAATGAAAAGTGACAAATGAAAGATAGAAATGACCTTTTATCACTTGCCTACCCAATCATTTTTGTCACAATAAATGCTTTTTACCCTAACTCATCTGGTTACCCTATTTCTATGCACTGTGACAAATAAATCTTCTGTGGACCTTCAATACTGCATACCTCTTTCTTCAATGAGCATCTATAGGGCATCTATGCATTTGATGTACATATCCACATCCAGTGTTAATTACTGGTTAGGGGGTTAAAATATTTTCTTGACAGGTCCCCCTAGGCCAAAGGTGTAAAACTAATTCCCAAAGGAATTTCCTGAAGCAGATTCTGGTGCCGGCTCATTTCCTTCAACAAAGGTATTTTTCTTCACCCATTTCTTCTGCATCTGTTGTCTGATCATATATGTAGTGACTTTTCCTTATGCATTTTTTTCTTTTGATTTACCAGACCTTTTATGTTCCAGTAGAATGTTGCAATGTGACCAAATTTGTTGTAGTTGTAGCATACAACATTTCTCTGTCCAGACCAGTTGTTCCACTAATTCTCTCTTGTTCTGCACTGGTTAGCAATATGGACAAATCTATTGCATGTATATCATCTGATATTTCTCTGAAATTTGTTCATCACATTTCTGCATTCATTTGACTTATGACCAAACTTATGAAAATTAAAGCACTGACCTAAGAATGATGGACCATTTGATTTCATTCTACTTCTACATTGAGTAGCCATGTGTCTGAATTTATTGCAACTGAAACAATATCCATTAAATCTTTGAGCATTAGGTTGCCTTACCAAATACCTTCCAGATTTGTTCATTTGATTTCCTTACCTAAATCTCCCTTGTCTAGAATTCCTTTCTCCAAATTTTGAACTTTCTCCTTCCTCATATCCAAGACCTCTCTTGTCACCATCAGTCCTTTGATTTTTAATCAATTCACCAAGCTTGGCTGAGCTAACTTTGAACTTCTCCTTGTACTCATTTGCAGAAACAAGTTCATTTATGAGATCATCAATATGCTTTTCAAGGACTTCCTCATTGTTTTTAGATTGTTCCAGTTCATTGTCTAGCTGCATACTTCAGAATTTTCTTTGAAGGACTGTGCTAGGTTCTCTTCATTCTTCTTTCTGTCTTCAACCTCCTTGGTCATTCTCATCATGATAGATTCCATCTCATGCTTTAGGACAACATTATCTTTGGTAATCTTTTCACATTCTTTTGTCTCTTCCTTCAAGGTTGGACTGAGTTGTTCATCTTTAATGCTCCTACTTTCATTATTCTTAATTTGGTCACAAAGTTCCTTTCTCTTCTCTCTAGACTTATTGATTATGTCTTTCAAAGAAAATGAATTTCTCAATGTCCATGAGGTTTGCTTGTAATTTCTGAACTTCAGCCTTTGATTGATCAAGATCATCTAGGGCTACCAAAAGTTGTTGTTGAAGACTGCTTGAATCCATTTAAACACTTTCCAAGATCTCCCCAAGTTGTCAGACTTCTTCAGAGGAACTAGCTCTAATACCAATTGTTGGAAACAAGCTAAATTGAGAGGGGGTGAATCAGTGTTGTGCAAAAATTAACTTTATTAACCTTTATCTTCAAAGCATTAACAACATTCAACCATAATGCATAAACATGAAGCAAATAGACACAACACCATAACACAAGGATTTTTAAGTGGAAATATTGTTAGGGGAAAAACCACAATGGATAGCCAATCCACAATATGATCTGAGTATACTCAAATGAAGTTTACAATGTGGGGAATGCACTTGCATTCAGGCACATTGCCTAGAGCTCACTGTTGAAGAGGGAAGGCTCACTGCCTTATAAAATGTTCAGATTAAAACCATCCGAGAGATTTGAACTGAAGTAGTAGCATCTACATATGCTTGATTACAGTTCTGGTTAGGCTCAATACTTGATCTTCTATCCTACAAACCGATTCTACACTTCTGCTATGTTTTGCTCATACTCGCAACACAGATTATGTTTGCACAAGTGAAACTGTGCATTATTGCTCTTTTGCTATGCTATTATTCGTAATTCACATCAACACACCTTTTTTCATTGTTCAAAATGATATGATCAAACACTTATATATATTGGAGGGGTTCATGGTCTGTGAAAAAGGTGAATGGTGTAGATAGTAAATAATGTCTATACTTCTATAGTGTGTACACCATTGCTAGTGCTTCTCTTTCCATGGTAGTATAATTCTTTTTTGCTGCTGATAATTTCCTCCTAGCAGACATTATAGGATGATCTTTATTCCCATTTGGTTGGGTGAGTACTGCTCCTATTGTAATTTTGGAGGAATCAACATGCATGGAAGGGATTTCTCGAATCTAGAAAGATTAGGATTGATGCCTCAACGATATTCTTCTTCAATGTGTCAAAAGATTTCTATGCTTCTTCATTCCATTATATGCTTTGATTGATTTTCTTCTTTAAGAGGTCCTCTAACAAGGCTTCTATTCTGACATACCCTTTGATGAACATTCGGCGATATCTTGTGTATCCCAAGAATGTCTTGAATTTCAGAGCGTTCTTCAGTGGTGACAAATCTAGGATCAAGGCCACTTTTATTGGATCTATCATTAACCCTTCCTTGCAAATGATGTGGCCTAGAAGCGTCATATGTGGTATTGCAAATGTGCATTTCTTCGGGTTTAGAGAAATCCACATGCTTCTACATCAATTTAGCATCATATGGAGAATTTGAATGTGGTATTTCACCAAGCCATAAAGCATCCAATCATCTAAGTAGACTTCAAGAAAATTATGAATAAAGTCTTTGAAAGTATTGACCATTATCCAGTTGAATATTGCCAGAGCATCCTACAACCCAAATGACATGATTGTATGCATATAGAATCCCCATTTGGTAGCAAATGTTGTTTTGGGTTAATCGTCTTCCTTGATCTTTACTTGGTGGTAACCAGAGAAACTAATGGTGCATGAGTAAATCTCCCTTTTGACTACTAACTCTAATCTTTCCTCTATAAATTGTGTAGGAAATGGGTTATGTATACATGCTTTGTTTAATTCTCGGAAGTCAACACACACCCTTATTTCTTTACTCTTTTTGTTTTGCACTTCCATTGGACTTATCCATTTCACATCTTCTATTATTTTGATCATTCTGATAGCTAACATCTTATCTACTTCAAATTTTAGTTTCTTTTCATGTTAGGGTTTAATCGATACAGTCTCTTCCATATCGGTTTGGTACCTTCCTTGAGTTGAATTTTTATAACTCCAACTTCCTCCTTAATTCCTTTCATTTAGGTAAAGTTTTGGGGGAATAGATCTTGGAAGTATGTTAATAATTTAATCATTTATGCAACTAATTTTTTTGTCCCAGTAATCACCTATGTATGCCATTTTAGGATCTCCCTTTATTGCAATGTTTCTTTATTTTAGTTTGATGGGTCCATTGTAATATTTTTGTTTTGGGGTGGTGAATTCTTCTATTTCCCTCTGCCCCTAGCCTATTTCTATATCCAATGTTTTTTCTTCCTCATCATCATGTATCGCTTGGTAATACCTTTCTGCTCTAGTTAGTTCCCATTCCATCCCATCCGTATATTCATATACTTCCCCTTTGTTGATGGTGTGGAATGGGGTTGTGGTATCGATATTTCTCTTTCTTCTATTGTATTGAAGATTTTATTCATTTTACTTAGTGCGGTTTGAATTTGAGGGTTTCTATTGTAGAACGAAAAGGTCTCGATGAGATATGTAGTTAGTTATATTATAGAACGATAAGGTCCAGATGGTGTAGGGGTAAAATATCACCTTCGTAAGGAGGTATATCTTCATAATCTCCTAACTCTGGTAGCTGTAATGTCTCTTACCCGGACTTGCCCTAAAATCCATTTGTTGATTAGGTTTAGGGTTTCTTCCTTCCAAATGAATGTTCTTTTTAATGAAGTAATCTTGGTCTGAAATCTGCATTCACCATATTAACCACATTTCCACAAACACATATATCTATTAGCATTAATATCTAGATATCCAAAATATAAGCATAATCATAAATACAATTTAACAAGCATAATCATAAATGTAATTTAACAAGCAAGAGGAGTGCCATGGGTGGATCCGCCCTGAAGCCTTCAAATAAATCTCAAGAGGTTGTCCATCCCAATCCTTCTTGCCCAGTGGCTTAGTACCTACATACTCCATTCATGGCAACACCTCGAAGACACTCATCCTATCAGGGGGAGAGGAATCATGGAATCCTTAAGTAGCCTAAGGTCTACCACCTCCTATTCGCCCGATCCCTAGTCAAGGGCCTAAGGGGCTGCAAGGCCCAATCCCTTGTCTAGGGCCTAAGGGGCACAAGCCTAGGTGGGACCCCCAACCTTCTATAACCCAATCCCTAGTCAAGGGCCTAAGGGGCTGCAGGGCCCAATCCCTTGTCTAGGGCCTAAGGGGTTGAAAGTGGGGTTTTTAGACAATCTACTTAAACCATGGTTCACCCTTCTTGATAGGGTTACAAGCACAAAGAAGACAATCTTTACACGATCAGCTATATTTGCATTCATCTAAGATCTATTTCATGCCTATAATCAAATATATTTTCATGTATCAATGATTCTTTAAGTTCATTGTTTCCTAGAATGATTCTCATTATGATAAGATTAAAGAAAGCATTATATCAATAATCAAATTAGCAATATCTATTTCTTATATTCAAAATATGCTAAATATTATTGCTAAGTGATTACATCACCTGATCAGCTATGTCTTCCCATGTCTCCTTATTCTTTAATCGTCTTCCTTCAACCTTATATTTAATCATAGGATGAGGACAATTCATAATAGTACATAATCTACTTATGTTTATATTAAAGAGTCATCATTACTTATAAGTACCATTATTGCATAATTGTGAATATATATATATATATATATATATATATATATATATGTTTGTATAACATATATATGTATATGTATATAATTATTCCTTATTCATATCAATTAGTATTCGTATATATGTTTATTCAATTATTATTCGTTCCTTATATTAGTATTTATATATTCTTTATTCATTATAAAATTTATCCACATTCATGCACATATACCTGTATGCCCATTAAATAATATATACATATTTAATGGCTCTATATTCCAATGCATAACAATCATTGTTGCTGCTGTTCTGAATTGCAGATTGTATTTCTCAATGTTTTTCCCTCTTCCTTATTTTCCTTCCTTCTATTTATACCATTCAAGGTAGGTGACTCATGGGGGGGAATGTATTGTTTGGTGAAAGAGGTGACTTTTCATAAAATATATCTCTTTGTTAGGCTTATTATCACAATAATATCTCTTTTTGAAAATAATATATTATTACCAATAATTATGATATTTCAAATTATATACTTGTTTTGATGTTTTATTGAACATATTTTAACATTAAGGTATAATAATAAAACCAATTTGCTAATACCTTATTATTATTTTATTCAGATGTTTTGCAATCTTTGATATGTAATGATTATAATATTTATTTATTACATAAAGTAATACTAATAAATTGCCTATATATTATTATTATATTTGTTATTTCATATTTATATATTTTTATATTGATATGGTACACATTTATTTTATATTTAACATTAATATTGCTATTTATTTTATATATTCTATTAATAATATTTAAATTGCTAATGTTTGTATTTCAATATTATATTTGATGATTGTAATACTATATTGTGATACTTATAATTACTAATTTTTTTCTTTTTATAATTTTAATATATTTTGTTATTTATTTATTTTTGTGTTGCTATTTTGGGGACATGAGAGAATCTAGCCTTGATCAATGTTTTGAATGTCTCTCATTTAAAAATGGTTTGTTTGTGTGTGTTAAACCAAAAAGCGGTTTCATTGTTAGTACTCCCTTCAATATCATTCACCTCAATTTCTCCCTTTGAGTTGGGCTCTTCCAGAGCTTCGATTGTCGGTATGGTTATGGTGTTTATAACCTTGTCATTGTCCTTATATTCTTATGTTTGGAGATCTTCTATATAAGATATCTCTTGCTTGTTGCCTAGGGGTATGTTGCTATGAAGATTTTCTATTATTATTTCTTCTTTTCTAGCATCTATTATACCCCGAAAGTCCACAAACCGCCTTAATCCTAATAGGGCATCAAATGAATCAAACGTTTCTTTCATTATTACTATTTCAAAGTTGACCATTTGTTTGACTCCTCTTTTGTTAATTTCTACATTTCTCCAGGTACCCAAAGTCTTCATTCTAGTATCATTTGCTAAGCTGATGTTATAGGGGGTTGGTTCTAGTGATAGTCTACCCAAATATTTCGATATTCTTTTTGGGAATAAATTTATATTTGATCCTAGATTGACCATTACCTTAGAGATCTTCTTGTGGTGTATTTGGAGGTCAATCATTATTGGTCTCATTTTCTAGTGTTTGGTTATTGTTCTAATTTATGGTATGTTCTTCTTGTTCCAATATTTACTAAATTGCCTCATTTTGGTGATGAGGTCATGCTATCCTAGTAGCTTTGCAAATTGTCTAAGAGATTTTACTTCTCATTCCTCAAAGTAGTTGTTTTGTTCCTTCTCTCTTTCTTGTTCTTGTTTGAGAATTATTCTAGTTTGTTTGACTATTTGATCATATTGCTCCTTTGTGGGGCAGAATGCCCCTTCTTCATCAGAGGTCTCCTCTTCTTCTATGGTTGTCATATTTACTTTCTCAGTATTTGTACCTTGTCGAGTCACCATTACTACCTTTCTCTTTTTCTTGGGCCTAGATTTTGTGTAGTATTCTACTTCAGTGTTACTTTCTTTCATAGTATCATCCTCCTCTTTTCTTATTTTATGGCACCTTCTAGTCCCTTCCTCTAGTTTCTTAGGAGTTTTAAGGAGTCTAGCCCCTCTAGTTGCGTTTGAGTCTTGTTTATCATTTTGGCCTAGTGATTGTGAATTATTGTAGTGTTGGCATGCTTTTTCATAGTTGAATGCTTGTGGTCTTCCTCGTAAAATCCACTGTTTTCTTTTTCCCCCCAACTTCCATGGTAAAATTCCTTAGTTTGTCGTAGTTAAAAGTAAAACATGTTGCAATAGCTCTTCTTCCTCTTCCCTTCCACAACCTCTTCCTCCTCAGAATGGGCCATTATCTATGTGTGCTCCCGGACCTTGGATGTCATTAGCAGTTCTCTGATTTTTCCATGGTGACACCCTGACTGCATGATCCTGGGCGTACAAGGGTCCTTCTGCTAGTACTTTTACATAAGCCATTTCTTGATCGTAATTTGGTTCTTCCTTCACCTAGAACTTGTGGGATGGGCAGTTAGCTGTCTCGTGGCTGTCCCATTCTCTGTAAATGCCACAATATAGAGAGTTTGGTTTTCTAATGGTGTGAAGGTCTACCCTCAAATCATTTTCCTTCTTTTATACTATCTCCATTGGGAATTCGTTCTTTATGTGGCCTTCTCTCCTACAATAAGAACACCATATGTTGGCCCTTTGCAGACCAATTTCTTATTTCATAAGCTCCTGTCTCAACGGTAATTGGTCCATTTCTAGTTGCAACCATTCCATTTTCTTGTTCTCTCTTTCCTTTTCCATCCTCCTCCATGACTAACCCTCTATTCGATACACTAATGTGACCAGTTCTGAATATGAGCTAAAATGTCTACCATCCAAGGCCATTCTAGTTTCAGAATTATGGCGAAGAGGAACCATTCCCTCTTTTGTTTATCATTTAATGGTTCTTCAAGTCTTCGCGTTACCTCTTTGAATCTTCTATCAAACTCTAAGATTGATTCATCCTTCCGCTGAGATAATTCTCTTAATTTTCTCACTCCTTCCGCTAGGAGTTTCAGATTGTCAAATTTTTCTAAAAATGCCTGTCTGTCTTCATCCCAGGGCTTAGTCTTCCAGGGTTATGCTTTGCGATACCACTTTAGCAACTCATCCCTTCAAGAAATTATGAAGTCAAATAGCTCGTGCTTTCTCGTTGTTCGTTCTGACTTTTTCATATTGTTTTCCAAAAAGAAAACATGCTTTGCGGTGTTATTAGAATCTTTTTCAAAGATTGGCATTGTATTCTTGTGATGAGTTCTCCTCTAGACTTTCGGTACTGCTTCTTTGGTTGCTAAAGTTGGAGCTAAAGTTGGAGCTAGACTCACTTTCACTTTTTAGACCTTCCATATTTATTTTGTTCCTTTGTGATTCTCCACTCAATAGATTGATTGTTACCTTCTATAATATCCCAATTTACTATATATGTCGTCTACAATTCAAGTTTTCTATCTTTCTATCTCTTTTTTTTTTTTTTTCTTTATATGTGTTATATTCGACATAAGGGGTGACTCCTAGTCTGGGGATGATGTTTGTTCTTCATACCTTTTCCTTTTTAATTCTATCTTTTCATTAATGGTTAGTATCATTTTATGTTTAGTTAACAAATCTTCAAGATTAAGATTAGGTTCCACTGCTTTTCTCTTTTGCTCTTTTGTGAAATGTTTGGCTTCCATTTCCTTTCTTATTATTGGTTGCACCCACATCAACATGCTCAACAACACCCTTCTTGGTGTGCTTCACTATTTTTAAAAAAAATTCTTCGCCATTTTGTCCGCTTGTTCTTTTTCATTCCTTTCTATTTCTCTTTTGTGGTACCTTTCTTCTCTTTCTTGAGTTTGTTTTAGTCTCCTTGGCATGTAAGTGTTGTCATTGATGGAAACCATGGCAACCCTAGGCAACCTTAATGGCATCCAGTCTGCAATACAATTTTGGCATCTACTGACATAACAGAGTAAAGAATAGGGCATCCGATTACAGGCATAAAAGTTGATTTGAACACCTCACCGGATAGATATTTTGGGTTGTGGATCTCTGAGGAAGGTTTGTTGAGGTTTGGTGAAGGATTGTTTTGATGCACACTCGTTGGTACATGCTCTAGGAGATCCAGTGTACTAATTTGTTAGTTATCTGTGCTAGAAGGCCGACCCAACGAATATAGTAATCGCAGATGTATAAGGAGTAATTAATTAAATATCTTCGTGCTCGATTATGTTTGTTTGGGTCCTCTCTTTGTCTTAACCGACTTTGGAGGACGCACATAAATAATTAATGATGGATTTGGCCAACAAGATGAAGGTAACTTAATATTTTATGAAGTCGACTGATGAATGAGTAAATCCTTGTTAGCAAATATATATATGAGATCGGTTCTATTGTGTAAGGTATGGAATATGATGTGATTATAAGTGAAGAAGTATGCAAGCATGTGAATATGGGTGTAGTGCGATATTCAACAAAGTAATAGTGTGAATTTGTATGTGTGATGAGAAGAGTAGTGAGGAGTAGAGAAGAGCAGAGCGAAGAGCAGAATCAGTTTATAGATCTAGAATTCAATCTATGAGCTTCACCGGAACTATCACCTTGCATAAATAGATGCTATTATATCAGTTCAACCTTCAGATGGTCTTAATCTGAACTTTTGTACGGCAGTGAGCCTTTTTCTTTTGAGCAGTGAGCTCTAGGCAGTGTGCCTGAATGCAAGTGCATTCCTTTTGTAAACAATTATATTTGAGTACTCAAATTATGGATTAACCTCCAATGTGGTTTTTCCCCTAACAGGGTTTCCACGCAAAAATCTGTGTGTTATGGTGTCATGAATGATTACTTTGAATTCATACATCTTTTCTTTAATGCAATGTTGAAATGATTTCAAGTTTTAGATTGATGAAGATTAAAATCTGCTGAACATTGATTCACCCCCCCCTCTCAGTGTTCCCTTGAGTCCAACAGGTTCCACCGCTTTTCTCCTTTGCTCTTTTGTGAAATGTTGACTTCCATTTCCTTTCTTATTATTGGTTGCACCCACATCAACATGCTCAACAACACCCTTCTTGGCGCGCTTCACTATTTTCTTAAAATTTTCTTTGCCATTTTGCCCGCTTGTTCTTTTTCCTTCCTTTCTATTTCTCTTTTGTGGTACCTTTCTTCTCTTTCCTGAGTTTGTTTTAGTCTCCTTTCTTCTACATTTATTTCCATTCCTAGTTTGATGATTTCAAATATCTCTTTTTTCCTTTTGTTTTCTCCTATTCCCACATGTGCTTTTAGGTCAGACTTCTATCCTTCTTTCCCTATATCTTAGTTTTGAAAGAGAATTTTCGAACAGTCACATCTTTTCAATGATCTTTGGGATCCCTCCCCCTTTCCATTTTTCATTCGTTATTAGCCTACCCCCCTCTCATAGAGGTGGCCCTTAGGGTTTGACAAAAAAATAATTTCTTGCCAACTTCCTTCCTTCTTTCTGCTTTATGCCTCTAATTTCTTTACTGCTCACTCTAGGGTCCCGACAATGAAACCAATGTTGGCAAGAGAAATGGGGAAAGTACAGTTCAAATATCTATACCCCAACACTCCTTGTGTAGCTTGTTTATATCCCAGAGGATGTAGGAAGAGAAAAAAGAATTTGTAGTAGGAATCAAGAAGGCATACATATCATATATCATCATAATCAAAGAAAATATTCATACATCCATCACACACATGTGTAATCCTTGTAACTCCTTTATATTATATTATAATAGGTACAAAAGGCAGGTCTTAGTGTCAGCTCCAGTATATATTTCTATCTCTTCACATACATCTCTATCCCTCTATGATTATATATGACATATATACATGTATTCCCTTGAAGGGACATGAATCCTAACCATAGCTAACACACTTTCCTAGTGCTGCGAACCTCTTTTGGTAGCCTGTAGTATGCTCTGTTTCTACCCTTGACCTGCTAACAATACTTAATCAACCTAACCTATGTCTTAATGGGATGACCAGTAAGGGTTTTAACATGCCTATGTTGAAATGTAAAACATACTGGTGAATAGGTCTAAAATTGAGATCTTTATGTCATTTGAAGTTCCTTAGTACATGTTTACTAAAGAGTGAACTTAATTTGGTTTTCCTCACTTACTATCAGGCATTATTAGTTGATAAAAATAATTATATGGAATAGTGTTGGGTTATGAAATAATAATCACTTAATCTCTATGAGCTATGACCTTGTTTTGGAATGGGTGCAAGTAAATGGCGGTTTGCTACACTATTGGGTTTTAATCATCCCTATGTTTTCCCTTTTATTGTATAATTTCTATTTCACTTCTAGAAAATATTCTTGAGAGGCCATTACAGTGTCTTAACTTTCCTCTTTTCTATCCATTTTTAGAGCTTGAGATGACTTAATACTAAATTTTGTTAAGTGATCCACTATCATATTCATCTCCTTGAAATAATAATGAAATGAAAAGGACTCAAATAATCCAAGAGCGACCAAACTTCATGTAGGATGTTTTCCAATTGCTATATTTTTGATTCACAATTTCAAATGACATTTAAAATCCTCACCTATTTGTAAATAGGTCATATAGTATTGGGAAACAACTAAAATTCTTAGAACTAGAGCATTGCCTTTGTCTTATTGCTAGTTCTATCTTTGAACTTCTTGGAGGTAGCTTGAACTATACAATTATGAAAAATTGTTGATAAGAAATCCTACACTTAAAATCCCCAAATTTCGACACAAAACACTATCATAATTTAATTTTTAAATTTATTATAAATGACATCTAATTACCCATAAATGAAATAAATTAATTAACATATTTAATTTATATTTTATGTAATCGTTAAATTATTATTTTTAAATATATATTTTGAATTAATTAGAGTTGGAAGGTTGTGCACCTTATACTCATTTCCAAAAGATTTGTACTAGAAATTTATGATTAACTATCAATACTAGCTATAAAAGCTATGAAATAATTGAAACAACGTACACCAAGCATAAAAAGTTGAATGGTAAAGACCATGAGATAGAGGTTGACAATTATCTTTCAGAGATTTTGTTTGGTGTAAGCTATATCCTATTGTTCTTTGAATTTCTGGAAGACAAGATATCATTCTTTGAATTTCTGGAAGACAAGATATCATTCTTTGAATTTCTGGAAGGAAGCGAAGAATGGAGATCAATAAAGCCATGTAGTACTTTTTCTCTGGAGAGTGGACGAAAACGGTGATTATACAATGGCTTGCTCTGCACTTTCTCTTCCCTCCTCTTCCTATGGTCCCAAGCAATATCAGGTACTACTTGTTTTGCTCATTACCTCAAGCTTTCCATAAGTGAGCTGTGATTTTCAATAAATTGCAAAAAAGGAACATATCCACATGCAGAATTATGGCGGAACAAGAGAAATCTTGGAAAAATAATATTCATGGACCTGTTTAGCAGTGAGTTGAGATTTTTAATGAAGCAGACAAATTGAGCATACCCAATTGCAGAACAATGCTAATTAAATAGCTTCTTCTAGATCAGTGTTGTAATCCCAATTAACAGGAAGTTGAAATGTTAAATAGACTGTAAAATTGTTGGCGGGAATCTTTCACAGGCTACAAATTGAAGGTGCAGAGTTATGGATGTTTAGGAGAAACGAACCAAAAGAAAGCATGATTTTGGTCAATGTTATAATTCTAAATGGTAGATTTCCGTGAACTTCTTGTCAGCCAAACCAAAGGATCTAAAGCTTTGAGTCTTTTCAGAGTTATAGATGATTAGGAGAAATGGCATAAGCGAAAAAAAAACGAAATATAAGCGACCTTGACGAATGTTGTAATCCCAGTTAGTAGCTCCCTGTGATTTTCTTGTAAGCCAAACAAAAGGGTCTGAAGATAGGGGTCGTTTGCCACTTATTTGTGCATAATTGCTGCTGCTAAAAGGCATTTGTTTCTGCTTGTCTTTCATTTCTTTGATAGTACTCGTAGTAATAATTTTGGTTGAATTCTGTGAGTTTTTTTTGTTATCTTTTTAGTGTCCTCGGTGAGACACTTTGAGAAGTTTAAGTTTTCCAACTTCTATACTAACTAAAGTCTTAAGGCAAGGAAATTTAATTTCTATTATTAAAGTAGATTTTCATGAATGGTAAAATTGATTTCCCCCACAAAAGGGAGGCGTTTTTAAAGAGTTGCTTGCTTGCACTGGAATGCGATTCATTTGCATCAGAGTTTTGAGAAAAGGTGAGAAAACTTTGGCAGAAAAACAAATCAAGAAGCTTCCTCTACCAGGGTATGGGATTCAGCGAAAACTCAAAAAGCAGCACTAACATGGGAAAAATTCTTGTACTTCTTGAACAGAAGATTTAGAGAGTTACATTCTTCCAAGTTCCAGCAGAGGCTTATTAACATGAAGTGTGGAAATGTAATAACATTCCTGGTAACTACGACTTTGCTCAGTAACCTTCAAATCTTTCAATGCAAAAATGTAAACAATACAGAAACAGAAACCCGGAAGTTTAATCTTCAATGCGTCTAGATTATTTGTGTTCATGTTTACATAGTTAACATTTGAGGGCTCATTTTCATGTCTCGCAACTAAACAAACACGAACACAGATAATCCAGAAGCATTGGAGATGGCACTTTGAAATGTGCAAAACTAAAAGAATTAGTTTAAGCCTAGAATCGTTAAGCCCCATTATTCATGAAGTCAAGCAGCAGCTAGCTAGGGTATTCTTTGTTTTCATTATTTCTGAAGTTTGCATATAGATGATTATATAACTTTTCAAATATTCACAGTTCATATATACATGTTTCTTTGCAAATAAGAGTAATAATAACAATACTATATTAATTAAGAATAAGTATGCGGAAAATGTCCCTAGTTCATCATCACCATTAAACCCTATCACATTTCTGCATGAATACTTAAGAGTTAAGACAGTTCATATATATATGTTCTTTGCAAATAAGAGTAATAATAACAACACTATATTAATTAAGAATAAGTATACGGAAAATGTCCCTAGTTCATCATCACCATTAAACCCTATCACATTTCTGCATGAATACTTATCATCAGCAAGATCTACCAGAATCAAAATACAACCATATATAAATATAAATACCAAAAGGGCCTGTCAAAGTGCCCTTGGAAACAAAATAACAGAATCTGTGTAAGTCTATAAACCCCCTAAGGGGAATCAAACTGACCAGAAAAAGAACTGTCTGCTCCTGAGAAAATGCTCATCATTTTTCCCACAGTGATAAAACATATGTTTAAAGAAAGAAACTGAAACAGACAAAACTGCTGGAAACCCAGGGAGTCACAATAACCAGAAGATTATGAAACCACGCTTTTGAGGCAACTACATGGTTGACGATGACATAGTAAGATTATGAATGCTCTTCATCATACTTTCTGTTCTTGGAAATGTGCTCTTCATACTCAACACATGCAGCCAATCTCATTATTATGGTGATCTGGGAACTTTTAAAATCTCATTAAGCTGCTCCTATTTGATCCTGAACTTCTGCTTGGTAATAGCAATCTTCAGCTTCTGGTCCAAGACTATGGTATTCACTACCCTGAACAAATTATGCTGAGATCTTTCTTAAAGTTTTGGGCAGAGGAATTGTTTAATCAAGGTAATTAGGACAATACTGGTGTCAAGGCCCCAGATATACACTGGGGCAACAGAAGGTGCAATCCAACCAGCTCGGAATTGTAGTTAATTACACCTTAGGGGCAGAGTGACATGAGCTTCAAATCAATGCAAACAAAAGAGAGAATTGGGAGGAACCTGTAGGCAAAACAGTTTTTATATCAAATCTGAATGAATAAGATGAAAAACAAAGAGTTTTGGTATCTGTATATATACACACATCCAAGGCATAATATATGTGACAGGAACTTTTTTTAAAAAACATTGTGGAAAGTTTGCAAATAAGTCTCATATGACTAAGACTTAGCTTCTTTTGAGAATCAGATGAGACTAATACATAGCTCCTTTTGAGCATTAACATCAGACTAATACTTAGCTCCTTTCGACCAAATGCAGTAGAAATCAACAATGGAAGACCAAGTGTCACACCTTAGAATTCCACCTTTAGATGTCACTTTCAGGATTTGAAGTTGGGTCTCCACAACAAGAATCCAATGCCTTAATTAATTGAGCTCAACCCCTTAGACAGTGATGGGGACTTTACTTAGAAATATTACTTATAAATGTCCTTGGGGTTGTTGACTACATGCTATGAGTAGTGAAATTTAAGATTACGCATATTCTAATACCCCTGTTAAGTTTGATTGACAAGTGAAAGTAAAAATTACACATCTTCTAAAATCCCCCCTAAGTATGACTGGCAAAATTTTCATTGAAAATTCTGCTGCTTATCTTCCCTTGAGAGAAGCCCCTGATGTCTATTGTGCTTATAGGAAAAAATGTTTACTCTCTAAGATTCAGAAGAAACATACAGAAAATCAACCTTGCCTTCTTGAAACAACTCTTTGACATAATGCATATGAATTTCAATATGCTTCATGTGTTGATGGTGCACCAGATTGCAAATCACCTAAACAACACTCACACTATGAATGATGTTTGATCCCCCTCAAGGAAACCCAAGTTGAGAGACGAGAGTCTGGAACTATATAAGCTGGCATGTTGCTTCTTCGGGGTTGTAGTACTCTGTCTTTTCTGTGGATAGAGAGACTGAAACTTGTTTCTTAGTTTTCCAACAAATCGGTCTTGAACTCAGAGAGAAAATATACCTAGGTATACTCTTCCAACTATCTAAATCACCAGCATAATCAGCATCACAATGATCTGTGAAAGTAGGTGTACTAACCATTGTATAGTTAATACCAAGCTGAAGTGTGCCCTTAACATAGCAAAGGATGTGCTTGGTAGCTTGTAAGTGACACGCCCTTGGAGCTTGCATGAACTTGGAAATTAGACTGACTGCAGAGAGATGTCCACTCTTGTATGAGTGAGATAGAAGACACTTTCTACCAAAGATCTGTAGAGAGTAGAGTCTAACAAGGTGGATTCAAGAGTTAGACTGCCCTGAAGGTTAGTTCTTGTAGGAATAGGAGTGAGGGTTGAAATGTAGTTTTGTAGATCAAACTTTTGGAGAAGATCCAAGGTATACTGAGATAGCTCAAGGAAACCCAAGTTGAGAGAAGAGAGTCCGGAACTATATGAGCTGGCATGTTGCTTCTTTGGGGTTGTAGTACTCTGTTTTTTCTGTGGATAGAGAGACTGATACTTGTTTCTTAGTTTTCCAACAAATTGGTCTTGAACCCAGAGAGAAAATATACCTAGGTGTACTCTTCCAAGTGTCTAAATCACCAGCATAATCAGCATCACAATGATCTGTGAAATTAGATGTACTAGACATTGTATAGTTAATATCAAGCTGAAGTGTGCCATTAACATAGCAAAGGATGTGCTTGGTAGCTTGTAAGTGACAAGCCCTTGGAGCTTGCATGAACTTGGAAATTAGACTGACTGCAGAGAGATGTCCACTCTTGTATGAGTGAGATAAAAGAAACTTTCTACCAAGGATCTGTAGAGAGTAGAACTAGCAAGGTGGATTCAAGAGTTAAACTGCCCTGAAGGTTAGTTCTTGTAGGAATAGGAGTGAGGGTTGAATTGTAGTTTTGTAGATCAAACTTTTGGAGAAGATCCAAGGCATACTGAGATAGTGAGAGAAATGCTTGTTGTAGTCTGTGTGATTTTTGATTCCTAGAAAGTAGTGAAGAAGGTCCATTTCTGTCATCTCAAAGGAATCTTGGAGCTTAGATTGCTTGTCATGAATGATAGAAGACGAGCATTCAATGATGATCATATCATCAGCATTAAGCACAATGATCATAATCTTGGTCATCTTGGTGATGTGTATAAAGATCATGATCTCCATCACAACAAAGAGCTCAAAGTATTTGGCTCCTAAAGAAGAGGATTTTCTCATTGGCATACAAAATGTTTCTGTGGAATTTCTAGGAGCTTTGTTCTTTGTCAACAATTCTCAATGGTGCTGTAGGATGTTGATTTAATAATGTTTTGTCGGCATTAGGTAGGAATATAACTTCTTGGGATTAGCTAGGAATATAACTTCTTGTGTTTGGTTGTATAATTAATAACCTTACATAGTCTCATTTAAGAAGCAAGTCTGTGTCAGGGAAGGTGTGCTGATGTGAGCCTCCTTGTACTAAATAATTGTATCATACTATCACCTATATGAAAAGATCTGCTTATCTAGTACTTATTGTGTTTATCGCCACTCTTGTTATTATTTATATTCTAAGTTACCGATTCGTTTTTGGATTCGGGTATGGGTATGCGAATCCGGTACGGGATTCGGTCAAAATTTCTTTTGGGGTTGGGTATGTTTTGGGAACGTTAATACAAAAACATATAAAAATCAGAAATATATACATATTTGCAGCAGTAATTAAGTTCAAAATACCACATAGTATCATGATCATTTAATTATAATAAACAAAACCTCCATAAAAGTATAAAAATTAAAAATACTATAATGTCAATTAGTCAAACTCAAATATCATAGTTTGTTTGTTTCCTGGACGTATCCAGATCGAATCAGAATCAGAATTCGAATCCAATGCCTAGGGGAAGAATCCGGTAACATAGTTTATATTGTTGTAACCTAGTAGTGTAGAATTAGTAGTAAACATTTTGGCATCGTTGCCTTTGTAAACTTCATTGGATAGCTCTAAAAGTGTATTCAAGGCTGCTGTTTCGTCAATCTCATTGCACAAATCCTCAACATGTATAGATGCATGCACTTCTAATTTTGTCAAACATCTCTCATAAGGTACGACATTCTCATCATCAACAACTTCTGTTTTGAACCCCTCTTCTTCCACCTGCTCTTCATTAAACAAGTAAGGTTTCAACTTTCCCTCACATTGTTTGTACATACTATTGACCAACTCATAAGCAGCTGAAGTAGTAACCTGTTCTTCTTGCTTCAAAACAACCAATAGCATAGATAGAATGGGTTGGGAGATAGCATCATCCTCATTAATAGACAAAACTATAATAGATTGCATGGCTGCAATAATATTGTCATTATGTTCTTCCCTGATTGTAGCAAGGAAATGGTGAAACATGCTGTGGATCAAATCATGCAATTCCAATCCTAGCATAAGGTTAATCAATCTGATATCTGCAAGTGTTTTCAATATTGCTACCCTTCTAGAAAAGTTAGGACTTTTGATATCACCAAGATCTTGGAAACTATCCACCGTCAATTGAATTACCTTTTTCATTGTGTCATCATTATAAGGAACTTGAGGTGCTAATATTCTCATGATCTCACCATTTGTATGTCTCAACCACCTGTGTTGACCCAAAGAAGTCATTGTAGGAACAAGAGCTATCTGCAACAATTTAGAAGGTGATTGCTCAACAAGGATCAAACATTCTTCTACTTTTCTCTATGTGATCAAAGCATCATCCCTTGGTTGAGATAGAATACTGAGCTTAGTACTTGATTCGTAGAGCAATCTTGCCAACCATTTTCTATCTTCTGTTGCCATGTTTCAAACTGAAAGTCAATTTCTTGAATTACTCGAAGGTTGGCAGGAATTTCGGCTCTGATACCATTGTAATATCCCCACCCAAGAGGAAGCAAATTTTTTACGATTTCACCCAGTTTGACAATGCAAGCATTTTGTCAAACAATTTGTTTGGTTGATGTCTGGTTTGTGTGCAGGTTAAATGATTGCATTTCTCATAATATATTGCTCATGACAAAATACATAGTAAGAATTCACAACATCAATATAAGACTCATACTTTATTTTTGGTATGATAGTGTTTACAACATAGCAGATGCAAGTATTATGATACTGTATTCAATATAAATTAAATACATATTGCATTCCTAACCTTGTGGCTATAATAGTCAATGCTAGTCATATGAAATAGCTATCCCATGCATTCAGCGACAACTTCATCCACACCAAGCTGCGTTCCCTTATATGATCTTCCTATGTCTAAATATTCCTTATAGAATATCGACTCTGCAGTGTCTAGTGATGCATGACTCCTCAAATATTCCCATCTCTTTGAAGCTCGATACCAAGAGTTTGTTTGTCGTTGTGAAGGAATAGGCTGGACCCACAGTCTTTCCTTGGCAGAGACTCTTTGTCTTTATTTCCATGTAGGCAAGATATGGTGGCGGTTCCCACCTTAGGCATGACACCTCCAAGCGGCTCTAAGCTTTAAGCTTTGACTATAGCCATTAGTAATAATGGAAAAAGCTACCCAACATACAATCTGGCCATTTGATCAGATTTATTAATTAATTAAAAATAAAGATACAGTGTTATCTTTATTTTTAATTAATTAATAAATCTGGTCAAATAGCCAGATTGTATGCTGTGCAGCCTTTTCCAAGATCCCAAGGATTATACGGCATTCAAATTGCTCAATAAATACGTCGCTTCCTTCCAAAAGGAATACAAGTCGCTTGCGTATGAGTCTTGAGCCACGGTCTCTAATATTTATAACTCCTTATATGGTGCGGGTTACTCTCATTGAAGCTGCGAAAATCCAAATACCCACGACTCATTGCAATTGGAAAAGAATATAATTGCCACTTGTGACTCCTCCAAATCATTTGCATTAAAATCCTCTGGATTCCCCGTCAGCTTTGATTGTCACGTCCTATATGAATTTGACTTTAATTTATGCGATCTTCCATAACAAGGCTGCGGCTGTATCATATGGCTGTGATTTGGTTTGTGTTGACGTAATATAAATCTTGGAAGATTTACAATGGCTAAAAATTCAATTACTCGCTTAGTGTTAATCACCCCTTTTAAAATTGCAAATATATACATTCAACTCCTATGTACTACTAAATCCAAAGAGGTGCAATTCAAGGATAGATAGGATTTAGTAACCCAGGCCAAATATCTTATTACTCTCAACTTTGAAAATTATTTCTATTATCTACATATTATATTCATTTTACTGAAGACCTGGAACTCCACAAAGTTATTAACCTAGAAACCCTCAAAATACTTGAAATTTGTCTTCGTAGAAGAATTCACAAATGTCTACACAATCGTTAATCTGCAAATGTGAAACCTGGATGATTCTGCATGTATGTAGCTAGGGCAGATAGTCTCACTACCGAAACTAGTCACCTTTTGGAATTCCATCCTAGGGTTTAGAGCTTTGAAAACTCCTCAAAAACCAAGTAGAATAATAATCTTCGATAATCAAATGAGCCTCCAAAATTGTATTTTGTATCTTCTCGTGAGTAGGCCCTCAATAATATTTCCCCTCCTTTAATAATTTAAATATTTGAACTTTAGAAGGAAAATATAATATTAAAGTGACTTCTAATATATTATTATTTCACTTAAGTCAATAAATATTAATTAAATAATATTATTCATAACATTTAACTTTAGGGCGAATAATATTAAATAATTAATAATCGATTCCCTTAATTAAAAATAGTCCAGGGGAATCGTATAGGCTATTCAACCTCAGGAGCTGCTAGTTGGAAGGGGACATTACAAGGCAGTGTATTGCAGTGGCTTCTAATGCTCCTAGAATGGTTGATCGAAAAGAGGAGGAAAGCCTTGGTTTGAGTGGGTCTTTGGGTGTTTTGGGTTTATGGACCTCTTACTCCATGACCCCCTTTGAATTGTGTATGGATTCGATGGCCAGGAAGGATCTTTGTAGGAAGGAGTTTAAGGGAAGGGCTGGTATTTGAGTCCTTGATTCATTGGAGCTTTTTGACTTTTTACTATCCTGGTGGATTCACCTATTGGCTGCCCCATTTGGCTAATGCTTATCAGTTATCAGTTTGTTGGTTGGATTTTTCACTCTGCTTTTTGGGTTGCTATTGTATTGTTTCCTTTGAAATGTATGTTCCATGTGGTTCCTCATTGCTGTTCAGTTTTCTTTGTTGTATCCTTTGTATCCCGATTCATAGCTCCGGTCAAAAGCATTTACCCTTAATCAAAAAAGAAGAAGAGGAATTGGACATTCCACTTAAATTGGATTTAATTGCAAGGACCTTTGCGAGGCTAGTGGATACAATAGTGGTCCTCTTTGAATGAAAATTCCATAATCTTACACCTATTGTCCCATACAATACCCCAATGGCTGGCTTGTCCTAATTTTTGAGGATCCGTTAGCTTGCCAAAAGATCAACATCAAAACTGAGAAGAAAAACTTTATAAAACTAAAATCCAAAATAAAGCTTGTGAATGAAATTTTTTGCATGTGAAAGTATTTTTCAATAGGTTACTTATAATGTCTATGCCTGGAAAAAACAAAACAACAGTTTTTAACTTTTAACCCAATTTTCTTAACTTTTTATTTAGAGATCCAATAGTGACTATATTGCTAGTTTTTTTCAGTACCACAATATGTGAATTGATAATCCTCATTTTCTCCAGCATCTTCTTGCATTCTATGTGAAGGTTTTATTGGTTAACCATCTAGTATTGAGCATGAAGCTTCCAAACCTCAAGACTCAATATGAACCCTTCAATTGATCTTTAAAGACTGTTAAGATGAATCATTCCTTCTCATTCTAAATTTCTGAGTGCATTACTTTGGACATATTTATTTGTTTAGTTCTGTTGATTTATGCATGTTTCAATTGAGTTCATTAATTTGAACTTATGGTCATCCGTGACAACTAATATATTGTTTCTCCCTTCCCCCTTCATGCAAAAATGTCTGCCAAATTCTATCAGAAAAAAAAAAAACATCTTTCTATCATCTAAATGTACACACATAATTTGTATTGCAGGGTTTTTCTTCACCATTTGGTGATAAGACATGCAGTAAGCTAAAAATTCATCAAAAGGAAGTCTTCCCTGGTTCTAAAGGGTTTGTCCAATTGAAACACAGATTTTCGACCTCCTGTGCCAGAAAGCACTACTTGCAAGGTTCTTTTAGATTCAGTCAGAAAATTGTAGCAAAAGGGGATAGGCAACCTTGGGATATTGGAAGGTTCTTGAGAACATTGTACTTCTTTAACGGGCCTCCATCACCAGCAAGGGTAAATGTTTTTTGAGATGGCTTGATTTAGAAGCTAAGAATTCAAGGTTTCAAGGAGTGTTCTTAACTTGGCTTCAACTGTTCAATATAACTTTTCAAGACATCACGAATTGACAAATCTATTTTATGTGTGTTTGTGTTGTGAAGTTATTTGAATCTTTAATAGCACAATTATCAGGCTCTGCCACTCGACAGTTACAAACTGAAAATAAAAAGATGGATCTTGTACTAGTGGCTGGAGCAACTGGAGGTGTTGGTAAACGAGCTGTTGATGTTCTTCGCAGGAAAGGAATCCCTGTCCGTGTTCTGGTATGATTCTTTGTAATCCATTGCCTATTTCAAAAATGACTATAAGGCTCTTAAACACTTAAATATTTTGTCAATGACTTTTAATTGAGATCTCAAACATTTTTCTTGAACAATTCTTTTCTTATATTTAAATTTTTATAGATTTTTTTTTGGCATTCTGAAGTGTATTATTTTCCCCTACACTTCTGTTGTAAAGTTTTTTGCTTGGTTTTCTATGTGGCCCAGGTGAGGAATGCAGAAAAGGCAAGATCCATGTTTGGCCCTGATGTTGATTTGGTATGTTATCTGTAAAAGCAAACATCAAAAAGAGAAATATTTTGGATGGGAGTGAATAAAATTTGAGTTAATCTTTTTGTAATATTTGAATTAATGTGCATCAATGTGACCTTCTAGTTAATCAGATAGTTAAAAAACAATCCACCTTATCTATCAATGTAGAATAAAATTGGTATTGTTGATCTGGACTTTGAAAAAATTCCATTTCACATGAAATCATACTGTGGTATGTTGTTGCGTACATAAAAATGTATATTGATGAGGTAAAATTCCAAGATTCTCCTATGGTCTGAAAATATTTCATTAAAACAGACATTGACATTATCCAATCCAGTTTTTTCTGGGTTACGTTCATGGATGTAATCCTTTGCTTAGCAATGTGTTTTGTGATTTCACTTACACTTGTGTAGTGAGTCAATATTTAATTTTATCTTATAGAACTTGTATCTAATTTGTTGAAGTCAGTTCACTACTTTTCTGCATTCTGTTATTTTATTCTTAAAAGGCACTTTACTGTTACTTCATTCTGTGTTTTCCTCCAAAAGAGGGTTTTCTTCCTTGAGTTGGCTTCTATGTAAAATGGAGTTTAGGCTTTAGCTACCTGGTCTGCAAAAATGTGGATGCCATGACCTTGAACTGAAAGTAACATGTACACATTTCTAGAGTAATACAGAACTCTTTGATTTGTTAAGGACTATAAATCAGCAGGCCACAGCTCTTTTTGAAATGAAATGAATTCTCCACATCAACTACCATCCTCATACACATACCATGAAGGGGCTCTTCCTTCAAAGATGAAGTAACCTAAGCCATCCTTGTAACTGAAATTACCTTGCGTATATGTTCATATTCTGGTCGTGCATGAGGAAAGAAGTCAGCGGTATATTTCATTGAAGATTTTTGGGTAAGTGTTAGAATATTAAATTCTCTTTGCTTAATGGTCAATTAGTGTTACAGTAGTCAGTAGTTGAGGTAGTTAGACATCTTAAATGTCTACAGTCATCTACCTCCTCTATAAATTGTAATCTCTCTCTTTGTTAATTCAAGCAATTTCTAGCCCAAAATTGTTTCATGGTATCAGAGTAGGTCTGAGTCTCCCTCATGGGAGGGCTCAGGATTTTGGGAGAGTTAGTCAAAAATTCGTCAAAAATATTTTCTTAAAAAAAAAAAAAAATATTTGGAAAATATTTTTCTGTCATTTGCAAATTTCTTCGTATGCTAGGCAAGTTTGTAATTCGTGATTTTTGCGTGGGCTTGTGATCTCTTCGAAGCTCTGTTCATGGGTGAGGATGTGAGGGTTTCTAAATTTGTTTGGGTTTCTTCAAGCCATTTCCTGTGCATCCTGGCGTCGTTCTCATCTCTCCTGGCTGCGTTTTGTTTTGAGGGCACGTGTTTCAGATGCTCCTGGCCGTGATCTTCTTCTAGCTTTGGTCGCGCGTTTTTGTTCTAGCCCGCGCGCGACTTCTGGTGCGCGAATTCGTGCAAGGGTTTCGTGTGTTTGTCTGGCGTGCATTTTCCTCAAGACGCGTTTTCCCTCTAGTTGCTGGGCGTCGTTATTTACAGACCTGGGCGCACAATTTTTGCTCATTTTGAGCATGAAATCTCTTTACTATTGGGTGCGGATTTGTCTTTATTTCTGCCCGCGATTTTCAGGCGCGATTTTCGTCCTTGTTTGGACGTGGTTTCTGCAAAAATCCGCATCTTTATTGATGTTTCTGCTTCTACCCACATCGCCTAGGGTTTTTGCCCTATTTGTGTTGCGAGTTCGTGGAGTTTCTGCAAATTTTGAAGCTCTCATGGCCGCCAAGGGTTTCTGGAAATTTCGTCTAGGGTTTTGACCCTCTGTTTCAAGGCGAAAAATTATTTTGATTGCAGATTCTTTGTGGGTTTTTCGAGATCTCAACTAGGTTGGTCTCCGTTTTTTCTAGGTGCATCGTTTTCCATGCCTCGAATTGTGTGCCTGCGGATTTGTACTGTTTTCTGTGCCTGAACCTACCTCAGTGTATTGCAACTCGTGCCTCAGGTTTTGTGCATCAACCTCTTCTTAGTACCTCATTTTTCGTGCCTCGAAAAGCGTGAAGATGGTCGGCAGTCAGCGATTCAACGACAAAAATCTGTATGGGTTTTAAATTTTTTTTCCCTTAAAAAATCTTTCATCTGAGTGGGTTTTAAAGTTTTTTCCCTTAAAAAAATCTGTAATCTGGGAGGGTTTATAATTTTTTCCTCAAAACTTAAGAGTTTTTCTTGTATACTCTAGTCGGGGTTTCTGTTGTTCGGGAGGGCTCTCTGATATCTGGTTTTTACCCTTTTTTCCGAACAAACGATGATTTGTAATCTGGGTTTGGTGATTTTTTCCTCAAAAATCATGGTTGGTTGCAATCTGTATTTGTTGCACTTGGAGTTGCTGAGGTGAACATCTGCACCACTAGCTTCTTGCAGTCAGTTCTTGGGCGTCATGCTCATCTCCAACAGTTTTGACGGTTTGCCGATTTATCCTCAAAATCGTGTCCGTTGTTCTCGGTGTGTCTCTGGTTTCAGGGAGGGACAACTTTGTTATCCAACATCAGGTTGGACGTTTTGTGATGACTTCTAGTCAGTAGTTCTGCAGATTTTGGGAGGGTTGGTGGTAGACTCATCTTGGTGGCAGAGTCAGTGGTAGGCTCTTGTCTCTTGTTGTAGAGCATTTTCTGGACGTTTTTTGGTTCTCTTGGTCATTCACATTCTGCAGATCCAGGGAGGGTCTTTGTAGCAGTAGAGTGTTTTGAAGAATTTGTGACCAATCGACCTGCAGATTGTTTTCTGTAGGCTAGTTAGTAGATTGACCATTAAGGGAGAGTGTTAGAATATTAAATTCTCTATTGTATAATGGTCAGTTAGTGCTACAGTAGTTAGTAGCTGAGGTAGTTAGACATCTTAAATGTCTATAGTCATCTACCTCCTCTATAAATTGTAATCTCTCTCTTTGTTAATTCAAGCAATTTCTAGCCCAAAATTGTTTCAGTAAGCCTAGGTATTTTTGTCTCCATTGTATCAAACTCCATACCAAACAAGGCAGCTGCTAAGGTTATCCACATAGTCTGACATCATCAGTGGTACAAGACTCCTTAGGCCAGCAAGTGGGGTGTGTTCCAGCCTAAAACATCCCTTATGTCTTTATGGCATGTATTGTTGGAAAAGGCAAGTTCAAAGTTATTTTCATACCTAAAATGATCAACTTGGCCTCCTTTAACCAAGCTGGTTCTATAATCCTTCTTTTATACTTGTTTATAACTTGAAGGGATTTCAAGTATCATTACTATTTTAAAATGTTGTTCTTTAATACTGATGCATTTATTATTTCTGCAATAGTTTTCTTTTGTGAATCAATTCAGGATAGTAACATTGGGGTGTGTGCTGCAATTGAAGAAAAACAGTGGAAAAAAATTGCAAAAATAAAAGTTTAAGCGCAAACAATTAAAATAGAGCACACCTTCTCACCTAGGGTGGATTCACACATATGAATCTGATAGTAAAGATGGATTTCAAATAAGAATGAGATACAAAGATTAGGACTCTCCCACAATTTATAACCAAAAGGGAACAAAACCCTAAAGACACCAAAGGGAATCCCAAAAAACATTAAAATAAGCATTAAGACACATATACCCTCCTAACTGCTGTGCAGACCATGGGTCTAAGGATCATGTATGCCATCACACACTCTGAACACTATGTTGTGACTATGTACACAACATATCCTCCCCTCTAGAGATTTGTCCTTGAAAGTGAAGAAAATTTCTAGAGTTAAGTGTGATCAGCCTAGAAGAGGACTGGAATGGTGCTGAAAATGCCTAAAAATGTCACAGCCCAAGAACCTCCGGACCCAAATAACCAAAACACTGTGACCAGTCCTTGCCCACAAATACACTTTCTCCAATTTTTCACATTTTTGTCTTTTAAAGCCTCATTTTACCTTTTCCCAATCTCCTGGCAGTAACCAACTTCTCCATGCCCAGACCTAGATTTTTCTTTCTTTGGTAGTGAAGTTGCTTCTTTTGCAATTGCTGTCTGCATGATGTGGTGGTTATGTTACTGCCAATGTTGTTACACAATTACTGCGGCAACTGCATAATTGCCCCAATAATTTTGTCTTTGACCAGCAGGTTTGCAACTCTCCACCATATGGGAAAATGAAAGGTCAAGGGCCAAAGAGGAAGCTTTCCTCTTGCTCTGGCCTATTCATTTACTCTCCCTCTCTGTCTATTCATTACCAGCAATATCTAAAGTAAGTTTTCTTTATAAATACATGCTCTTTCTCCTCTCCCCCAATTGCAAAAATCTTGTGTTGCAGCCCTGTTCACTGTTATTGCATAACCATACCCTTTGTTCAGTTGTTCCTTTCTACTCCTAGAATATTTGTTGCTGTCTAAGACAGAGACCCTTTGGCTTTGAGAAATCCCAAAACAGGTCTGCAATCAAAGCACATGTTGGGTGATCTTTGAAGTTGAAGATTTACTTTACAATTTGCTCTTCAAATCATCATGATCAGTGGCAGGCAGTGTTTCATGGAGTTTTGATGATTGGGGGACATGGGGATGCAGTTTTAGAGATGGCAAAATTTTTCCCAAATTGGGGATGACAAGGGGGCAGCTATTAAAATAACTTAAACAAACTAAAAGTGACTGAAATATTGAAAATTAAACACAGTGTGCTAAATTTGCAATGACAATTCTCCCCACTAAGTCTTTTAGGGATTTTTTGGCAATATTTTTTTTCTAAAGTTATCTTTTTTAAATTTTTATGCACCAAATGGAACAGGCTGTCCAGTCCTGAGAAAAGAGGATGCCCCCTTCATGTCTCCAAGTCCTTGGGACATTGCAGAAGTCACCCAAAGCCCTAGGGATGCCTCCCCATGGAATGTTTCTGGCAGGGCAGGTCAGGGTTTCAGTTTTAGTTCATTCAATTAGATTAGTTAGTAGTTAGTGTGTTTGTTTCATTCATAATCCATTTCAATTTATAGATGTCAGAACTAGCTATAATGTGTTTGTTTGTTTAAAACTTTAAACAAGTGCACGGGAGTTTCAAGTGGAGCTCTACATAACTCTTACTTCACTCCACCATGCTTCTTACATTCAACTTAATCATTGTTTGTTTGTCAAACTTCATGTTCACTTTATCTTTGTTTGATTTTGCATTTCTTAATTAAAAAATGGCTGTTAGAGGTTCAGGATTTGCTTCTTCATAGGGAACTCCTCATACTCCATAAAGACTATATGAAAAGCAATTTGGATTGTTTGCGTAGTATTGTTTCTTGTTCACTCTTGTCTTGATTGGAAGTTCTTTGTAGGTGGATTGTACATTCTTCATCTATTTCTTCCTTTCTAGATTGCTGTTTATTCGCAGTGTGAGCATGCCTTTCAAGTATACACAGCCTTCTCATTTCTTCTCAATTGTTTGTTTACTGTTATAGGATATATTTATCTTCATTTATCACTGTTTTGCTAGCCTTGTTGTTTAGCAAGTTTAGGAATGTTTCAATATTAAGCTGTTTTTTGCAATATTTGTTCTGGTGTTTGTATTTCATATCATTTGTCCATACTTGTTTTTATCAGTCTTTTAAAGTCATCTCAGTCATACATCTTTGCTGTTTTTGCAGGTTTCAGGTGTAAGAATTGATTATTCATTGTTTCTACTTGTTTCCAACAGTTTTGACAAAATTCCTACTTGCTGTTTTGCTATTTCATCTTTGCAAGCGAGCATACTTTCATCTCTTGTTTCTATTTTTCCTTGAGTGACTGTTATTCTTTTCTTTCTGGTTTGTGGAATCAACCCTTAGGTTCATTTTCATATTGAGCCTGCACTTTGAATTAGCTGCATTATTGATTTCAAGCCATAAGAAATATTTTTCATTTTGCAATATCAAGGAAGAACGTACCATGGTAAGTAAATTGATTGTTTCTTGTTGTCGTAAATTAGATAGTTGGCTTTCTTTTATCAACTTGTTAGCTCAGTATTCACCTTTTAGGAATCTATATTTTGCAAATAAATTTATCAAGTTTGGAAGCATTAATGTACTCTACTATAAAGTTCCTATCCCAATATATACCATAAATTTTTGCAAGTTTTCCAATCCTTCAATATTATAGCATTTCATCAAACAGTTCACATATGCTTCTTTGAAACAGCTTTCAGATTGCACTGGGTTTTAGATAATGTATCTCATGCAGGGGAACATGTTTGCATAATATAAGCATTGAAAATGCAGGCACTTCATTCAACACTTATTTATCCATTACAACTTTCTATAGATTAAAAAATAGAGAATTTAAGGGCTTGCTGTTGACAAGTGCAATACAGGCTAGCTATATCACATACCATTCAACATCAGTTAACAATTTCAAAGAAGCTGCTAACCTGAACGTAGTTCCTTAAGTTTGGAGTCCTTCCAAATTCTCACGCAAGCCTTGGATAGACCTAGCGACTCCTTCTAGACTGAGTTCCAGCTACCACTTCCACTACCCAATCTGCCACTGCTTTCTGTATGAATTGATGAATATCCTAAACCTGATTACACCTCCAATTGCCTCATTTCAGTCATTTTCCTTTCACGCCCATCCAGCCCATCTCCATCACCCAACTATATTCATTTTCCCGTGCCAATATTATAAACTCATTACACCCAATGATTATTGATTGCCAATAATTATATTAGACCAATGTTTCCAACAATTTGCCTCCACAAGGTATAGCGGCCAGCACAGAGGTCTAGGAAAGTGCACAACACTCAGAAATTTACACAGCAACTGCCAAAACAATAATCATGACCTACCAAATTGGAGTATTATTAGCACCCCTTCTAAATAAGGAATGTGGCATTCAAAGTTTGTTAAATGAGGCGTTCAAGACTGTCATGCCAACTTATGGAAGTTAGGCCATCATGAAGAAGCGTCATTTCACTACCAATCTCCCATTGTGTTTAATAATAAAATTTGACCCTCCAGCTAAGACTATACACGAAATATTCCAACATCATCTTAATAATTCTGGCAATCACCAAAATATTGAACATCAACTCAACAGTGTATTTCTTTATGCATATAATGCCATTATAATACTCCCAATATTCCATGCCCAACAACAATAAATTAAATTTTCCCTTACAACTTTGAGTATCAGAAGATTCAATAAACCCTTGATCAGTCCTGAAAATCAAATCATTAAACACAAGCACCGACTTTGGATAAATCTGTCAACCATCAGCTAGGGTGGATCTCTCACCACCGTAGCCAATATTCTTCTTGAGGGTTATCGTCCTCCAGAAGTCCTTGAAGTCTCCTCTACACAATTCCCAAAAAATCTTCTCGTATCCCCGAAAAGAACTCAATATTATTATTTTATTCCTTTCCCAAATGGAATGCCTTTTTGAAATAAAATACTATTTAATTCATTTCTTATGTTTCCCATTAATTTTCCCAAATAGCATTAAAATAATCCTGTTTAAAATTTGCTCCTACTTAGTCACCTTTTATTGTCAAATAAGTCATTTTAAATATTTTTAATAAATACTTAAGTGAACTTATTATTTTATAATAACTTAGGCATTTATTTCATTTCTTCCACCTGACTTCGGAAACACGTTGGGAATACCACCCCAATTGACATGGAATGATGTCGAACTCTACTACTCCAAGAATTGTAGGCTCCCTGAACCATTTGATTAGCCTATAGGAACTCGATGTATAGGCTAAAACTCACAATTGGCTAACTCACGAGGGGGACATTACAGTCCTCCCTCCCAAAAATTGCTTGTACCATAGATTACATACTCTCCGATTACTCTCTGAGTAGCCGAGTAATCTCCAAAAAATTTGCATGCCAAGTAATTTCTTCTTTTACTCTCGAGCAGTATGCAGATGGATTTTCTCCCATCAAATTATCGAGTAATTGCCAGTAGCTCGCAAAAAACCCACAAACTTGGCAAGTTTGTGTATGTGTATAAATATGTTTGTGTGTGTATATGCATGCAAACTTGGCATCCTGTGTATGTTTATAGATATGTATGTGTGCACAGTGCAGTCTTGAGTATACACATACATAAATATCCACACACATTTGTCGAGTATTTGCCGAGTATTTTCCGAGTTTTCTCCGAGTCAAAATTTTTGGGCTTGTCGAGTACTCTCCAATTCCGAGTATGTAAACTATGGCTTGTACCCCAACAATTGTAAATTTGGATGCTAAAGAATCTGCTCGCTCTCCCAAGTGGCATCCTCAATTGGCAAATTCTTCCACTTATCTAAATATTCTTTGATAGTTCTCCTTTGTAAAGCACGCTCCTTGAAATCAATGATAGCTTTCGGAATGAGAATCAATTTTCCCTCCTCATCCAACAATGGCAACTTGGAAGAAAGAATTACATTATGCCGAAGTGCTTTCTTGAGGTGTGAAACATGGAAGACATTATGTACTTTGCTATTTGTTGGTAACTCTAGCTCATAAGCAACTTCTCCAATCCTCTTGGAGATCTTGAATGGGCCATAAAATCTTGGCTCAAGTTTTTTTGATCCACTCTTCTTGAGAGTGGACTGCCTGTAAGGTTGCAACCGCAAATATACCATATTGCCTATCTCAAAGACATGCTCAATGCAATGTTGTTCTGCATATTGTTTTGGCTGATTTTGGGTTTGCTGTATGTTTTCCTTCAAGGAATTCATAATATCGTGACTTTCTTATAATAAGCCCTTGGCCTTGGGTACCCTACTATCTCCAAAAAGTAAATTTATGAAGCTCCTAGCTTCATACCATATAAATCCATGAATGGTGACATCTTAATTGACATGTGGTAAGTAGAGTTGTAACGGTATTTACCTAATGCAACCATTTTATGCATGCTTTCTGCTGCCCGGAGATGTAATTCCTAAGATATCCTTCCACCCACATTCACAATTTCAGTTTGACCATTTGTCTGTGGGTGTTAGTTGGTAATGGGAGTGAGCTCAGTCCCACTCAATCTGAAAATTTCTTGCCAGAATAAACTCAAGAACCTCTGTCCCTATACCGACTATGTTCTTGGACATCCCATGTAATCGGAATATCTTCCTAAAAGATAAATCTGCCAGCTGTACCACTGAAAAAGTTGCTGAGTTAGAAAAGAAATGGGCAAATTTGGTTAATCTATCAGCCACTACATAAATGCAATCTTTATTCTGCACCTTACGAAGTCCCCTTATGAAGTCCATCTAGATGCTTTCCCATTTTTTGCTGGGAATTGGGAGGGGCTGCAATAAACCGGCAGGATAAGTATGCTCAACCTTATTTCGTTGACAAGTGTGACATTCTCAACATACTTGAGGACTTCATTTTTATGTCCTTTCCATGTAAACCTTTCTCGAATTTGCCTATATGTTTTGAAGAAACCCGGTGACCAGCCATTGGTGTATCATGAAAGGACCTTATTACCTTTGCCTTAAATTCAAAATTAGGTACCAAATAGATTCTGTTTTTGTAAATAACTAATTCATTCACCACATTGTACTTGTCATCTTGTGTAGTACCCTCAATGATACTAGTGGCCTAATGATCCTTAGCGTACTCAGTTGTCTGCTCTTTCCAATCCACTGTAACCTCCACTAATGAACATATATATCATTGAACAATGAACAATGAAGTAGCCATCACTATTTTCCCATTCACATCTTACTCACCTCAAGTTTGGGGTGTCCATTTGATCTTCAAGCTGTTCACCTTTAATCCTCTTTTTCCATTAACAGGGATACTGGTTTAGAAAGTTAAAGTTATTTTTATGATTTTATATTTATTTTAACATATCATACCAGTTCATAAATCCTGCAACTTGGTATGGGTAGAAATTCCCAATTTCACCTAATTTTCGTAGTTGATGATTTTGTGGGGGAATTAGAATATGCTGATGTGCCATTTTTAATCAGATACTCATGAGTTTACAGCTGTGTTCATGTGTAATACTGATATTACTAACAGATGAAATTCTGACTTTGCTAAAGTAGTAGATAATTTTTGTGATCTTCACAGAAAAGACACTTACTGGAAAATAATGAGATAGCTGAGCTTTGTGTTCAACACACTTATCAAATGTTCACAGATTGATAGCATTATTGTTATGTGTGTATTGTGTAGCCTTCATTAACCTCAATATGGTTATATATATTTTCATTTTGTTGTTGACCCAGATAAGTAAATGTTTTTTATGGGATAAACTGGCAAGTTTTCAGGTTGTTGGAGATATCACACAGAAGGATTGTTTGCTTCCTGAGTACTTTCAAGGTGTTAAAAAGGTCATCAATGCAATATCTGTTATTGTTGGGCCGAAGGAAGGGGACACACCTGACAGAGAAAAATATAAACAAGTATGGTGTACACATTCTTGATTTCAGCTTAAGTATGAGTCATTACCATTGTAGAGCCCAGAGCCAAGTTATTGAATTGTGGGGTCATGCGTATTGTTTATGTTTAGTAGAAAATCCTGTAATTTTGCTATGAAGTTTCAAATGGAACTTCTAATATGGGGCATAATGTAATGATCTCTTTCCAATTTTGGCACTGATCTTTTGTAATCAGTATTCGGCTCTCCGGATTGGCAAGTTCATGACAGTTGAAAATATAAACTAGAAGGTTGAATGTGGTTTGTAGCATCTCATGTTTTTTGGGTTTGGCTGCAGGGAATCAAGTTTTTTGAACCTGAGGTATGAATTACCTACCTTCCATACATATTTGCAGTCAAATTAGCCTGTAAAATTTATTTCTAATAGGTGCAGAAAATAGAACTAATTTTTCCATTGCTGCTGCCTTCTCCTCAAAGTAGATAAAAGGCGATTCACCAGAGATGGTGGAATATGTTGGGATGAAAAACTTGATCAATGCAGTAAGAGATAATGTTGGTCTTCGAGATGGAAAAGTCCTATTTGGTTTCCAAGGTGCTTTTTATTATCATTTCATGTAAAACTTCTTGTGCATATCACGCATGTGGCTAAAAGATATGTGAAGCAATCTAATTTATATCATGGATAAAGGCTATTTCAAGTTACGCTTTGTAAAGAATCAGTCTGAAATACCAATAATTAGTTAGCATGGGATCTGAAAGAAAAATAGGATCATTTCAAGCTTCAATGTAGAATCACAACTGCCAATATGTGGAGGGGGAAAAAGGTACCTTCTAGCATGCTTATAGAAGCAGAGGTGATTTTTATAATTTTTCCATTCAAGAAACTGATGCGGTCAAGTATTATTCATAATATATTTTGTAAGATAGATTTAGGTGTAGTTATCATAACATGCCTTTGTTATGTTTTGTACTCAACTATTTATTATTCACTTGTTGGCTTTGAGTAGTTAGTTGTTAGTAGTTTTTAATGGTTGCATCTCTTTGGCAATTGCGTTGTGCATTATATAGATTTTGCATAGTTAGGGAAAGGTAGTCTGATCCTTGGCTGATCATGTTTGGTCTACTTCTGTAAGAACTTAATGTCAATAAAGATATATTTTTATTACTCTATTTGGTATGTGTAATGCCCACATCTAAAGACAAACTCTACTACAAAAAGAACATGTCAATTTTTTTTTTCTCCTTTTGAATGTATTCAAGGATCCACAATAATTCTTCGAAACTTGACTTCATTGGGTCAATACCCCTATCTAGTTGGTCTTCTAAACCATAACACATACTTCATTGAGGTTGCACATGACACAAAAGAGTAGCCCCCTAACATGAGATATGAAAATTTGATTCTTCAAGATGTTATTAGTGATGAGCGTTTTACAAATAATAAGTTTCACATCACAAGGATAAATTACACACCACGAAAGACCTTAGCCTCTCAATATAGACTAGGTCAGGCTCAATTGGTTAAGCACAATTGGGATTTCCAAGTGACCTCCAAATTTTCCTTTGGCCATGGAATTACCTTCACACTCAATTGCATCCATTAATAATATTTTCATCATATAGCTGAAGCAACTTCAAATAAAATCAACATAATATATAAACATTCATCATTTGAGTTATAGTTGAAAAACTCTTTGAGTAATCGGTGAGTTTTAAAAACTCCTGAGTTCTTTTTGATGGCGGGTTTTTCCCGCATTTACTCTCCAAAATTGCTTGCTGAATAAGGGAGAAAAACTCGCTTGGCGAGTTTTCACCAAAAACTCGACAAGTCCACAAAGAAAACTCGCTCATCCAAAAAAAGGTCTCCCACGGCCGCTAAAAGGGCATTTTCATTTCATTTGATTTTCTAGGTACTCTCCAAGTCTAAGTTTCCAAGTTTTCCTACAAGTCTTCATCTATAATATCGTCTAGTTCTACCTCCCCTTGGTTTTCACTAGACATGGGAAGAGGAAGATGTAAATTTGTAAAATATATTAATGTAGTATTTACTTTTAGTTTTACAAAAACAATTTGCTATTTTCATTTTGTTTCAGACTATCAGTATCACTGCATTCCACATGAGGATGCCATTTGTACCCAATTTGCTTTCAAATCAATCAAATACAACTAGATTGAACTTGCTTCTCTTATGTACTCATTTATTGACTCATTGGATGCATCTTATAATTGAATTTTGCAAAAAAAATTGGTTTTTAATGAAATTTAAGCAATTTTTTAAGTTGCCGAGTTTTTGAAGAGCTTTTGCCGAGTCATGTTTTTTGGGCTTGGTGAGTTTTTCAACTATGATTTGAGTAATAACCCAATTCCAATTTACTCATCATAATGCACATCATCAATAAAATTTCATATCACATGACTACTGTTTAATCCATCTAACATAGCTATTTCTATTCATCACAATACAACTAGTTTCAATCAAATAACTTAAACTTCAAATAATTCAAAGTATCCATTTGTGACCTAAATATCGAATGTAGAATAGCCTAGTCACTCCCTTTCATTACAGTATCATTAGGAAATTTCAATCTTTTCCAATCTAAGTGGAATTCAAATTGTAAGGAAACTCAGGTGCGGAAACAGCTTCCTACACTAATCTCTTAAGGAAAGTATGGTGCAAATTCGTTTTAAACCCTTACAATTTCAGATTCGTTAATCTACTTAACAAAGATATTGCAGCAATATACCATACATACAAAAAATGAAGAATGACACAATGATTTACCCTGGGGAAAACCTTTCGGTAAAAAAACCCCAGCACTCCAAAACCTGCACAATGTATTATCTTCAACACAACGGTTACAACACACTTGCAATGCAAGTTCTTTCAGGAAATTTCCAACACTTGAAGACAAAATGCAGCAGCATCAAAACGTTCCAACAATACACTCACATCACACATCTTCGCAACCCTAAAAAATGCTTATATCATGCGCTTCCCTTTTTAGGGCAACTTCCGAAGATAACTGTATTAGGGTTTTACCATTCTCCGAGAAAATAGGAACCCATCTTCAACACAACGGTTACAACACACTTGCAATGCAAGTTCTTTCAGGAAATTTCCAACACTTGAAGACAAAATGCAGCAGCATCAAAACGTTCCAACAATACACTCACATCACACATCTTCGCAACCCTAAAAAATGCTTATATCATGCGCTTACGTGTCATAGGAATCCGTCATAACCATTTCAGCCATGATCTCCTTACACACAATTCAAGATGCCGACACATTAAGTGGAGTGACACATCAACATGCAAACTAGACATGTACACTCACACTTAATTACATTATTTGCAAGAAATACATTTTACAAAATAAATAATAAGAATAGGAATTATCCAAGGTTGAGACACCTTATTCCTAACACAAATAATAGATACAATTTAAGATACATATTTAGGATATAAGAATCTAATGAAAATATCTTAACCAACTCCTAGTAAGATAATCATCATCACTCGTCACTACATTATATTGCAAGACCTTCCAGCTAATAGTGATCAAGAACAAAAAAGGCAGAAGATACTACAACGGTATGAGGAGAGAAGTAAACTGGAGGAGGAAGAATGTGATACCAGTTGTAGGCATACTCCCAGAAATTAATGCTTGTACGACCCAACAAGGATAAAAACCAAACACCAAGTGGGCAAGAAACATCTAAAGAACAACTATGAAGATTACTCAGATTAAAAGAACAGGAAGACCGACAAAGATGATTGAAACGAATCGTTGAAGAAGCAAATGAAGACCTTACTGAAATAAACCAAGATACGGTCAGATACTCACAATTCTCCATGGGATGGAGAAGAGTTATAGAGACATATCCCTTCGACGATGCCAATAGACACATTGCATCAAGGAAGCTACATAGGCGAAGAGTACTAGGGCAGTTGGCGGATCAAATCCGCAAGTCACAGGAGTAGTTGGCTTAGGTGACGATTGCCGAGTGCACGAGAGTTACGACTCTTGAGAAGACATTGGCTAAGAGGGAGAGAGTACTGGTGGAGTGAGGTGTGCAGTTGGGTGAGAAGGAGAGACTACTGGCCGAACGAGACATAGAGTTGGTTGAGGCAGAGAGACTCATTGTTGAGAGGGAGGGCCAACTGTAGGTGAAGGATAAGGAGTTGGAGGGATGGATTTATGAGCTTGAGAGGGTGAAGGCCAAACTTTATGAGGCAGTACAAATGGTGAAGGTAGCATGTGAGAGGCAGCTGGCAGCCAACCAAAAGCTTAAACGTCTACAATAGCAACAACCAACGACGACGACCCCTACGTTGTCAGTACACCCAGGGGTGCCCTCTCAGCCTCCCTCTTCTTGATTTTCCCTTCTGTAATCCCCATTTTTGTTTTCCGTTGTTTGGAAGATGACGTCTTTTGTGGAGGGGATGATGTAGTCAACCAAGAGTGTTAGTAGTCGACCAAATATTGCAATTAAATAAAACTATAAGACAGCAAAATAATTCATATTATATGTTGTTTCGGGAAATTAAGTCCCTGACTAGTTGGATTAGTTGTAACAAGGAGTTGCGACGGTTGGTGTTCTTAACCACCACTAGCGACTACATATACTTTGGTTCATTGTAGTCGGGACACATGGTGATACATTATGTTACATTCTAATGTTATGTTATGACATGATATTCGTTGACATAGTATGGATTATTGTACTTTGGTTCTATTGCATTAGTGAATGGAGTACTATTCTGTGCACATTGTTTGACTTTGTACATGAATGTTTCATATGCATGTTTTGTATGTGATATTTCCATTTACTCTCTTAGTACGTTCAATCTATTCTTGTGAGTAAACATTCACAACTAAACCAAATATTTTTAATCTAAACACCCTTTTGATTAGATCGACTAACAACAATGGTATACCATTGAAGTAAAAAGGAGTAATACTAGACACACAAAAGGTCAGGGCTTATAGTATGCATTGTAGAGACTCTAGTAATACAAATTCAAAGCTGAAGTTTGTCCCTTAGCAAAAGTTAGAGCTGTATTCGGCTGTGAAGATATCAAAACATTCAACCCACTATGAATAACCATATCATGGAAGAGTGGATGGAAATGGCTTGAAATATTCCATTACTAGGTGAAGCATGCATTGACCTTGTGAACCAAGTTCAATACAAGAATATGTACAACCTCCTCTAGATGAGGAAAATCTTTGTTGGGAGATGGAGTTCAAAGATTTCTTCTCAAATGAAAAGAAGGAAGCATATGAGAGAAACCTTTGTGGCATCAAATAGT
Source organism: Sequoiadendron giganteum (assembly GCA_007115665.2). Lineage (NCBI taxonomy): Eukaryota > Viridiplantae > Streptophyta > Pinopsida > Cupressales > Cupressaceae > Sequoiadendron > Sequoiadendron giganteum. Next base: position 702,719,055 of record CM021102.1, read on the forward strand.
TATTAATAGAAGGAGAAGTTGAGCCAAAAAATATAGGGCTAAGGATTGGAGCATACAAAAGAGAATAGAAAGGCGAAACAAGTGTGTATAATGTTGAAGTTGCAAGAAGAGTAGAGAATTCCCATGTGTCTAAGAGTGCTGAAGTATCATCAATATGTCCAAATCAAAACTCCTTGAGGAGTAAGTCCCAAGAACTGAGTTTGCGTTAGGGTAAAACCATGGCGATTCCACCATCAAGCCTAAGTGTAGAAACATAGGAGTTCCCTAACTTTATAAGAGATGGATTAGAGGATCTAGTAATACATTGTAAGACCTATGAAACCATTTGGGGAACAAATGTCCAAAGTTGTAAAACGTATTGGTTACAATCCTTTCCAGCCACCTTGAGAGGTGTGGCCATCAATTGATACATAGATTAGACCAAAATCCTAAACTACATGGGGAAAATTACGAAAGGCTTTTGACTAAGAATTCAAATTGCTTCAAGATAACAATGTGTAGTATAAATCTATAGTAGGCAAGGCAAGCATGAAAGTGTTAGAGCTCATAATCCTAGGCTCAAGAAATTACTTATAAAATTAAAAAAAGAACCCATAGATGTTTTAAAGAAAACATGATTCATCAAAGGCCTAATTCCTTGAAAAAAGATTAAAGTTGTACCACCTTCGCTATACACAAAAGTGTATAATAGAGCAATGGGCATATAGATTGAGGATATGATGTCTTCACAATCCAAAAAAAAGAAAACAAAGGAAGATAGATTGGGTGGAAGCAGTGAAAATGACTATGGAACAATAGAAGCATTGTGGAGAGACATGCTTTGAATGGTGAAATAATTGAAGGTAGAGAAGGAAACTAGCAAAGAACTTAAAGAATTATGGTCTATTGATTGCAAAAGTGATGATCACACCAAATCTAATTATCCCAAGAAAATGTTTTGCAATATTGGTTAGATTATGGACCATTCAACAAAGGAGTGAAGGATTTCATCTTCACCGAGTTCTGGAAATCATCCAGCAGTATTACCTTCTCTCAAATTTTCTGCATAAAACCCAAAAGAGCTCCAAATTCGCTTTTCTCTTTTCCAATTGTAACTACCATCTCTATTCTTGAAATTTTTTCTTTTTGTTATTTACTTTTAATTCTGTCATGCCCCGCAAATTGCACCATTAAATCTAGGCCGACCAGTATAATGAAGTTAAATAAATTAATGGAAAAATAATTTTTTTTTTAAACAGAGGCCGACCCTCATCAACTCTAACACCACCTTTAAAACAGAAATTAAATCTAAACACTATTGAGTTTGCTGGGCCGACCATACATAGAATCGCCCAAATCATATATATAAAATGGTGTGATCAAAAGTAGGGATTAATTGAATGGAGAGCAGCGATAAGTAAATAAAGAAGCAGCAATTATTGTAGGAATAATGATCCAGAAGGTAAGCAACTGGAAGGTAGTGATTAATATCATTCAAAGAGCAGTAACTAAATATATAATCTGCAGCACTTGAAATTAACAAATGGCAAGTTGAAATAAAGATTCATAGAGGCTGACCCCTTCCTTGACAAAGCCGACTCCAAATGATGTTGCCTCCTTTGAGAAGATTAAAATGATTTTAATTAAATATTTATTGGCCGACCTTAATCATTATGTTAGTGCCCAAGATCATTTTAAGAAGTCACCACTTCTCATTATAAAGTCGCATCTATTGGACATTTTACATGATATAAATGGCAATAAGATGGAGAGTAAGAAAGAGGAAGAAATGGAAGGATAAATCAGAGAAATGAAGAGCAGATCTAGTGCAAGAAATGATGAAATGTCAATAAAGAAGAATGAGTAAATGAAGAAACACAATGAACATCTTTTGAGCAGAAATATATGTGACAGATGTGCAAGAAGATAACAAGCAGATGAAGAGCAGACTTAGAGCAGATATGATTGTATATATATGCAGATTTGAAAAGGAATGAATATATGGATCAGACAAAAAGGAGAAATAAGTCTGCAGCAGCAGGAGAATAGAAGCAGGGACCAAATAGAAATAAAAATCTGTCCTGAGGATAAAATAGCAGCTGGTACAGTAATATATGAAATACTCAGATATGGAAGAAATGAGAAGTCAATCAAGGCATATAACACAAGGAGATTTAATGCAGTTACATGAACAAAAAAGGATGGGAACACGAGGAGTATCTTAAATGTATAGCAGCGGATATATACAAATATGGTATAATCAGATTGGAAGAAGAAATATGTGGGAAGAAGATGAGTCAATGAGAGATATACGAAGACGTAGAATCAATCAGTAATAAGGAAGTAAGTCTAATATAAATCCATATATATATATACGATTATGCAATAATGATGCTTGCAGAAATTATTAATCCTTATTAGTCATCATTCAATTGAAACTAATCTGTTTGTTTCTCTTTAAGCAATATCTTCTGAACAGATTGATTGAAGGAGAGAAAGATACGGATCAGCAATCAAAAGGGAAACCAATCCATTCCAGTGCAGCAGATCATTATTATCAGACATACATATATATTCAGGGGTATATTGGATGTATTTTGCCAATCATTGTTTTACATATATATACACATTGCTTATGGATAATAAAGAATATTTTAGTATAGGTTCTTGTGATAGAATATGTGATGTGCTTGATTGTCTGAAACCCACCTTGTAGAAAGGGCCTGTGGTGTAAGCAAAAGGGGTAAACGAGGCTAGTAAGTAGGCCATTTTAGAGTTGACCGTAATGATGCCTAGGACTAGAGGGCCCTTACCTAGAGAGCCAAGTTTCGCACTTACGACCCCCGCCCAATTCCACAAGATGGCAAGTGTCTTTAGGGGGTTGAGACATTGATGGGGAAAGCAAGTACAAGCTGCCAAGGGAGAGGGTTGTGGTATACACCCTCGTAGGCTTGGTATGGAAATGGCTTCGAGCGGACCCGTCATGCCCCTTCTCCCAAAATCCTAATATGTTTGCATTGTTGATAATCTATGGATGTGATGTAATTGTCTAACTCTCATAAGTGTATATATATATATATATATTTGCATATATCGTTCATGTGGTGATTGCAGGATTCAAACCCCAGATTGCATTATTAAAGAGACATGTTAATTAGTAAGACGAATTCTAACCCTAGTTGCTGCAATTTGTGTTTAGTAGGCAAATTCTAGGGCAAATCAGGAGAGGGACATTACAAATTCAAAACTCAAGTCACTTTTAATTCCCCATTAAAAAATTAAAGTAATATTTTTTTTGAAAAAACACCTTAAGTCTCCCCCCTAAATACTATTTTAATTAACGCTAAGTTAAATATTAAATTTAACTTAAAACATTAGCATTAAAATTAAAATTAAAATATTATATTACGGACTAAATTCGAGAGGGGACATTACATCGACTTGGTGAGTACTCACCAAGTTTTCCAACCATGGTCCTAACCACATAACATAAAATATGCAAAGAGGATATCATAGAGATAGCTGAAAACAAATCAGATTTTTTTGTGTGAAGCTGAATTTGATCAAAGGCCTACTGAGTTACATATTTTGAAGAATCAACTAATAATCACGGGAGATAAGGTTGTTGCAGCCCTAACACATTTTGATAACACACACAAATTCATTGAAGATCTCTTTTGGAAGGCCTAGGTTGAAAAGAGACAAAAAGGCATTGAAGGAGGATCCTCTCTTGCAGATTTGCAGGTAATCAAAAAGCCTTGAGAATAATGAAATCAAATTACTTGCAATTGCTTTTAGATAGGGATCATGCTATCAAGTTTTCTGAAGATAAGGAGAGAGAAGTTGATGAAATCAGCCTAGAGTTAATTTTGGCTCAATTTTTCACTCTACAAAGCTGAAATCAGTCATCTATTGCAGCTACACCAAAGGAACAAGAATCTAACACAAGGACCATGGAAGTCAAGCAAATAATTGAAGGAATTGATGAGATTCACAGGGATTGCAATTTGGAGCCAAGTTACCCTTGGAAACATGAAGAAGAATGCATAAGTGATGGAATATTGGATAATGATTTCAGTGTGCCTTGTACCATAGAGATTCAAAATGTTGATAGTCTATGGGAAGAACATCATGAATGCAATCTCACGAGGTTAGAGGAGCAATTTTCTCATGATGCTTGTAGTAATCAAAGGATTTGGGATCTAGGTGAAGTTTCCAATTTTGAGATAATGACTCAGAATTGGGATGGTGGATTTCTAGGAATTGAATGAATAAAGAATAGTTTCTATCATGATTGGCTCCTTGATTTACATGCAAACCATAACTCAAGTTTGAGTAATGTGCGTAATCATGTGATCGAGAATGACGAGATTTTAATTGGTGATCCTCTTGATATACCACTTGACAAAGAAGGAAGAATTGAGGCTGTAGTTCACCCATGGAATGTGATGATTCATGAAGACTTCTTCATATTGAAGACTCCTCTTTCTGTTGGCATATGGAATGAATTCAAGTGTACATATTTGAGTTTTGCCAAGAAGTGGGAAAAACATTCTTGACAACAAGTCCAAAAGATGGGAGGCATACTTTCCTATCTATGAGGAAATCATTATGCATACCAGAGTAGCACAACCCAATCTAGGTGGAGCCACTTCCTTGTGGAGTATTTGTGCCGAAACTCTCTAGTTTGGTATATTGGGAGTTTATGATGTCAAAGGAACTATTCTATGGAAGCAAGATTTCAGATGTGGAGTAGTTGCCAACCTTCCATTCAACCAATACATGAATTTTGTTACTTGCATATAGAAGGATTGGCAAGTATGTCCAACCAAAGAGTGGAGTATTTTCTAGTTGAATTTGAATGGTAGAGGTATTCTAGTCATTGGAGAAGTCCTCTCAATTTTTTCTATGCTCACATCTCCTATGTATACAAGGATATTTCATCATTGCAGCTGCTGCCCTAGTATTACAATGCTGATTTAGCTAAGATTAGTCATCGATCAAATGGATTTTGTAGTCAGCCGAGAGTGTTCATGTTGTTAGCCGACCATTTAATGTAATTAAATAAAACTATATTGTATGCAGCAAAATATTTTATGGTATAAAGTTGTTGTCAGGAATTAAGTCCTTGACCAATGGGATTAGTTGTAACAGGTAGTCGCGCCGGTTGGTGTTCTCAACCATCGTCAACAACTATATATATGTTTGGTTCATTGTAGTCGGGAACATGTTACATCACATGCTGACATAGCATGGATGATTGTATTATGTATCCATTGCATTAATGAATGAAGTACCATTATTTTGTGCACATTATGCATTTGTGAATATTTCATGTGTATGTTCTATAAGTTACATTTCTATTTACTCCCTTGGTACGTCAAGTCATCCCTCTGAGTAAACATTTGGCATTTTTGTCGAATTGAACCCTCATACACATCACATAGATGGGAAAATGGCGTCATAATGGGTCAACTAGTTGAAGAGCCGGTACAAGCCAACGAAGATAGAGAAGACGCATTGACGGAGGATCTCATAAACCTATGGGATATCTCGTTGAGGGATCACGTATGGAGGGATGCTCTTAGGCGAGAGGTCCCTCGGGTGGTCATCTGGGGCAACTTGCACATCAACCCAGAGGTCGATCACCTCCTCAACAAATTACCAAGGTTGATTGCACGTCACTACATTATATTGCAAGACTTTCGGGCTGAGAGTGACCAAGAACAACAAAGGCAACAGATACTTTAATGGTACAAAGAGAGAAGCAAACGGGAGGAGGAACACGACACTAGTCGTAGGTGTACTCCTGGAAATTAATTTCCGTATGGCCCAACAAGGATAAGAACCGAACACCAAGCGGGCAAGAAACACCCGAGGAACGGGTACGAAGATCACTTAGATTAAAAGAATAAGAAAACCGATGAAGAAGATTGAAACAAATTATTGAAGAGGCAAATCGGGACCTTGCCAAAATAAACCAAGATATTTCCGAACTAAATTGAAACCTTGTCGAAGAAACAAACCAAGACACTTTTGGGCAACCATCCGTAACAGACAAAGAAAAATATAAAGATGATGAAAATGAATTAACTAAAGAACTTGAAAATAACATATTCTGTATTTGAGAGTTGTCCATATCAGACGAAGAAGAACTGAGAATTGGAGGATTTGAATCGAAGACCTTCAGACGGAGGGAGTACAGGAACGACCCCCAAGAGATTCAAAGTGCAAAGTATGTTGAGAGGGGACGTGTGGAAGATTTGTACGTGGTTGTGAGTGCAAGAGAGGCACCAAAATGTGTTGAGAGAAATAGTCCAATCAAGTCCAACGCACAAGGAGGGTATTGGAGAAGAAAGATGGTGACTACACTAGCCAATTTGAGCGTCGAGAGGCAAAAGTTGCCGAAATTCATGGGGAATGGGTCAGAGGATCCAGTACGACATTGCAAGACATGCAAAACTATATGGATAGAAAATGGGCAAGAAGATGTGGATTATTGGCTGAGAGTATTTCCAATGACTCTTAGAGGTATAACAATAGACTGGAACACAAAATTGGAAGCTGCAGAGAGAGCCACATGGGGAAGATTTAAGAAAGCATTCTAAGAAGAATTTGGGCTCCTGAGAGATTACAACGAGATAGAAGCCCAAATTTATAATACAAAATAGGGGAAACATGAGAATGTACGAGCTTACAATTATAGGCTCAAGGAACTATTGGTCAAATTGGAGATGCAACTGGTAGATGACTTGAAGAAGCATTCGTTCATTGAAGGATCACTCCCCTTGTTGCAAAAGAAAATGAAGGTGGTACCCCCATCCTCGTACACCGAAGCATACAATCAGGCGATGGACATTGAGAGCGAGAATAAGACATTCTCTCCGGGGAAGAAAAGAACATATGATGATAGAAGTATGGAGAAGAGTAGTGAAGACGAATAAAAAACCTTACAAGCCCTCAAACGAGACATGATGAAGGAACTAAAGGCAGAAAAGGAGAATTCCAAGGAATCCAAAGAGTTATGGTGTACTGAATGCAAAACAAAAGGTCATACCAAGGCAAACTGCCCAAAGAAACTCTTATGTGACATCTGCCAAGTTATGGGACACTTTAAGGGGTGCTCGTACAATCCGAAGACAAGAAGTACAAAAGTATTCTTCACATAAGGGGAGCAATCAACCCCTCCGACCACACCACTGAAGCCCTAGAACAATAGCAATACATCCCCTGGAGGTTATTGAAACAACAAAAGAGGCAATAAAAATGGTCCGATAAGCAAAATACAGTACCACAACAAAGGAAGACCTATGATATAGTGCCGAAAGTGCAATGAATGGGGTCACTTCGCTAGGGAATGCCAAAATAAAAGGTACGGGAGGAAGATTGTAAGTGATGTGGACCAGGCGATCACGAAGATACCGAATGCCCAAAGAAAAAAGGTATAAATATGTTGGAGGTGGACGATGAGGAGGTTCTGGCGATCACCAGAGCACAGACGAAGAAAGCTATCTATCCAGACCCTCATATGAAGAAAGACTCTGAGAGGCTAGGGTAGAAGTGGAAGAGGCAATGGCCAAGGAATGAAGAGCCTCCAACAAAGTAACTAGGATGTTGTTGCGATTGGAGTTTGAGAAGAACATAGTACAGAAGGTGCTGCACACAACCGTACCTATCAAGGTAACAAACCTTCTGCAGATGTACCCCAATTGAGAGTAGAACTCACCAATGTCGTCAAAGACAACAAAAGCTATTAGGAAGGTCCTATCGAGAGTACAACACAACCGACAAGAGAGGCCGTGGACCCAATGCTACTCGCAGTAAATGTCGGGAGGAAGCCTGCCATTGTACAAATGGAAATCATGGGGAGGAAACTCTCTAACACCATTGTTGATGGAGGCTGGAGAGTGAACGTATTACCAGAAGAAACTTGGAAGTGTTTGGGGAAGCCAACTCTCTGGCCCCTAGCATTCCACCTGGTAGGCGCAAATCAACACGACATCAAATCTCTCAGTACACCAATGGCACAAAAAGTAATGATCGACACACAATAGTTCCTTTTGAACTTTGTCGTCATCCCACTACAAAAGAAGGCGTACAATGCATTACTTGGGAGAGGATGGTTGATTGCCACCAAGGCAGATCACAACTGGAAGCGAAACACACTCTCGATTGAAAGCAACGGGAAGAAGTACATCATAGATCTCAAGAACCAAGTCATGAGTGAAGAATTGGAATCTTCTGGATCATAATCCAAGGGGGGAGAGTCAAATACAAATGAAGGAAGGAAGGCTATGGAGCCAAACAATGAAGGCATACTTGACCTCAAGAGTTGCTCAGAGGATGAGACAAGTTCCCTAAATTTCCTATTTCACTGGCAAATGGAAGATTATGAGGTGTTTCACTCGGAATGCAACATGTTGCAAGTCAGAGAAACAAAGGAAGAAGATAAGGGTACGACCATCCATTCATTTTTGCCCAAGTATGGAGAATATAAAGAAGGGGTAGTAGAACTAGATGATACACCAGCCGACAAGTTCGAACGTGACAAATTATTCAAGTACGAGGAACCAGAGATGAAAAGGGTGAATGTGGGAGGGGAAGAAAAACCAATGACAATCCTGGTCAGTGATGATTGGGGCCTTTTATTGAAGGCAGTGCGTTCAAAATCTTCATGGAGTACAAAGATGCATTCGCGTGGATATACAAAGACTTGAAAGAAATACCACCAGAATTGTGCGTACACAGGATCCCTCTTGTACTGGGAGCACAACCTGTATGGAAGAGACCCTATAGAATGAATAAGAACTACATTGCCAAGGTACAGGATGAGATCGAGAAAATGCTGGAAGTAGGCATTCTATTCAAAGTGGAAGTCAGTGGTTGGGTATCACTGATCGTCATTTCATTGAGGAAGGAATCTGAACGGATTCAGATTTGTGTAGACTTCCGGACCGGAGTTTGAATGCAGTGACAATCAAAGACCTGTTTCCAATCCCCTTCACCGACACGATCCTTAAAGAAGTAGTAGGACATGAGATGTACTTGTTCATGGATGGGTTCTTCGGGTACAATTGGACAAGAATTGCAGAAGAAGACAAACTAAAGACAACGTTCATAGTTGAAGATGGGGTGTATGCATACAATCGAATGCCATTCGGGTTGTGTAATGTGTCGGCTACATTTCAGAGAATAATTTTGTATATTTTTGACAAAATGTCAGTTGGCAACTTTAAATCATTCTTGGATGATTGTTCAATTTACAGCGACAAGCAGAAGCACCTAGAAGCGTTGGGAGAATGTATGGAGAGGTGCAGAGCAGCCCATCTAGCACTAAATCCAAAGAAGTGTTGATTCATGGTACCACAAGGAAAGCTATTGGGACACATTGTTTGTAAATCCAGATTGAAGACAAACCTGGATAAGATAAGGGTCATCGTATAGATGGAAAATCCGCAGGACATCACTGGCATAAAATCCTTCCTTGGACACGTGCAGTACTATCAAAGGTTCATTAAGAACTTTGTGCAGATTTCCTATCCACTCAACGTACTCACCAAGATGGGACAACCATTTGTGTGGGCGGATGACCAAGAGAAAACAATTAATGAATTGAAGGTACAACTAATCGGTTCGTCGATATTGGCGTACGGAACAAGGAATTTCACGTACATGTGCATGCTTCCAATTTTGCAATCGACGCAACACTGGCTCAAGTAGGAGTATAGGGGTTGGATCACCCAGTGTTCTTTGCAAGTCTGTTGCTAGTGAAAGTAGAGAAAAATTATAGTATGACGGAGAGGGAAGCTCTCGAGATGGTGTACGTAGTGCAAAAGTTTAGACACTATCTATTAGTGACACTATTCACATTTTACATTGACCACTAGGCTCTCATGTATTAAACAAACCTATCATCCAGGGGAGAGTAAGCTAATGGCTTCTCTTGCTACAGGAGTTCACATTCACAATAATCGTACATCTTGGAAAACATTGTGATCGTTGACTAGTTGTCAAGAATCCGATCTGGTGAACTCGTTGAAGGTGGAGTGAACAAAGACTTCCCGAACGCTCATTTGTTCCAAATTACATCACTCCCCCCATGGTATGAGAAGATTGGAGAGTACCTATCGATGTCAACATTCCCAAAAGAAATGTCGCCAACTGAACGAAGGAAACTCGTACTGAAAAGCAAGACTTTCCAGCTCATTAATGGGCTACTATACAAGATGAGGTCGGACCAAATCCTAAGGTGATGTGTTATGGAAGAGGAAATTCCTGATGTACTAAAAGCACATGAAGATCTGGCCAGAGGACACATGAGATTGGTTGCCACAATGCAAAAAGTTCTCTTGGTAGGATTGTGGTGGCCGACGGTACACACAAACGCGTGAGAGTGGTTGACTGGTTGACACATGTCAGAGAGTTGGGAAGTCTCTAAAAAGGGACTACATGCCATTGTTCCTATCCCAACCTCAAGAGTTGTTCGAATGGTGGGGGCTAGACTTTATTGGACCATTGAAAGTCAGCCAGTTGCATCAGTGTAGGTACATAGTTGTTGCCACTAAGTACTTGTCAAAATGCGCTGAGGCTCGGGTGTTACTGGACAACACTGCATAGAGTACGACATATAGTTACAAGGTATGACATACCAATACAAATCACTAGCAACCATGGAGGGCATTTTGTCAACCACGTCATTCAGTTTGTAATGCCCAAATCAAAATTTTTGCTTCATTAAGGAATTTTGAAAAGAGTGGTTAAAGTCTTGTAAAAATTGTCATCAAAAGTCAAAATTTCTAAAAATAGACTTGAGTCGGGGTTTTCTAGGTTTCTTCTCAAACAGATACTGAATTTTTTTTTCTAAAAATAGAAAGTTTCTAAAAATAGAATTTATGTTTCCAGGGCTCAATTTGAATTTTATTGGTTTAAAATACTTCCCGATCAGGCTGGTCTAGTCAGAGTCATCAAAAGATCAGTTTTTCTCTAGTGGATCTATTCAGCTTTTTCAGAAGGCAAAGCAGGAGCTCTGAGGTCATCAATGGAGGATAGTTAACTACCCAGTGTCAGATTCAAAGTCTCAATACTGCTCAGTTGGCGGGAAATGGCGAACACGCATACAAAACGAAGAATGAAGGAGGGGAATCTGAAAATCTTTAAAATTGTGAAAATAAAACGAAGTCTGGAGAGTCCAGGCGCCTTAATCCAAGGAGGGCGCCTGGGATTCTTCGCCTTAGAATATTTTTTCGGTTTCTGACATATGGTGCACGGTCAACGGCAAGCACAGAGCGAAGAGAAAAGCAAAGTTGAAAATCCTCAAAATAAAACTAATTCTGGAGGAGTTGGGCGCCCTAGCTAGCTAGGGGCGCCCAACATTTAAGACCATCAAAAGCAATTGTTAGGGTTTGCAGTTATGGGGGTTCTTCTCCAATTTCTTCAGGCTATCCAACGAATCTATCAGCTAGTTCATAGGATCTATCAAACGACTAGAATTGCAAATTAAACAGAGATGTTGCATCAAAGGGGAAAAGTGAAAATCATGAAAATCCTTCAAATTTTTCAAGTATGGTGATCATGGGCACCCCAGCTAGCCAAGGGTGTCGAGGGTTTTGAACCATCAAAATTATCTTTTAGGGTTTGCAAAATTAGTCATCTTTTTCAGAATTCTTTAGGCTTTCCAGTGGATATCTCAACCAGACCATTAGATTCATTAGGCTCTTCAACGAATTCGTCAGTGAGCTCAGAGGATTTGTCAAATGCCATATATTGTAGATCAAATGGAGGCGGAAACACGGAAAACAAAAAGGTCAAATTGGAAAAGTTGAAAATATCAAAATTTTGGTTGTCTGGAGAATCCAGGTGCCTATGGCCAAGAGTGGCGCCCATGATTTTGAGCCCTCATAACCAGTTTTGAGAGTTTGCAGCCTCCAAGAGATTCTTCTCAGATTCGATCATGCTTCACAATGAGTCTGTCAGCCAGTTCACATGATCTATCAAATGTTCAAATCAAAGATCAAACAAAGGCATTTTATTAGGGAAAAGTTGGAAATCTTGAAAATTTTCTAACTTTGGTGATGAAAAGCGCCCTAGCTAGCGAAGGCACCCAAGAATCAATGCCTTAGAAATTTCAGTTTTTGTCATTCGTCATTCAAAACAGTGTCTACATTTGATGTTTTTGTTTCTGGATTGACTTCAAAGTTTTAAAGCTTGGAGAATAAAGTGCTTTTTTGTCTCAAACTCCATTTAAGAAAGATTTTGGCATTTATTCTTCATATTTTGCAAATTTGCATCCGGAGGAAGAAACTTATCTTTTCCTTCTCATCAAGATTTGGAGGCTCAAACGTAGTGCTTTTTTAGTGTTCTTCGTGGATTTGGGATTGGCAAGCACAGAGACACGCTTTTTCATGGTCCATTCTTCTAGGGCATCACATTTCAGAAATAGGTGGTCAGCTTTTTCAGTTTTCATTGAGTTGGGTCTACTTGCTTTTTACTCCTCTTGAAGATTGGAAATTTTTTATTTTTCCAAAAATCTGCTTTTCCAACGCTTTTTCAGGAATCCCTTAGCTTTTTCGAAATCTGATCAACAGTGTCTCTTCAGAACGTGATTCTCTACAAAACCTAGACCTTAGCTTTTTCCGAGAATCTGCTTTGATTTTTGGAGAAAAATCAAGAACTTATTTTTAGCAATTTGCGCAAAACTTTTCCGAACATAGGTGTGTTCACAGTCAAACCTCGAATTTTTAAACATCCAGTATTCTCCAATTGAAATCAGGAACAAATCAGCTTTTTGGCAGAGAGTGAGTCACCTTTTGAGGCAACAATGTTTTCCAAGAATAGAACTCAAAAAGCAGTAGTTAACTTGATGCCTTTTCCAAGTTAGACTTGCTATTCTTGTCTCACGCTTATCTATTCTTTGTGAAAGAGGAAAATCCAAGTTGTAATAGTTGGAACTTTCCTCTATTTTTTGTTTTCAGCAGGTTGTTAGTTGTCATGTTTTAGTTTTAGAAATAAAACTTGCAAGTTGACAAGTCTAGTTGTAAAAGCAAGGATATTTTAGGGTTCCCTACTCCTCCCTTTTGCATAATTAAAGGCAGCCTTGCCCATTCTTTCTCAACCGTTATTGTGATAACAAATTGCTGAACCTACTTTTGCCTGCAACTTTGTTATTCAGTGTCTGTTCACTTTGTGTAAGAGCAAGTTTGCATGCTTGCCTTTTGCTGCAAATCATTGTTCAGTTTGTGTGTAATTTGTGTCAAGTGTTTTCTGGTTTGATCGGTAAATTGTAAGCCTGTTATTGCTACAAATATGCTGTCCCAGAAGTGTAATCATTGTTAGAAACTTGAGAAAGGAAATCTTATGCCTACTTTCCTCTAATCTACTGTCTCATGTTTTTATTTATTTGTGTTGCTTATATAATCTTTATTTCAACTTGCATCTAAAAGTACAATGAGTCTTTAGGTGTGCGTTGGAAGTGAGTTTGTTTAAGCATCTGTGTTATTAAATCATTCCTCATTTACTTCTAACTCTCAAGCTCTGAGTTTACTTGAGTTGCTAGAAGTGTCATTAGAGTAGGCCTCGTTGTAGTTGAAGTTCTAGAAAAGGGAAAACCTTAGCTACAATGTAAAGAGTTTAATAACCTTGTGCTCTTGGCTAAGAACAAAAATATTGGCAATAGTTTAGTTTAGTTTCTTTAAGCATTATCATCGAAGAGGGAGCTTCCCCTCCTAATTTGAACAACAGTTTATCTATGCATAGCTGTTCGTTTCTAATCCACATTCCAGAGGTGCGAATTGAAATGCCAATAATTTTCTGGCGCCCATCATGGGGCATGAGGCATAAAACTTCAAGAAAGCTTACACTTTATCTCACGGGAATGACCCTCTGGCATCCTATTGCTCTTGTCAAGAAGAACTTGTGATCCAACCAAAAGCAATAGGTGATAACAACAATAATGCCGACAATAATCAGAGACGTCCACTCCCATTATTTTGGGGTAACAACATTGGACCCTTGGCTTTGCGGGAAAGTCATGAGTTACTTAAAGGGTCAAGGAAGCACTTTCCTCGGTTTCATGGCGATGGAACTCAACACCCAGATGGGCATATTTCTGCATTCACAATGGCTTGCACTGTCTTGTACGTGGCGCATGAAGACATCGTAGTGCGTCTCTTTGTGGAGACTCTTGTTGGGAATGTTGCCGACTGGTTCAATCACCTGGAGCTGGGCATTATTACAAGCTGTGCAACAATGAGCGAAAGATTCTTAGTGAGATTCAAGCCCACTGAAGACAGTCATCTATAGTTTTCCCAACTTGCAAATTCAAAGATGGAGCACAACGAGCCCACGAGGGTGTTTGTAGCAAGATTTAATCATCTTGTTACAAAACTTTCTTCTACACTTAATCCATCACCGAAGATTTTATTGAGTTGTTTCATAAATGCTCTTCCATCAGAGATAGCCTTCTTCCTGAAGACGACAAAAGAAACAGAATTGACGGATGCGCAAGAACAGGCCATCGAGTTGGAGGATAATATGATCACTTTCAGAAAGATGAAGAAGGATTCAATCAAAACTCTAGTTCAGAGTTCTGTAGATCCATTGCTACAGAAGGTAGCCAATGAGATGCTTGCACTACCATCACCACAATACCAACCTCAACAACTATACTAACCAAAGAGAAATAATTTTCAGCCTTTCAATAATTATGGGCCGTGGTTACCAGCACCTCCACCAAGACAAATGGTTGAAGGTGCACAAAATGCAGTATTTTGCTCTTTCCATTAGACCAATGCATATACCGGTTCTACATGTCTTGAGAATTTAAGAATGAATCAGATCATGGGATACGCTAATGTTGCACCCAATTCAAGTTTTGTCCCTACACCAAGTTCGAATGTTGTCTTACCATAGACGGACAAATTCGATGGCGACTCTGCTACGAGATACTTTGAACCCGTTATTGAAGAAAAAAAGACCTCTGCCAATACTCTCTTGCAGTAAATCACGGAAGACAATCAATTCCTATGTTTCCACATGCTCAACACTTGAAAGTACAAAAGGAAGAAGAAGAGAGACTGAGAGCTAAAGAACAAGTTAAGGAAGCAGTTGCTCAAGACCCCTCTTTAGCAAATTTTAACATTGTAAACTCCATGATAAAGACCAAGGTTAGTTGGAGTACCTTCGTGACCATCCTGAGCAGTTGGATAGAATAATACAATATGTAAAGAAAGAGGCTTCAATTCAGCCTACATTGCTTGAGTCATCTATTCCAACGAAAGAAAAGCCTAAACCCTTCTATATATCTTTGTATATAGGAGGATTCAAATTGAGCAATTGTATCATAGATTTAGGAGCCTCAGACAATGTCATGCCTCTACAAGTGATGAATGTATTAGGACTTTCATGCACCAAGACTAAAGACAAGTGTTATTCACTTGAATCTAAGTTGGTGCCATTGGTTGGTCAATTGAAGGATGCTCAAGTAAGGCTAGCAGCTTGTTCGAAGAAAAAGATAATGATGACTATCCTAGTGGCTGACATTCCAGCTAGCTATGGGATGTTGTTGATCCAGAGCTTCTGCAAAGATCTTGGTGGTGAGATATAGTTAGATTGGTCGTCCGCGACCATTCTTGTAAAGGAGGGAAAAATCAAGATAGAACCTAAGCCCAAATCCCGATTCATAGTGGTGAAATCCCTAGATCCCCCAACCCAAATTCTATATCAAGAAACGGGTCCTGGTAATTGTGTAATGCTATCGGAGATAGAAATTGAAGACCAAAACATTGTTTGTCTTGAAAAGAGATTGACAGCGGATACAAAGTTATGGGCAATGCAGTTCGATGGGGGTTGTTCAAAGGCAGGTTCAGGAGCAGGGGAAATAATCATCTCCCCTAAAGGACAGTTGCACCCATTTGCACATTGCCTGCAATCGGATTTCACTGAAGTTGAAAAAGAGTCGCTTTTGTTAGGCCTCAAAAATGCCGAAGACATGGGAATCAAACTCCTATGTGTTAAAGGGGATGTAGAGTTGATCGATGAGCCAATCAAAGGATATTTCCAAGTCAGAAAGGATCACTTACTACATTATAGAAACCGAGTTTGGAACGCGATCGACTGGTTTGAAGTGTTTGACATCCCAAGGATGGATGACAAAAAAGTTGATGCCTCAGTGGTATTTGCATCCCTCTTTGCGCCATATTCTGACTTTTGTCAGGGTGCCTTTGCCTGCGCCTATGAATAAATGAGAATCTTCAACCCAAAAGATTTGTTTCTTGCAATACCCATCAGAAGAGAAGTGAAGCCTTTTAGGCAAAAACAACATCGTTGGAAGGCTCTTCTCGCTGCCATACAACGGGCAATATCTGAAGCACTTCATTCCTTTGGGGATGGAGTAATTTCTTTTCTGTTCTCATAATGTGTTTCCCCTTTCCGTAGTGTGTTCGTTATGTCATGATGTTTTTCCCCTTTTCATGAAGTTTTGTTGTGTTCTAGGTGACTAAGCGGTCTTGTTTTAGGTGATTTTAGGGAAGTTCCAGCTTATAGGTGATTTAAGAAGTCCTGTCCTAGATGATTTAGGGAAAAAGTCTTGTGATAGGTGATTAGGAAATGGTCCTGACTTCGATGCCCAACTAATAAGACACTGGTCTATGCTTAAAAGTCTAGAGTTTCTTGGTTCTCCTACGCCATAAGTATCTGACATGGTCCCTAGACAGAACCAACTGTAATGGCCAAATCAAAATTTTTGCTTCATTAAGGCATTTTGAAAAGAGTGGTTAAAGTCTTGTAAAAATTGTCATCAAAAGTCAAAATTCCTATTTTTAGAAAGTTTCTAAAAATAGACTTGAGTCGGGGTTTTTTGGGTTTCTTCTCAAACAGATACTGGCAAATTTTTTGTCATGTCCCCAAAATAGCAATACCATAAAGACCCAATGTTAAAATACAAATAAATTAATAAATAAAATAAATAGCAATATTAATGTTAAATAAAAAATAAATGTGTACCATATCAATATAAAAATATAAAAATATGAAATAACAAATATAATAATAATATATAGGCAAATTATTGTTATTACATTCCAGTATTAAATAACTTAATATCAAAAATAATAAGAATAATAAATAAATATTATAATCATTACACATCAAAGATTGTAATACATTAGAATAAAATAATAATAAGATATTAGAAAAAATGGTTTTATTATTATACTTTAATGTTAAAATATATTCAATAAAACATCAAAATAAAATAATAAAATAAGTATATAATCTGAAATATCATAATTATTAGTAATAATATATTATTTTCAAAAATAGCTATTATTGTGATAATAAGCCTTTAAAGGCAGCAATTAAATATAACAAAGGGATATATTTTATGGAAAGTCACCTCTTTCACCAAACAATACATTCTCCACATGAGTCACCTACCTTGAATGGTATAAATAGAAGGAAGGAAAATAAGGAAGAAAAAAAAAACATGGAGAAATAGAACAGCAGCAACCATGATTGTTATGCATTGGAATATAGAGCCATTTAATATATATATATTATTTAATAGGCATATAAGTATATATGCATACATGTAGATAAATTTTATAATGAATAATATACAAGAATAAAGAATATATATGAATAAGGAAAGAATAATTATATAAACATATATATATGAATACTAATGGATAGAAGTAAAAGAATAATTATATATATATGAAGTATATATATTCACGATTATGCAATAATGGTGCTTGCAGCAATTATTGAACCTTATAAGTAATTACGATCTTAATATAATAATGAATAGATTAATATTTATTTATATGATCAATCAAATGTACGATTGAAGGAAGGTGATTAAGGAATAAAGAATCATGGGAAGACACAACCGATCAGATTTCAAACCAAGATTACTTCATTAAAAAGAACAATCATTTGGAAAGAAGAAACCCTAAACCTAATCAACAAGTGAATTCTAGGGTAAACCGGGTAAGGGACATTACAATTTTCTAAAAATATAATTTTTGTTTCCAGGACTCAAACTGATTTTGATTGGTCTAAAATACTTCCTAATCAGGTTGGTTCAATTAGAATCATCAAAAGATCAATTTTTTTCTGGTGGGCCTATTTTGCTTTTTCAAAAGGCAAAATAGGAGCTCTGAGGTCATCAATGGAGGATGGTTAACTGCCAGGTGTCAGATTCAAAGTCTCAATACTACTCAGTTGGTGGGAAATGGCGAACAAGCATGCAAAATGAAGAAAGGAGGGGAATCTGAAAATCTTGAAAATTGTGAAAATAAAACTAAGTTTGGAAAGTCCTGGCGCCTTAATCCAAGGAGGGCGCCTAGGATTCCTTGCCTTAAAATATTTTTTAGTTTCTGACATATGGTGCACGGTCAACGACAAGCGTGGAGTGAAGAGCAAAGCAAAGTTGAAAATCCTCAAATAAAACTAACTCTGGAGGAGTTGGGTACCCCAGCTAGCCAGGGGCACCCAACATTTAATACCATCAAAAGCAGTTGTTAGGGTTTACAATTATGGGGGTTCTTCTCCAATTTCTTTAGGCTATCCAACGAATCTATCAGCTAGTTCATAGGATTTGTCAAACAGTCGGAATTGCAGATTAAATAGAGATGCTACATCAAAGGGGCAAAGTGAAAATCATGAAAATCCTTCAAAATTTTCTAAGTTTGGTGATCATGGGCGCCCCAACTAGCCAGGGGTGCCTGGGGTTTTGGACCATCAAAATCAGCTTTTAGGGTTTGCAAAATCGGTCATATTTTTCAAAATTCTTCAGGCTTTCCAGTGGATATCTCAACCAGACCATTAGGTTCATCAGGTTCTCCAATGAGCTAAGAGGATTTGTCAAACACTAGATATTGCAGATTGAACGGAGGCAGAAACACGTGAAACAAAAAGGTCAAATTGGAAAAGTTGAAAATATCAAATTTTTTGGCTAAGTCTAGAGAATCCAGGTGCCCGTGGCCAAGAGGGGCGCCCAACTTTGCATGCCTTAGAATTTTTTCCACGTTTTTCAAAGAATGTTCAAAACTTCTTTATTGGCCTCATTTCGGCTTTCAAAAGATCATTAGATGTAGTGATAAAGGCTGGTAGATGGTGCCATTCAACTCAGATATGATCAAACTTGCCAGAATGACTGACTTCCAAACCTTGTTGTTCACCGACTACCCAAAAACAAAGATCACACAGGGGTAGTTAGCTTCATCTAAAACGGAGAAGACAAAATAATAAAAATTTCAAAAAAATGGTTAACTCTGGCAAACATGGGTGCCCTAGTTAGCCAGGGGCGCTGTTGTGACCTTTTCACACATCACCCCATCCAAGATGGGGACCCCCTAATTTTTGCTCCATTCTGGTCTTTTGACTTTGGTTCTCTCTGTCTCTGATCTTTTGTCCTTCCGGGGATGTCCCATTTGACCTCAGTTGAGTAATTGACAAATTTAGGGTTGCTATCCTTTAGACCCGTTCGAGGTCAAGATTGAGTTACTTAGGTGAAATCTAAGTGCAGCAACACATTCAGAAAGCTCAAGGCAGAATCCCCCTGAAATCTCACTGAAATCCGACCACTTACTATTTTTAGTAAGTACCTAATTCGAGGCTTGTTCCTCAGGATTTCGAGATTCTAACTACTTCAGCACAATCAGGCAGCTTCAGAGTGCCTACACGCGAAATTTGAACGGATTCAGACAACTGGCTATTTTTAGCAGTTCAGCCTTCGGAGGCTATTTTCAGGGTTTAGACAAGCAATTCTTCGGTGAATGACAGGAGAATTGATCTAGGTTTTCCAAGACCTTCGTGATGGTGTAACATGCAAATCAAGTTGGGGACTTTCAGAGTTCAGCCTTCCGAGGCTATTTTTAGGGTTTGCATGCAAAAATTTTCAATGCATGTCCGGATATTCCATCTGGGTTTCACAAGAGCTTCGCAGTGATATGACATGCAAGTGGATCGGATCAGTTTTCAAGGACTTACTATTTTTAGCCAGTGCCAGAACTTTGACTAGTTTTTTGGGTTTTTCTGGATTTTTTGAGATCCCACAGGCACTGTGACATGCAAACTCGTCCGACATCCGATGGACCACTTTCTGGACACTTACTATAAATAGCAGTTCCAGTCCGGCAGCTACCTAGCACTTCATTCCATCGAGCAGAACGACAAGCAGTATAAATCAGGAGCAGTCGGGACCATGTGCAAGTCAGATTAGGGTTTCCCTGCCATATCTAAAAATAGATGAAGCGAAATGCAGAGACATCAGAACGAAGCACGCCGCCATGATCAGCATCCTTCAAGCTACCTACTGGCAAATTTTGAGCAAAATCGGAGGACTTACTATTTTTAGTAAGTCAGGACACGGCTATAAATAGCAGGCCTGCGCCAGAAGTCGGTATGAATAGAGCACTCAAGTTATCAGGACCAGACATAGCAAGTTTCAGGTTGAACGAAGCTACTGAAGCAGGCAACTTTGAAACTTACTATAAATAGTAGGTGGCTAAAAATAGCACGTCATCACCAGAAGCAAGCATGAGCAGGTCTCTCACAGCATCAGAGGCAACTGGAGCAAATTTCAAAGCAAATAGAGATACGGGAATTGATCAATTCTAGGGTTTGCTAAAAATAGCAAATGGCTAAAAATAGCATATATTGTGCCGGATAAGATGTGAACAGGATGACGACACCAGATGGAGGCACAACCACGCCGGTTCCAGTGCAAAGCAGGGTGAAACGCAATGAAACCCTAATTTTACTAAAAATAGAAAGCCAGAACAGGGTTAGGGCGTTGGAAATTTACAAATGATAGCTGACAAGCACACACCCTCATACATGCCCAGGAGAAATGAAAGGTACAAAAAAGTTCTAAGTATGAAATTCCCTTGGGCAAGTTTGAAATGCACCTTCCGGAGGCATGAAAATTATCCTAAGGCATAGAAATTCTTCTAAGGCAAGAGATTTTCCTCCTCATACCCCCAAATGCGCTTGAGGAAGGTGAAAGGTCAAGCTTGGGCGTGGATTTTCCATCTCACATGGTGAAATGCGCCTAAAATGGAAGTTACATGGCCTAAATGCGCCCAAGGAAGCTGAACAGTCACTCGGGGCGTGGGTTTTCCATCTTGCATAGGATAATGTGCTTGAAGAAGGAAGTCAACACCCTCATATGCGCCAAGAGGAGGTGAAGAGCCACTAAGGGGGGGCGGAATTCCTTCCAACACTAGCAAATGCGCCCAAGAGTGGAAGCATCATGTGCTAAATGCGCTAGGAGGAGGTGAAAGGTCACTTAGGACGTGGAAATTTCCTCTAACACTATGAAATGCGCCCAACTTGGAAGCCACCTAGCCCATATGCGCTTGGGGAAGCTGAAGGGTCATAGGATAATGGAAGGTTGTTTCTCACATGTGATATATGCGCTCAAAGATAAAATGGAAGTCTAGTGTAGGATATGCGCCAAGAGGAGGTGAAAGGTCATATCTTAGGCGTGGGGTGATGAAGGAAATGCGCTTGAAGGCAAGGAAGCTACATAGTCAGAATGCGCCAGAAGGAGGTGAAGAGTCACCCTAGGCATGAGATTTCTTCATGGCATTTGCGCCCCAAGTAAAAGGTAGAAGGTGAAAGGTAAAAGCGTTAAGTGGTGAAGTTGAAATGCGCTTGAAGGTGAAAGTCCTCTATGAGGAATGCGCTAGAGGAAGGTGAAGGGTCACCATGTGAAATGCGCCAAGGGAAAAGTAATGCTAAGGGGGTGTGATTGTTTAAAAGACCAAGGGTTATTTATATTTTTCCCCTTCACTATATGAAATGCACCTAGAGAGTAGGGACTTAAAAACGAAGATTGCTAAGGTCAAAGCGTGAAAATTGCTAAATGAGAAATGTCTAGGCATGGAATTGCCTGAGGAATAAAATGGAAAGATGACACTCCATATGTGCCCCTCAGAGATAAAATGATAAAATTTAGATTTTAAAAAATTCCTAAGGTATTTTCTAGAGGAAAAAAATGAAGAACACGCCTAGAGGATGATGCTAGTTTCCAAAGTTAGAAAAATCTTCAGAGAGGAAAAC
The DNA here is from genome assembly GCA_007115665.2 of Sequoiadendron giganteum. NCBI lineage: Eukaryota > Viridiplantae > Streptophyta > Pinopsida > Cupressales > Cupressaceae > Sequoiadendron > Sequoiadendron giganteum. The sequence goes on from CM021102.1 coordinate 702,741,099, forward strand.
TCTTCAGAGGAAAATCAAGAAAATTGGCTAGGATCAAAGAAATGGGAAATTATGGAATGGAACGCATCAGGAAGGGGAAGAAATAAACATTAGCCATTTTTATTATTTTTAAATAATAAAAATTAAAAGAACCCCTTCATCCGGATACACATGAAAACGATGGATTCTGGAAGGATTTTTCTTCTGGGTATTAAACATTTGCAATTCAGAGGTGATTCAAATGTTCTCCGTGCCATGTCCACATCGTTTCAATGGATATTTTGCCCAGTGCCTATTTTAAATAAAATTCCTAAGGCAAAATTGAGAGATTTCTCTAAGGCAAACGAACAAAATGAATGAAAGACACTTCGCTAAATAATTTTGCCAAAGCGAAGACAAGATCAAATGACCTAGCCAAACATTTCAAAATTGTTCAAGGAAGTGAACAATTTAATATTTTAAGAAATCAAAAGCGACGAGGCAGGCCTGTGCAGAGGTGATGAATTCATAATTCTAGAAGATGCCTCAGATGACAAGTGTTACAACAGAGAAAAGAGAGGGAAAATGAATTCAAAAATTTGCTAAGTATAGCCTCTGCAGGAATTCAACCAGGCTATAAGATTTTCAAATCCTCTTCATCCCTCTCACCAGTTGTTGAATGCAAAAATATTGGCTAAGTGAAAGTACGAATTTTTGAAGAGATTGCAATTGCTGAGAAGTTCGAAATTGTGAGAGAGCTGAAGGAGAAGTGCAAATTTGTAAAAGTTGAAGTTGCTGAAGGAAGTGCGACTTAACTTGCTGAGGCTGCAGTTGCTGAGAGGTACGAATTTGCCAAAAGTTTGAAGTTGCTGCATTTGCTGAAGTACGACTTAAGGAGAAGGTTTGAAGTTACTGAAAGTTGCTAAGTTAGAGGGAAAAGTACGAACTTCAAAAGAGGAGGTTTCAAATTTATTGAAAGTAAATTGCTGCAAGCAAACATTTCCAAGTGTTTGGCATTGTGTTGCTGCAACCAGAGAAGAAACTTCTAAAGATGTTGAAATAGACAGGCGTAGTTGAGGTTTGCAGCTGAAAGTGACAAAGTGTTGCAGCCTTTTTATTTAAAAAAAAATCTGCTGGCACCCTCAAAAGCGATATATTGTTTTATAAAATCTTGTTTTCTAATGACTCTCTTGCCTTTTTTGCAGAATGGCCGAATCAAGCAGAAGAGCTGCAGGCAGAAACAACCACACCGAGTCCAGACAGGCTGTGATCAAGAAATTGGGCAAGTCGTTCTTGCCAGAATCCAAATTTTCATCCAAGCTCGGCAGGCTAGCTGACACGAACTTAGGCTCATTCAACATAGAAGCATTCAGAAGAAGGATAATGGGGACTGGAGGCCACACCCATCAGTGACTTCGCACAGTATTGTCAGAAGTGGATTGTATGCAGCTGCCAACTTTCCGCCAGCTATCCGGTGTCCAGAACTCATCATGGAGTGCGCCTACCACTACAATGCAGAACAGAGGACGGTCACTTCGCCAGATGGCAAGGTACTGGCTAACCTGACACCTGAAGCGATCAGAGAGGCATTCGGGATTCCAGTTCATGAGAAGATGATCTACAAGACGAAAGAGAGAGCTGGAAAGATGTACTCATCCACCACAGACCGGTGTGCTGATTTGATAAACACTAGGTGGATGATTAAACCCAAGCCAACTCGCACCAAATTGCCCAAGCAGATAGTCTCAGAGGACTTGAGACAGGAATTTGGTGATCTTATTATGATGCTGAGCAGAGTTGGAGGATGCCCCCAAGCGTTCATCTTTGAACCTTGGATGTTCTATTTTGTCAACCTGGTGTTGGAGGGAAAGGATTACATGGATTGGGCACTGATGATCAGTGATAACATACATGAGCAGCTTCGTGGCATGAGGAGAACGAAGACATTTTACATGGGCTCCTACCTTGTCTATATGCTAGCTCGCATGACGAGATATAGAGGGATCTCTTACAAGGAACCAATCGGTTGCGGATCCCATCAGTTTAAAATATATGAAGCTTGTCCATAGTTGCATCTGACAAGCACAACCAATTACAAGAGGGTTAATGACGCCTTTACAATGCATATCACGAGGACCTTGTAGCAGAGAACCCACCACAGAATATCAAGGGAGGCACAAGAAATGATCGAGAAATTCGGATGTTGGTTTATCCAATTTCCAAAATTCACCTACATAAGGCTGCAAGGATTTTCCTCCTATCCATACAGATTGCCTCGGTATCCCACAAACAGGATAGTGATGCTGGAAGTATCTAGGCAACTGATTGCTTCGATAAGATTCAGAAGAAGAAGAAGGAAGGTGGACTCGGATTCCCGATTACTATTGGAAATTCAGATGAAATCTGCCCATCGCTGCAAGCAGCAAGAGAGGCAGAAGCGGAGGTCCAATTCTTCCACCTTTCCTATCACACCAGCAGGCATTACTACGATCCCCACAAAAACATTAGGTGGATATTGACAGAGGAGTTCAGGCACAAGGTGCAGATCGAAGACTTTTGGGCTAGTGCAGTCGATGAGATCGAAGTCAGAAAGAGAATGTTTTCTCAGATATCGTTGGTGATGGTCAGGGAGTGTGAGATCATCCCTGTGCCAGATCAGATTGAGGAAGATATAAACGTAGTACAGGCTGACTACGAGACAGTAAGAGATACACCTTTGCCACTCCCAGGTTGGTCTGAGCCAGAGATCACTGACTTGGATACACTTTGTAGCCCAGTCTTGACATTTACATGGAGTTGGGTAGAAAGGCATGTCAGCCGACTCAAGGGAAGGTCAATTCCCCTTACCTACAATTTGATGGGAGACAGCAGATTGCAGACAACTAATCAGAGGAGACGGAGTAATCCAACTCCAGAGCCTCGAGGAAAGGAGCCAATTCGACTTGAGCCAGTGGTAGTTGAGCAGTCCATGCATACGCCATCTTGGACACACTCTCCAAGCTTACAGGAGGTGTCTTTGTTTGTTGATCAGAGGGAGAGATTGGACATAGAGCAGACAGTGCGAGTGGAGGGTCAGCCACCTCGTAGAGAATCAGTGGGTCAGAGCATCAACATGCCCCAAGAAGATCATCAGTAGGAAAATCAGCAAGAGACAGATGAGGGGACGGTTACTGATACTTAATTTCAGCAGGAAATTGAGGCGGCTCTCGAGGGTGATGCTACTTTAGATCAGGATGCCCAGAGCTCGGGAGACACGAAGCCTATTGATGACGTTGAGCCTAGTCAGAACGATGGCAGAGGGGAGGTTCATGAGGTGGAGGCTGAGGTAGAACAGCCTTTTATTATATCTGACATGCGGTAGGAGGTGGACAGAATGAGGCGTGATCCTGTAGATGAGACCGATCCCGCAGCCGAGATGGAAGAATTATTACAGAGGATCAGCGCACCTCCAGCAAAGAAAAAGGCTAGGAAGTTCTCCAAGATATCCACAGATGAGGATGGATCCCGAACCTTACATATGGCAGTTCCTCGGGAAGAATGTGATAGGGACGAGGCCGTTCCTGAGAACTATGTTGTGACAACCATGGAACTAGGCCGCCCTACTAGAGCACAAGTGGTAGAGGAGTGCGATAACTCCTATCGGGTACTCAAGGATAGATTGTCCTACGTGGAGGGCAAATACAAAAGGTTGAAGGTAGAGCACAAGACACTGATCGGCTACGTGCAACACTTGTCCCGTCCTTGTGGGCAAGAAAATCCGGCAATTGAACTTCCAACTGAGTTTTCCAGGGAGTCAATCAGTGGGTTAGAAGATTTGAAGAGAATGGCACAGTAGGCAGACAAGTGGGTTGCCAGTGTGCGTACAGAGACAAGAAAGTTCATGGAAGATCTTGCACATGCCTATGGGCAAGCTTCCGATATTATGGCTAGAGTGGAGGCAATTAACCATGCTTGGGGTGAGGCTCGCATCTATCAGACGAGAGTTGTTCTCCGTTTAGGGGCTTTGATGAGCATACCTCAACACACTTTGGTTGAGGGAGGTGTTATCCAGTAGGGAGATAGATACGACTTCGCCAGATGGTATTCTTCAGTAGTCACAGGCTGGGGATTCTATGATGCATCACAGGCAGATTCTGTCAGGGTTAGAAAAGCCATGACAAACATCTTAGATGAAATTCTCAACACGTTGGAGGCAATCTTTGCCAAGAGGTTGACTGTTGAAGAGGTAACTGCAGATGGATTGAAAGACAGATTGGCGCCATTCTTCTCTGAAGTGAAGACCTTCACACAGGACGATTTCGAGAACACGGCCACGTTCTCTAGTATCATACAAAACACCCAGGACGCCCTTGTTGCCTGGAAGAAATCATGTGCCCAGCATGGGCAAACAGTTGCAGTTTTAGAGTTTCAGTTGGATCACATTCCTCCTATCTCCGATCAGGAAGTTGAGGCAGTCTTGGCCAGATTCATCAGATTTGCAGCCAGCGAGAAGGAGAAAGGAAACGCCCTTTTGGACGATGACCTTCTGGAGGGAGACGACGTGCATTGATGGCAGGGTGTGGTGCATTGATGAGGAGTGGAGGGCGCATTCATTGCCCCACTCCTCTCGGTGGCGGTTTTTAGGGGCAGAAACCCTAATTAGGGCCTAGGTGGCTCAATCTGAGCCCTTTATTGTAATCAAATCTGAACCGTCCACTATTTGGATTCATTATAAAAGGGGCATCCCCCCTCATTTGTAAACGGTTAGAATTAGAATCAGAGATAGATCAGAGCTAGACAGAGATAGAGATTGATAGAAGTTAAAGTAGAGCTAGGAGTTAGGCTAGTTGGAAAGGAAAGAAAGACTTTCCCTTTGAAAGTTTTTGCAAAAGATTGTTGTGTAAGACTCTCATGATATAAAGATTTCATTGATTGGTGACTTCATTTTGTGTTGTGGGCGGTTGACGAGATCTTTTCGTCTTTCCAATTCGAATAGAGTAAAGTAAAGTAGATTTGTTTTCATGCAAGTAGAGTTAATTGTGGAATGCGACATTAGTTTGGGCATATCTTCCCGTATCCATACCACTAGCGGACTTGCTGACGGTAAGTCTGCTCCTGCGTGGTCGACTGGAATCTCAGCACTTAACTTCGATTGTGTTCAATGTGCCCACTTGCTTCGTTGTGAAGGGGTGTGCATGGTGAATCTCAATTTGAATATCTCATCCATCCTTTGAAGATTGCACCAGCTTTGTCGGAGTTGTCTGAAGGGGAGACAAAACGAAGTTTGGTTTGAAGACTGTCAAAGCTAATCCTTGCATTCCACCCGTAGAAGTAGATTGTAGAATTCCTATCCTTACCTCCTTTAAATTCAGCATTTCCCGATCCATTCAAATACCAGAGCATCATAGTCAAAATCCTTCACTTGCTTGAACATATAAAGTTGAACGATTGCGTAAGTCCCCTTGGAATACCCAGCATATTCACATCAACTAACTGAGTCTATTAGCATTAAAGGAACCTTGGAGTCGAACGCATGAACTTTCATGCAATCTTAGCATGCGGAACACTTTGATCAAGAGAGAATAGAGTGACCGTTGGACATTTTATTCTGTGTTGGTGTTGTCATAAAAAACATGTCAACAGGCGCCCAAGATTTTGAGCACTCAAAACCTATTTTTAGAGGTTGTAGCCTCCAAGAGATTCTTTTCAGATTTGGTCACGCTCCGCAATGAATTCGTCAGCCAATTCACATGATCTATCAGATGTTCGGAATCGAAGATCAAACGGAGGCATTTTATCAAGAAAAAGTTGGAAATCTTGAAAATTTCTAACTCTGGTGATGAAAACTGCCCAGCTAGCCAGGGGCGCCCAAGGTTCAATGCGTCAGAATTTTTTCAATTTTTGTCATTTGTCATTCAAAACAGTGTCTACATTTGACGTTTTTGTTTCCGGATTGACTTCAAAGTTTTAAAGCTTGTAGATTAAAGTGCTTTTCTATCTCAAACTCCATTTAAGAAAGCTTTTGGCATTTATTCTTCATATTTTGCAGATTGGCATCCAGAGGAAGAAAAGTATCTTTTTCTTCTCATCAAGATTTGGAGGCTCAAATGTAGTGCTTTTTCAGTGTTCTTCGTGGATTCAGGATTGGAAAGCATAGAGGCACGCTTTTTCATGGTCCATTCTTCTAGGGCATCACATTTCAGAAATAGGTGGTCAGCTTTTTGAGTTTTCATCGATCTGGGTCTACTAGCTTTTTACTCCTCTTGAAGATTGGAAATTTTTATTTTTCCAAAAAATTGCTTTTCCGGTGCTTTTTCGGGAATCCATCAGCTTTTTTGAAATCCGATCAACTGGGTTGCTTCATAATTTAATTCTCTACAAAACCTAGACCTCAACTTTTTTCGGGAATCTGCTTTTTTTTGGAGAAAAATCAGCAACTTATTTTCAGCAGTTTGCACAAAACTTGTCCGAACATAGCCTTGTTCATAGTCAAAACTTGAGTTTTTAAACATGCAGTATTCTCCAACTGAAATCAAGAACAAATCAGCTTTTTGGCGGAGAGTGAGTCACCTTTTGAGGCAGCAATGTTTTCAAAATTAGAACTCAAAAAGAAGCAATTAACTTGATGCCTTTTCCAAGTTAGACTTGCTATTCTTGTCTCACGCTTATCTATTCTTTGTGAAAGAGGAAAAATGAAGTTGTAATAGTTGGAACTTTCCCTTGCTTTTTGTTTTTAGTAGGTTGTTAGTTAGTTGTCATGTTTTAGTTTTAGAAATAAAACTTGCAAGTTGACTAGTCTAGTTGTAAAAGCAAGGATATTTTAGGGTTCCCTACTCCTCGCTTGTGTATAAATAAGGGCAACCTTGCCCATTCTTTCTCAACCGTTATTGTGATAACAAATTGCTGAGCCTACTTTTGCTTGCAACTTTGTTATTCAGTGTCTATACACTTTGTGTAAGAGCAAGTTTGCATGCTTGTCTTTTGCTGCAAATCATTGTTCAGTTTATGTGTAATTTGTGTCAAGTGTATTTTGGTTGATCGCTAAACTGTAAGCCTATTATTGCTAAAAATCTGCTGTCTCAGAAATGTAATCGTTGTTAAAAATTTGAGAAAGGAAATCTTATGCCTACTTTGCTTTGATCTACTGTCTCAGGTTTTGTTTTATTTGTGTTGCTTATATAATCTTTATTTCATCTTGCATCTAAAAGTACAATGAGTGTTTAGGTGTGCATTGGAAGTGAGTTTGTTTAAGCATCTGTGTTATTAAATCATTCCCCGTTTACTTCTATCTCTCAAGCTTTGACTTTACTTGAGTTGCTAGAAGCATCATTAGAGAAGACCTAGTTGTAGTTGAAGTTCTGGAAAAGTGAAAACCTTAGCTATGACGCAAAGAGTTTTATAACCTTGTGCTCTTAGCTGAGAACAAAAAGATTGGCAATATTTTAGTTTACTTTCTTTAAGCATCATCAGTGAAGAGGGAGCTTCCCCTCCTAATTTGAAGAGCAGTTTATCTATGCATAGCTATCCGTTTCTAATCCGCATTCCAGAGGTGCGAATTGAAACGCCAACATGGTTGATGACAACAGAGTTCCAGATATTTCACAATCTCTCAAGTCCGTACTACCCAAGAGCTAACAACCAGGTTGAGTCTACAGTCAAAGTATTTGTTTCCATTATTCACAAGTCATGTGGCATCGAAGAGGCTAATTGGGAGGAAAGGTTACCTATCGTACTATGGGCGTATCGTACGACGTACAAGGTGACAATCGAGCACACACCATTCTAGTTGATGTATGGGCAAGAGGCGATAGTACCAATCGAGTACATGGTGCCAAGCTTGAGAATAGCCGTCGAGAATAGATTGGGCGTCACAAAGAGTCTATAGGAGCGGTTATTCCAGCTCAACAAACTTGATGAATGAAGAATTATGGCATAGTGGGTGATGAAGGCAATACAAAAGAGAAGAAAATTTTGGCACGACAAATAGCTACGCCTAATGAATTTCTGATTGGGCTAGTTAGTTTGGAAATATAGTAGTCATAACGAGATCAAACCAGGGAAGTTCAAAGTTAGGTGGCTTGAATCCTTTAAAATCAGGGAGGTCTCGAGAACGGAGCAATCAAGTTAGAGAATCTAGACGAAATGCTATTACCAGACGACATTAATGAGTGAAAGCTCAGGCCTTATCAGAGAGAAAAGAAACAATAGCCATCAACATGCTGGGATACGCAATGATAGAGGATTAGAAAGTGAGTGGAAGAGAAACTAGAGAAGAAGACTGGGGAATAGGAGGAAGTTCGTATGTACCAAAATAGGATTGACTGCACCAGGAGGTGAAAAGATAATCAAAGAGAGACTTGTTAGAAAGAGAGTAGAGGGAATTGCAATGCCTCGGGTCCACAAGCACCTAACCAATGCTTTGTTCGAGACACCCACTCTCTAAAGAAGGGTATGGGGTCATTGGAAATACTAGGCACCCTACGAAGGCAAACAAAGGGGATACGTGTCGTATGAACTGGATGAGGAAGCACAGAGGGAGAAAGAGGAGAAAGCGTAAAATGAAAGAAAGGAAAGAGAACATAATGAAAGCGAGGAAGATGAATGGTGGGACAAAGACTAGAATGAGTACTCAAAGAAAATTGGACCACGTCTCAAACCGATAATGATGATGGAATATATGTTTGTTGGTGCTCAGACAGATGGATACAATGACGACTTAGCCGAATACGCTAGAGACAATGGTCGGGAGCCACCTACACTGGTGTCCTCATATGGATTGTGGCGAGTGATACCGAATCCTGCAGGCTCACCAATTGTGGATGGAGAAAACATAACTTGGTTCCAGAAACACGACGGACAATATGTAGACTAGAGCTACAAATGTATGGGCCCTGTGCCATTGGTCAACAAAATTTTTGATTTGCAATACTAAGGATCATGTTGTGAGAAGTGTTATAAGAGACTGTCATTTTCTTGTAAATGGCGATATGCCTTGAAAGTTAAAGTATGAGGCGATGGGAGAAAATCACAAAAGAGAAAAAATGATGAAGCAAACAATAAAATTGGTAAAAAGAAAAAAAATTGGAGAAAGTTGAAAATTGAAAAAATTGGATTAAATAAAACAATGGAGTTAAAAAATGAAAAAATTGAAAACATTATAAAGGAGAAGTCAAATATTGGAAAAAGCATGGCGAAGAGGAGTGATGAGGTAGTCACAACCGATAATATCACGTGGGAGAGTCTCAACGGCACAGAGCGTCATTCTTGGTGGCTCTCGACTTAGGATGACCATGTCCTGAAATGGTCATTGGAGAAGGCACAAGTAGACAAAGCAACGCAGATGCCCTTCTTCAACTCTCGAGAGTTCGAACCTTACCTCAGGTAGATGATTATCCATTGCGACCGACATGGCCACAAGTCGGTCATCAATTACTGGGGATGCTAGGTTACCATCTCATATGGGTCGCCAAAGTTTACGAGGGTATTTGGAATACCTTCTCGAGGGGCTTCGGCGACAAAGCCCTCAGGGAAGATGTCACCACAGATGAAGGAGAATTTGGTGGCAAGGGTGTGTAGATTCAATCTCACCCAAGAGGAGAGAGGTAGCATCTGGAGTGACGACAATAGGGGCCACAAAAGAACTTCCTTGGTGATGCCAAATGGAAGTGTCTACTGGATCTAATTAAGAGTCGACTGACTGGAGCGAGCAGGGCATCAAACATAGCGGTGTGGATGATTGGCTTGATGATGGGGTTGTATGCAGGCAAGGTGTACAACTGGGCAACAATACTCTTAGAGAGGATTTGAGAGTTCTTGTGCCTACGACACAAGGCATTTTACATTACGTAGCATGCCATTGGGCTATTGTTGGATGCTATCTACACTCAGGTGTCGGCCGACAATTGAGGCAGATTGCAGCCTTTCGGTCAACTAGATGAGGGTTGGCTGACTGTGTTTTATTGGGAAAACTTGGAGGTTTAGACAGCGAGCGATGACATACCCCACTTGATATCATCGACAAAGAAGAGGAGGCAAATAGACATATCACTGCCTCGACAGAGTGAGGATGACCGTGAGCAGAGTGGAGATGACCATATACCCAGTGTAGAGGAGGCCATAGAGTTGTACTCTTCGGAGGAGGAGATGATACCCTTGGAGCCGATAGTGGAGCCACAACCAACCATACTGATACAACAAGCAGTATCCGTGCCCATACCACCACTAGTTGCACAGACAGTGGCCGTACCACCACCAGTTGTAGTAGACGAGGATAAGCAATCTTTGGGAAGGAAGGACTGTAATGTCCCCATTTTCGGTCAGTTCAACATTATAGTTAGCTCTGGCTTTCTAAATGAGCGCTAGCTTTTTTAGAATGGAATTTGGTGGTTGGCATTGAGCTTTGGGGTTTTTGGTGAGTTCATTGAATGCTTTTCGAGAGCATCTTCAACATGTCAGGTGCATTCCAAACATCTTGGAGGGAAATGTTAATTTTGGAAAGTGCCTATTTTTAGTAAGTTAGATATCAGGTTCGATCCGGAGTATATTATCTTTAGTTTTTAGTTTTGGACTATTTCGGTATGTTCCATACTTTTAGTTGGGTGTACGAGAAATAATCAATACTTAAATAATTAATTGTAAGTTGTCGAATAAAAGCATATTTAAATGACGACTTACATTAATTATTTATAAAGTAAAGTAACTAATGTGCCAAAAATGTTAAATATTTAAATAAAGTCATTTTTCAGAGCAATAAAGTGATTTTAAATTGTAATTTTCCGGAAAGTTCTCAAGAGAATTATAAAAGAGAGCCAAGGGGTCTCGTTTGATATACTGGATATTTGTTATTTACCACATTTTTGGAGATTGAATAGGATTGCTCAAGCACAGCCTAGGACAAAAACCCTACAACAAAGATCGGGTTTGGGGGCGAAAGATCCTCCCTAGCTGATACGGTGAAATCCATTTAGGGTTTTAGTTTGCATGGAAAGGATTTACAAGTATGATTGGAGATTTATAATTTGTGAAGTCTTGCAAGCAAGACAAATTATCTTCTACATTTGTAGGAATTGTTCCAAGCCCCATTTTAGAGTTTGTGAAGAACGAAGTCATAGCAATAATAATATCAAATATCATGGGCAATTGGGAGATTGAAGACTTGGGAAATTATTATCTAGTTGCTGGTCACCATCAATTGTTATGCAAAATAGGTGTGTCTTTATAATATAGCTGGGCGTGGTTTATGTAATACAACACTTGGGATTTATCACTAAGTGTTAACGCCTTAGGAAGAGTGAATGGTGTTTGGTAATTTTAGGTGGTTTACATTGTGATTGCTGGCCATCATTTATCAAACTACAAGCTGGATGTGCGGTGCATAAAGCAAATCATGGTATTCCTTCGTAGCTAAGTGATCTACCTCAAGTATTTGGCGCTATATTAGACATTAAATGGTGATTGATTTGGAAGCATACAACTGGTCGCCATTGTTCCTAAGGAAGACGTGTGGTCTACAACTAGCTACCTGAAACTAGAGGGATTGTGAGCCTTAGAAGAGGCATTCCTGTTAGTGGTGAATCATCCTTGGTCAGTGTGAGACTTTCCTAGTTAGACGTGGGATGAACAAAAACTATTATTTGATTGGGATCTTTCTATTTGGACGCCATTGACATGATGTGAGAAGGCCGTAAGTATTTTTGAGTTTTTTCGTTGGTCATCCAAGTTATTGTGACCGATGTAGCATGTGTAAAGTGGCGTGGGAGTTTGAGTGACAAATTTTAGCCTTGGTGTGACTATACACTTGCTGCTCTATCCATTGTCAATGTTTCCAGCATCTACCTCAGGGCAAATGTGGATGTTTCTATAAGGTCAAAAATTATGAAATTTGTATTTGCATATGAGCATCAATTCATTCAAATTGCCTATTGCCTTTTTGAATGAATACTATTTGTTTGAGAAAATGTCTCTAGCTTCATGAAGTTCAATGGGTGTATAAAGCATTTTAAATATTCCAATATCACCAAATAAATTGTTGCAAATAGAAATAGTTAGAAAATATCTCAATATGAGCTGCAACCAAACTGTTTGACAAAAATGCCTATCCATTAAACATCGGGGAAATTGCATATTTTTGGCATAGAAATTTGGCTCGGGTTATTACATATCTTTCAATGAGTTTGTTGGTAAACTCATCATATGTGGTAATAAAGTTGTGGTCTTGGTCTATCAAGCCATGGTACCACTATTGATGAGCTGCTCCATCCAGGTGTAAGGTGACATATTTGATCGCCTCTTCTTTTGGCATTGGCCTCGAGGACAAATAGTTGTCCAATTTTTGGACCATGCATGAGCAATACTCTTATCACTCCCATCAAAATGAGAAAGAGCCACCTTTCCCAAAGCTTGTTGGTAATCTCTTTGCACAACTGGACCTCTATTCTCTGGTCTTCTACCACCTCTCTTCTTCTGCTGATTCATAAACTGATCAAGAGACAATATGTCTTGAATCTCCAATGGAAGGGTCACATGTTCTGCATAACTTGCCCTCACTTCATCTGCCATAGAAACTTGGGCTTATTTCTCAAGTTGGGCCTCCTCCCTACGAGTGAAAGTAGGTTGTAGAGGTCTAGTAACTGACCCAACAACAATTCTAATTGTGTGACCATTATTGCTTTGATGGTTATTGGTGTTAGAAGTGCTAACTTCCCCATTCTGAACTTGGGAAACATTTTGGAAAAGAGTTGGGACATCATGTCAAGCATGACATCAAAATTTCTCTCTATAACATTCAAACTTTTTGGAGTGGCAATACCCTTATCTTTCTTTGCCATGTTCTTTGATGTAACCTCAGTATCAACTGCCGGAAATTGATGTGAAGCTAAAGCCTCTAAAAAAGTCCCTTCTACTGGGGTTTTCAGAAACTAATTTTTTTTTTCCCACTCTCTATTACAATACCTCTTCTCTCTTTCATTGGCATTCATAGAGAAAAAGTTTCATAACAGGATTAGCTGCACAAGCTGACAAGATCACTAACTCTAATACCACTTAAATAGGAACCCCTATTTTTTTTGAAAATATTACCAATTGAAAATGAGTCACAATGCAATGTCCTTTCCACTTTCCGATCACCCAGTTCCCGAGATGGGCAAGGTGAGAGCATATGGTGTTCAGAACCACACAACTAACTAGAATGCAACAACTTGAAAGGAAACACACTAGGCGGCAAGCCGGCCAATCTCACTTCTTCAATGGAGTGTGATATGCATGAACTAAAAGGAAATAACACTACAATGCTTATTCAGTGGAGTGTACAGTTACAATGAGCACAAGAACTACATGTTTATTTATCAAAGTGCAATAACAAAGCATAGGCTCATCCACTTATTCAGTGGTGAGTGCAATTACAACAATCACAACCACTTCCACTTATTTTGTGATGGGAAAAAAGTGTTTCCACTTATTCAGTGGGGTGAGCAAATACATCAAAATAATGAGAGACCATTGGCAGTACTGCCATCCATGGCATTACAAAGTTATATCAAAGGCATTAGAAAACAACAAATGATTGATAATACTATTGCAACAAGTGATTTAATAAACTGATTGGATTTAAACACTGCTGCAAGTACACAAATTATATCAAAATCACTATTAAAACTTGGCTAATATGCTGCTCACCAATAGTAGATAGGAGATAACACTGCAACATACTAAAATACACATTTATAGTCATTCCCATGCATTTTAGAATAACCCAGCGCTGTAATTACTGATCTCAGTAACTGCACAACTCTGTAATCATTGAAAAACAAATCAGAACAAGGTAACACCTAGCACCTCCACACACGCACAACCCAATTCACACTCAACAAACCCACACTGATCTACTACTTCAAAAATCACTTTTACTGATTCAATCATCATGCTACAACCATAATATCAAACTGATATGATCTTTCAGTCATAACTCGACTCGGAGAAAACCTTGGTACAAGTACAAACTGTATGACACCCCCTGAATCACCATAAATTTGCAAAGTGCAACCTCAAAATGAATGAAATGTTGTTATACCTTCATGGCATCACCAACCAAGGAGAAAAAGACTGAAAAAGACAAGTTTTTAATCATCCAAGCTCACACGCCTCACTTCATGATCAGGACAACCTCCAAAATGGATGGTACAACTCAATGAAACCAGTAATGATGTCCACAAACTTGTACGGCCTACATTGATATCATCAGCAACACTTAAAATAGCAGAGTTAATGAATTTTAATGCCCAACAATGAACTCCCAAAATGGTACAGCTTAGGCAAGGAGTATGGCCAGCATGGAGTTCTCTTGAATCGCCCTTCAACGCTTAAAAAATTATGAAAAAACTAGGCAAACAATATCAAATTCTTACAACTCAAAACAAAACAAATATCTTCATCTTGATAATGAACTTGGAAAATACTTCACTTGCAGGCACAACTATAGCCTCTACTTGAAACCACCCAAACCAGCGAGGGGGGTTTTCATCCCCGAAACCAGTAATTTTGAGAGGTTTTTTTTGCTCAAGAAATTTGAAGGACACGAGTTCTCTTAGCACATAAGCAAATATCAAATCATGGCTAACCTCAACAATGGGCTCTCATCCTCCTTTTATAATTTTTTTGGAGGGAAGTAATAATAATTAAAAACAATAATTCCTTTTTCCTCCATAAATACCTTTTTGAAAATAATAATCCAATGTGCAAAACGATCCCCATGCCTAGGCATCCAATATGATGCACAACTTAACACCATTTTAATAAACTACTACACTAAGTTGTCATTTTATATTTTCAACATTAGACAACTTAAGGGGATAATTATTTAATAATTCAATAATCTACCCAAGTTGCAGAAAATATCAAAATGACACAAATATGCAATTTTGACCATATTGATGTGACTTTGAAGTCTTAGGATGAAGAATTGAAGCAATTGGGTGACTTTTTGAAAATAGCATACTTTCCCAAAAAGTTTGGAGGGCTCCCAAAAGGTCGAAAATCAATTATGAAAGCACCAAGAGGCTTGCCAAAACCAACTAAACTCACTATCAATAACAACACCTCCGCTAAATTGATCCTGTGCTCTCCAAGAAATTTAGATTCCTTCCTTACTCATCAATTAGCTTACGGGAAAACTCGGAAAATAGGCTAATTTCCCATAGACTGATTTTGCTTAAAAAGGGGAAATTACAATATGTTTGTTTGTAGTGGTTTGAATATTTTGATGTTTTTACTCTTGATTATGACTTTGAATTACACTTCAACTTCTTCTTTAAGTTGAGCTTTAGCTTTGAATTTGCACTAATGGAGTCTCTTCGACTTCCTCCCATAGTGGTCTTTTTTGTTCTCTTTGCTCCACCAAACTTAAATCGTTTGATCTCTTTGTGTTGACCACATTGTGGGTTCGTCTTGACTTTGTTGGGGTCTAAGAGTATTAATGTCTTAAATCAAACCTGATGTTTTTAAGGCAATGATGCCAATGTTTACTTCTTTATTTGATAAGACTCGTACATGCATAAATGAATATAAATAACAATGCCTACTAGATAGAATAACAGAAGTATATCTTTGTCTGTGTGAAGTTCTTACACAAAAGTAGACTAGGGATGATTAGCCAATGATCAAACCACTTCCCTAAATACAAGAAGCATATTTAAAGAACTCAATGGTTGCCAAATAGAAAACAACCATTGACAACTACTAATAACTTCCTTCTAACAACTACCCACACACCAACAACTAAATACTACATTGTCGGATACTAACAACTTAATGAAACATTACAAAGTCAGTTTATGCCAACTACATAGTTATCTTTGAGAACTATTTACTACCATAAATTTATGGTCATGACTATGTGTGGTAGTGGGCAAAGCTAATAGGAAGTCCAATAAGATCAACTTCCAAGCCTTAGCTGGTGTTGGAAATGGAATGTATATCCCTTGTTTCTTATTTGCAATGTTTGTGTTGGCACAAGAAGTGTAGTATCTAATGTACTTGGTGACATCATCTTGAATCTTCATCTGGTAAAAATGATTACTTCAGGACTGCAAAGGTCCTGTTCACACCAAAATTTGTTGCTACTCAATAGAAATGTGAGTCACATAATTTTTTCCATTGACTTGGCGATACATAGAGTTGTCATACATGACAAAGTGGTCCATTTTACAAATAAAAATTAGGCGTCGAAAACTTACCCGCAGGAAGAGCCTGAATATTTTATGAAATTTCAGGACTGACTTTATAGAAATAGGACCAAGATGAATTCTCATGTCCACTAGAATTGAGTGTGGTGGTAAAAGTTGTGACCAGAGGTTGACTTGTAGCAAGTTAAGCAGTAAGTTTATTGTATTTGATGTTCAAGTGGGAATAACTGCAAATTTGTAGACTGCTTCTGATGGTGCTCACTCTGCAGCAATGCAGTGAACCATGGGACAAACTACCCCTTGACTTAAGAAGGAAAACAATGAATAGAAACTCCTGCATTGAACTATTGTCTAGACTCTAGATCATAAGGTCCTCGTCACATCCAAAGTTCAATATCTCAAGAGAGCTTCAATGACAAATAAGGATATCTTGCATCAGAAAAAAAGTTTAAAATACTCGAATGTTTAGGCCTTAGGGCACGTTGAAAAGGATTAATTCATTTTAGAATGATTGAAGAAACCATATCAGAAACCTAAGGAACCACAAGACTAAATGGGGAAACACTCAAAAGATTGAATGGAGTCCTTGATGCCATTTAGATATGAGCCAAACAGTTAATACAAGTATGCGTTTCATTGATATTCATGTTTGTGGCATGCATTTCAATACAACCACCATATACCAGCCTTACTCTTCAAAGAGAAGGTATTGCAATTGAAACATATTCATATTAGGGCATTCCATTATGTCATTGTATACCTTTTTCTAGAATTTACTCCTTGAAGTAAGAAAACGTTCAACCCCTGAGTCGCAATGTATAAATTTTCATAAGTTTGATCAGAAAACTTATATATGATAAATATATCCAAAAACTACCAGAATTCCAAGATAACTTCTCTTAAATTTTGTAAGTTTGAGTTTGGTGGTTTAAAATTTTCTTTATTTAAACATAGGAAAATGGAAATTCCCTTTTCAAAAATTCTGTATACTATCTACAAGGTGACTTACAATATAAACCTATTCATTATACTAGTTACAGATTATGCGTACAAAATGTTGGGAGATACCCTAAAACCATCTTCTAGATTTAAATATAAATCAACTTTCTTCTTTCAAAAAAATTATTCACAATAATTTCTTGTTTATTGATTGAGAGCCATAGTCCATGAGCACAATGAAGTATCATGGTCGCTTCATGGTGACTAACCATGTGAGTCCTTTTCATCCTTCCATACAATTTGTAGATCAACAGATGTTGGGATATCCCTTCAAACTAACTTTCAACTGCAAGAAGGATTGACTTGTCATATTCTTTCAATAAGCTAAAATATTGTAATGTATTTACTTATTGAGTGAAACCCAGGCTATTCTCTTCTTGCGTATTCTATCCTTCCAAGGAAAGAAGTAAAGAGCACATGGTGTTAAATTTTTTGTACCTGAATTTTAGAATTTTTTTCCATATTTTATGAAATTGTCATGTCTTTTTTAAGTGGCAAGAGAGATGTAAATAGTTCTCAATCAACTTGATTTATGAATGTTCTTAATCCTAAGTTACACATAACAAACATAGTTCGACTTATATCCATCAAAATATCTGCAGAATAGATTGTGATTTCATTTATTGATATGTTTTCTACTAACATTGATCCAATAGGTGTCCAAGGGGTGTGGTGTAATGATTAAGCATTGCATTCATAAAGAGAGTGACTCAAGTTCCCAAAACTTGGTGAACGTGTGGATGTAATGACACATCTACGACTAGGCCCTGTTCATCCTTAGAACTGGTTTGGGCCCATTATATTATTAGTTACCCTTAAAAACAACAAAAATGTTCCAATAAAATTTTAAATCTAGTACAAACATCTTTTTCTTCTAACATTGATATCCACTTAATAAGTCTACTGGACACATCTTTTAGTGATCAATGTAATAAATCGGTTCTTTCCATTGTCACACGACAAATTTATATACCAATAGAATATTTTATTGACTATTGTATCCTTCAAGGAGATATAGCTAACTCTCCTTCTGTTTTGAACAACGGGTTATGTTTTTTTCTTTTTCTTTTGAACTCCTTGTTTGTGATGGCTATATTTGATGCATGTTTTTTGATCTTATGATTTCCAGAGGTGTTTATTACAGAATTTTTTTGGTTCTATTTTGCAAATAGATAATGTCCCCATTGGCCCTGCTTGGGGTTCTCTAGATGATGTTGTAATGGGAGGTGTAAGTGAAAGCTCAATCCAGATTAGTGCAGTTGGTGGCGAAGATGGTAGACCAACTGGTTTTTTTAAAGGTTTGTTCGACATTAAAGTTATATTTTGAAACCTTAGTTTACTTCAACATATGTTAAACACAATTCAATTTGAGCTATTTGGATTTTTGTACTTAATTCAAACAAATTGGTTAAGATGGTAGATTAACATTTTGTTTTAAAGATTCTTCAAATTTTAAGTTATGTTTTGGAAACCTTAGTAAGAGCTTCAAATTATGTGAAGTACAACTCATTCAGCTATTTTGGTATTGTTTAAATAAAACAAGTTAGTGTTCATCTGCAGGTTATGTTTCTACAGCAAACAATGGAGGATTCACTAGCATTCGAACAAAGGTATACATGTAGAATTGATGGTGAAGGGTATTTATTTCTTATTATATTAACCCTTGATTTCTTCAACTGTCTCTACCTACCTCAAGCACAGTTAAAATGTGAAAATTTATTGTGCAGACCACGCAGATTGATATTTTAGTATGAATATATAGTTTGTGGATTAAACCAAGTTTCCATGTTCACATTCAAACTGACGAGAAAAACAATAGATAAAAAATTGAAGATCAAGAAAATAATTGAAAAGTTTCAAAATGAAATTGCATACACACACACACATTACTATAGTTTATAATTTAACATTTTGAGAGAGGAATCAGTTTGAAAAGGAATTTTGAATTTAATATTTCAAGTTGGAAATTGGAAAATTTAGATATCAGAAAATGTCAAGTTTGCAATTTACTTTACCTTCTTAAGGGGGCCTAAAGAAAACTGGATTGAAGGCTATGAAATCTCTCTCCCTGCAAACTGAAAGATATATGCACACCAAAATGTTTTACATACATGTGTTTTTACATATACAAATTGTTGGCATAAGAACTAACACCTCTGGAGTGTAAGTTTGTACGGACAGCTATGCACACTACGTAATGAGTGCTCTTCAAATTAGGAGGGGAAGCTCCCTCATTGTGCTGGAATGCATGGAATAGAAAAGTAAACTAAATCCTATCTTTTTGTTCTCACCTGGTAGAGGCACAAGGTTAAGAAAACCTAGAATGTTGCAGCGAAGGATTTTTTGGTTTCGCAGATCGTCTAACTACAATTAAACTAACTTCTTTAAATCCATCCAGTTTCCTCAAGAAACAGAGCATGAGGAAATGTAGCAAGAATGTATTACACGATATACTTCAGGTGCGGGCTCACAACATGAAGGCAAGGGAGGCACAACTATTTGCTTATCCGGGAAGAAGCTTATTAAAACAAACGAATATACGGTAAACCGGATACAGCTTCACAACATGAAGGCAAGGTAGGCGCAACTATCTGCTTGGCTGAATGAGTTTACTATCACACACATCAAACGATAAGCTTTGAGTACAGATCCACAATGTGAAGGCAAGGTGGGCACAACTATTTTCTCTTCTAAATAGGCTCATGATAAACAAAACACAAGGTAAGCAACTGGGACAGTATATTGTATAGACGAAACACGCATGCAATAACGATCAAACCAGCAACCCCATTTAACTAAGATTGAATAAACACCATGATAATAACATGAAGGCAAGGTAGGTGCAACTATTTATTATAACAACAATCACTCTTGAACAGATACAATAATGGCAATACTATAGGCAAGGTAGGCGCAACATGTATGCTATCAAGCAAAAGTTCCATTACAAATGAGTTGAACACTCTTATTTATAGACTTCAAGGTGTAGGCAACCCTAAAATCACCTTGAGTCAACTACAGTCCTGCAAGACATGCAAGATCTTATTCCTAAACCCTAATTGAATGAAACTATAAAGTTAATTGGCAAACTATCATCAGTAAACTGAAACATCTAATCTAAATGCACAATGTGCAAGCATGCACGTCCTTATTGAAAGCAAGTTAACTGGAATGCTATCATTAGTTAACGCAACATCTAATCTAAACTCCAAGTGTATGTAGATGTTTCCAAGAAAGACATGGCATGCAATGTGTAACAACAAGTTAACTCGGAAAGAAGCATCGAGTTTAACTCCCGTGTCTAATGTCTATCCTAGAAAAGGTGGGACGCCTTGAACTAAAGTTTACTGGCCCTGATCTTGGGCAATTAACCCATCCACAAAGTTGCTGACTGCATCACCCTCTGGGGAACTGAATCTCTGGCGAAGAATCCCATGTCTATGCAACATGTCTTCTCCACTAGTTATCTGACACTGGAACTCACCCTTACTCCTGGTCGCCTCATCAAACAATGTTGACATGACTGTAAGCTGATTCAACTTGCAGCCAATGGTCTCACCACTGAAAATATTGTGAATAAGTGCTTGGAGCTCTAATTGAAGATTAGTAAGCTCAACATAGTCACCACCCACACGTTGATACAAGCATGGTAATTGAGACTGAAATATACTGGGCAATTTTTTTCAATATTTTAACACAACTCAATTCACTCGTTAACGTTAATGAAAACTCAATTCAACTGAAGGGAACCCTTTCCTCTGATCAACCCAGATCCTAGTGCGGGCAAGGTTGAGAGCATACTCGAAAGATGATCGTTAGCATTACTGAAACTTGCTGAAAGAGTAATAGAAAGGAAATACAATCACTCAACCACTTATTTAGCGGGAGGACTGAAATGGAAAGTACATTATTGAAATTAAGATGCAACTCGACCACTTATTCAGCGGGAGCATGTTGATGGCTCAGCCGATCAGCAAAATGATGAGATAATGCATTACATAAAGCAAATAGGCGGCAAGCTGGCCTCTTCCACTTGTTCAATGGGTGATGCAGAAATGAAACCTGAGACTATAGACTGAAATGATGCCAGTCTCTTCCACAAAAGTGGGGATACAAAATATAAAGTGTAGAAAGTAAAGAGCTGATCAGTACTACTGATTCAGCATTACAATGCGATGAATAATCTACAAATACAATGAGATATAGATAACTAGTGAACTCCAGAATGTTAGGAAATGAACTCCAAACAAGTACAAGCTATCCAGCATATGGAATATAGTAAAATGGACTGAAATATCAGGTCTGATATAAAAATTGCAGCAATCAGAAATTCATACCAGCAAGCTTAAGAATCACCAAAACGCTCATAACTTTGTCAAAACACCTCCGATTGATGTGAAATCAAGTGCAAAGGAAGCATAAGAGAAGGGCAACCAAGTACAAACCAAGAAATAGCAGCAAGCAACCTCTGATATTTTATGCATGCTTCCCAATGCAATGGTAGGCAAAGTACAACCTCCAAGAAAGGGCGACCAGCAAGATAAAATCCAAATCACCTCTGAAAAATCTGAAAACTTGCAAGAAGGGGCGCCCTAGGTAGACTTGAACAATAAGCCAATACCCAAAACCAACAAAAAATTGTGCAAGTAGCTATGATCGAAAATGTGCTTCAGCCAAGCACCACACCAGCATCACCAAAACTGATAAATTGCAGGAAACTCAACTACAATGTGCTCAATCTGTTCTCAAGGATTGAGAACAGCCAAATCTCAACTAGTTGCTATTTTTCAAGCAAGAAGTCAAGCCAAAACTAGGAGGTATGCATTCCTCGAAGCAACTTACTAACCATTCCGACAGCATAACATTACTGTAGATATAAGATAATGAACTAAGAGCCCAATGCTCTTATTTATAACATTTCCCGCTCCAAATTCAAATTCAATCTCCCTCCAAATGAACGCCAAAACCAAACTCAAATTCACAATGCCCATTTGTGTCATTTGCATTTCATTTCTCCAAGTCGTCCTCCTCTAAGAAGTATTATACTTTATTAAAATGTCAATAAAGTATATTATGGCGTCCAAAGTAATAATAAAGTGAAATACTTTATTAAACTGATTTAATTCCTCCAAGCTAGGCATCAAAACAATAAAGTGAAATATAAATCTAATTGGCCACTTATTTCTCCAAGGCGTCCAAACATGCCTTTTAAATATTTCATTTAAAATAATATTCCCATCCAATATCAAACTTGCCAAAATAATAACCTCAAATGTTGGAGACCAACTGAATATATTGCCCTGCCCGAAATAGCCATAATACCAAGTTGCTGAAACACTGCCAAAAATAGCACCAAGGGTGTTGGAGACCAAACCGCTCAAATTGACATGCCAGATATAGCCACTGAATTGAACTGCAGCAACCCTGCTAAAAATAGTACGGCTAAAAATAAAACTTACTATAATAGCATACTGCTAAAAATAGTAAGTTGTTCCAAACTCATTTTAACCACAGTCCGAGCAACCGTCGTACTTACTAAAAATAGTAAGTCTAGAAAAGTTTTTTGATTCAGTTGCATGTCACGCTGTCGCGAAGCTCTCTGAAAACCCGGAAGGAATCCATAATCCGAATTGTAAAACTCCAACATGCAGCCCTCGTAACTTACTAAAAATAGTAAGTCCGGAAAAGTTTTCTGATTCAGTTGCATGTCATACCACTACAAAGCTCTTTGAAAACCCAAAAAGAATCTCGCAACCATTCTGCAAAAATCCAACATGCAAACCCTTGAATCCTCAAAGAAAACCTCCAAGCAACTGGAAACCCTAATTTTGCCTTTGACTAGCCTACGAGCATCCGGGAATAGGCTAACAGTCACTAGAAAGTGTAGTGCTAAAAATGGGGACATTACAGAGACACAAAGTTTCTCACATTGTGGAGTGCATTGGTAACATGCTCTCTGCTCTTAGCCAACTCAGATGCAATAGTCTCTTCGATCTTAGCCTTGAAGATTAAATGTGTTCTCCAAATGTAGACATCTTCCTTGCCCTCTGCATCTGTGACTAAGTCAAATGACATTCCCAGGTTAGCAATCAGAATCTCATCCCTGGGTCTACTAATGGCCAAATCACGCTCCTCCTCTTGAAGTCGTAGACGAAGCTCGCATGCATTATACCGCAATTGGTACAACTTTGAAAGTACAAGGCGACCTCTAGCAATGAAGTCCTCCCACTCATCCAACCGCTTGCCATATGCAACCAAGTGATCAATTTGACCCTATTCTGCTGGTGGTTCTAACATATGTGGAAGTGCGATGACAACATCCCCTGTCTTATGTTCAAGGCTAGAAATGTAGTGGCGAAGCTGCTGTATTTCAGCCTTGAGGGCTGATTTATCTTCACCATCCTTCAGCATCCTATCCTTGGCACTATCTGTAGCAACCTATAGGAGGTCAATGTCCGTCTGATGAGTACTTTTACCGAAGTGTACTGTGATAACTTCGAAGTCTTGAGCTTCCATCTCGTCTAGACTCTTATCTTCTGGAGGTGTAGCCGTCTCAACAATGATTTCCTTATCTGCACTCCTCCCAATATGGATCTATTTCTTGATCCTCTTTTTAGGCACATCTTGATGGTCATGATCGAAATCTGAATGATCAAGTACATAAGATGGTTGTCTCCTTTTTCTTCCCAGTTGACTCTCAAACCAAGACGAATCCCGACTAATCCCACTGGAATGATCTATACTGGTCATAAGAGGATCTGATGAAAGTGAATGCGTAGAAGGGTCGCTGCGAGGAGGTGAATCCACGTCCAAATCAATGTGAATTGGAACTGGAGGCTGCTCTGGTGTTGGTGACGGTAAATGTGGTTGAACCTCAGGCTGCGGTGAACTCTAAACAACTTCTATGACATGCTCTATATGTGGGATCGCAACAGGTGCTTTTCCCTTTGAGTTACTAGGCGCTGGATTCTTCCTAGGAAGGTTACTCTTCTTCTTCTGCTTCGGCTTTGACAAGGAGGGTAGTATATCTCCTTCTGGTGGCGGCTCTACTCTAGGTACGGATACCTTTCTCAACCTTCTGCTTTCCAAATAAAGCATACTATTCTAGATGACCCTACTCAATCTATCTTTCACTAATGTGATCTCCTTGACATACCAGTTCACTAACGGCAGTGGTTGTCCATCAACCTGCTCTCTGTAAAATTGAGGAAGTGTATCTCCCTCATCCTCTGACAATCCTTCCACATCTTCTGCCAAGAAGACAAAAATCTGTGGAAGACAAAACCTGCTATAGCTACGTCTGCGAACCTCAAAATCATCCTCGCAATTCACCCAGTAATCTTCCATCGTAGGTTTATGATAAGAGAGATTACCAAGGCGAGCTGTGTAATGACCCCAAGGATCATATGTGCATGTATCAACCAGGTACTTGAGTTTGAGTTTTGATAACTCTTGACCTACAACCTTAGCATCGACTGCCATCTTACACCAATACATATCGAACTGCAAAGGAAACTTAGCAGCTGGTTTACACTTGTTGCGCAAATGTTTGTGAACTTCATACAGCTGCCTCAGGAACTCCATGAATATTGTTTTATCCGAAGGATAACGTGGTAACATGGTTGATTTTCTTGTGTATCCATACACATGGATATATGTGTAAGTAGGAAACTGAATGTACCAATCTGCCCAATTCTTCATTGCTGCCCTGGCAATTGTCGAGATGCGAATATGCAACTCCCGATCCAAGTTTCTCACTATATATGTCAAGAAAGCCTCTTGCACACGTTTAAAATGACTTTCAGCCTTTGTGAACTCAAGCTGGTCATAATAACGATAGACTTTCTGTACATTGAGTATGCCCATCGTGTTCAACCCGTTAAATTGATTTTGATAAGCGATTAAGTACACAAGGTAAGAACACATGAAATTGATGCACAGCTAAAAAACCGGTGATTTGCTCGTGAATAGCATCACTGATGAAGGATGCCTAGTCATAATGCTCTTGCCCCGAGATGATTCTACCAATGATATAATACAGCCACAGGTGAAATTTGTTCGCATCTGCATGACCTGAGGCATGATTAGGCAGTGTAATCAGAATACCATATTCATTCTTGCACTCGCCACGTCCCAAGTTGTTTGGCAACTTGTTCTTCTTTTGTTTTAGCCACCTCTTCGTCATCTTATTCTGACACTTATCCAATTCAGCATTGAATGCCTGCTCGCTCTAACTCATGGAAATAACCAACCCATCTGGATGTTGAGGAATATCCAGACTTCGCTCGATATCAAGGGGTTTGAGACTACATATGACACGCCCATCTATTGACCGTATCTCTCGTGTAGCGGAATTGTAATGCTTGATGCAAGATATTACAAACTCCACGCAATGCACTGAAATAGGTATGGAAGCGGCCTCGAGTAAATCGGATTGCTGAATGTTCTTGATAACCGAATCCCTGATCTTAAGTGGATCCAAAACTACTTCCAGCAATACCTTATGTAGATTTGTATCAACTGTCCCGGTGAAGTTATGAACTAAGACCGATTTGGTCTTGAATTCGAGCTGAGTGAACTGCATTCTGAAAAACTCGCCTATTGACTGTGAACACGACTATATTCTGACAACTTTTCTGGAAAGCCAAAAATACCCTGTTGAGGCTAAAAATAGCTTGTCGGATGAGAATTTTTACGGAATAATCTGAGATATGGGTTTTGTCTAGAAAATGATTCTAAGACAACCCAAAACGTCAGAAATGTAAAAATTTGACCTTTACTCAGCCATGCAAAAGAATTTCGGTTGAGAAAATTAAAGCTTCGAGAACAAATATTTTGGAACAAATTTTCTTGAAAATTTTTGACACATGGGTTTTGCTGAGAAAGCTCTTTTGAATCAACCCAGATACTTTGTTTTGCCAAAATTTACCAACACTTTGAACATGCAAGAGAATTTAAGACGAGAAGATGGAAGAAATATAGAAGAGAAAATGACGTTTTTTATTATTTTAATTGTTTTTATCATAGTAACGAGACTCGGACTCGGCTCAAACTCGGCTAGGGTGACTCGACTTGGGACTCGGACTCGGCGCAAACTTGGCAAAATGAAAAAAAGTTGAAAAAAACCTAGAAATTTAGAGATTTTTAAGTATTTAAAACTTGTTTCAAGCACCCTTTATTGAATACAACACAAATAAAAGCAAATTTGATCACATACACAAGTATACAACGATCACATAAGTATAAAGTACACAAATTGTAGTTGCGTTGCTGAAGGAAATAGCATACTTAGATATATAAATTATAAAACTAGTCAAATGTATACAAAAGTCATGGAATATGAAATCCATAACATCAAATGTTCCATACAAATATGAAATATCAAAACAATAGCTATGACTCTATGACTCTATGGCATAGTGGAGCCAACATCCTTCCTACGAAGGCGTCTAAGGCTCCTGGATGATGTTGCAGCTGCAGCCATAGTCTCTGCCTCTGTTTGAAGTCTCCATGCCACTCTCACCAACAGTAGCTATGTCTCCTCGTGCTCTAGCCTCCTCCTCAGCCATGGCTACAACCTCAGCCTCTCTCTCTGCCTGGTCCACCCAATCAAGGTCCTCGTCACTAAAGACTGCATCTGTAGCCTCAGTGGTCCACTCAGACTGTGGATCAACCTCATCTAGATTGATCGGGGTGTTGTTGTGGTCAAAAAGCTTCCTGTATCTGAGCCAAAGGTTGTAATGAACATAGACCAAGTCATTCATCCTCTCCACTGTCAATCTATTGCGCTTCTTGGAGTGTATGTGCTCAAACATACTCCAATTGCGCTCACAACCAAATGAACTGCATGGCTGGCTCAATAGACGAATGGCAATATTTTGTAGGTTCCATGTATCAGAGCCAAACAACCTCCACCAGCTATCTGAGATGAGAAAAAGAAACAAAATCAATCTCATTTCAAGTTTCAAGTTCAACATTTAATAATAAAATACAATATAAAAAGATGACAATTATGCCCTTAAATATATTTTTACTTGGTAGTAATGTTGTCCTACTATCTTTGGTCATTTGACGTGCAAAGAAGTCTCCTTGTGCCTTAGTGAAGGCATCTATCTCTTGCACTATCTGTGTAGTAACAACGGGCAACATCCGCTCTATCGTCGAGTAGAGCCCACTAAGAATTTCTCTATCTCCACGGATATTACGGCGGAATTGGAAGGCCGGATTTAGGAAACATGCAGTTGCATGGATGGGCCTATGAAGTTGGTTTTTCCATCTCCTATCAATGATCTCCCAAATGGGACGATACTTATCCTCAACTCCACCATAGACTGATCTAATGGCCTCTTTGGCCCTATCCATGCCCTCATATATGTATCCCAGTGCGGGCTTCTCCCCATCTGCAACTCGTAGGAGAACTAGCAAGGGCTCAATAAACTGCAAAGTGCAAACATGTTTCACAAATAAGTGTGAATGAAAATAAACAAATAAAAGATATGATTAAAAATTAAAACATAATAAAGAATTAAATTTTACCTTCACAATCTCCTCCACTGGTGTCCAAAACCCTTGCTCATAAAAAATGCAATCAGCCACACCAATCCCTGCAGTGCTTGTAGAAAACAATGAGGAAGACCACTCCTCACCAACAAACATGCGCCTTAAAGCTGCCTTTGACCGAATCAAGGATTGCAACATGATAAAATTAGTTGCAAACCTAGTGATGCCAAGACGAGACAACTCCCTCAACCCCGTGTATTGCCTCATAAGGTTAAGCACCCATGTGTGATTGTATATAAATTTGCAAATGTTTCTACCTGCATCCACACATGTTTTGATCCATGGGAGCTTGCCAAGATCCTCCATCATGAGGTCAATGCAATGGGCGGCACATGGAGTCCAGAATATAGTAGGGTGCCTCTCCATCAATAATCTACCAGCAGCAACATAGTTTGCTGCATTATCTGTCACCACTTGCACTACATTCTCTTCCCCCACATCAGCTATCACCTCCTCTATAGCCTCACACAGATATGTGGCATTTTTGAATTGGGCAGAAGCATCAATGGACTTAATGAAAACGGTGTCACCTGAAAGAATAAGCAAAACCAGTTATTCAATAAATTAAAAAACAAAAATCAGCCATATTAAATTATTAATCACTAAATCAAATTCAAATTTCAATGCATTGAGGGAAGTACAATTACCTCCGGAGGACACTAGAAAATTAAGCAGCGTCCTATTTCTCCTATCGGTCCAACCATCAGTCATGATGGTGCAACCAATCCTCCTCCACTGCTCACGCTGCTCCTCTAATTGTGCTTTCACATCTGCCACTTTTTGAGTCAAAAGTGGGCCCTTTAATTCATCTTCAGAAGGGGCTTTGAACCCCGGCCCACATATGGTTATGGCATCAACCATGTTTTGCCAAAAAGGTGACCTAAAACATGTCATAAATAAATTAATAAGTTACTTACATAAGTATTGTAAAATGAAAAGTTTTAAGATTTTAACTGCACTAAATTTGAATTCGATAATGAGATTCATCTAGATTCTAAAATAATAAATTTTAAAACAATTAAACGAAAAAGAATTACTTGGCTACATGGAAGGGAATGGTGCAGTAGTACCAAAAGTCTGCAATTGTCTTTTTTGCTACATCATGTACGTCCTTGTTCCAACCCATGCTCTCAAGCGACGGCTGGGAACCAGGAGTAGTGCGTGGTACAAAATATGAGTCCACCCTAGATTTACGAACTTTAGGGCCAATAATACTGCCACTACCACTACCACTAGCAATACTAGCGCCACCAGCAGTAGGAGTATGCATAGGGATAGTTGGTGCAAAAGCAGTACCACTAGCACAAGCACTAGCACTAGGACGGTATGGAGGCATGGAAGAAGCATCTCCAACAGCACCAAGTCCATGTCCAACTCCCAAACTCACCAATTCATGCTTCTGTCTTTTTTTCATTTCTTTTTGCAATTCAAAAGTTTCTAATTGCACCTACACTTCACGGACAGCCTTAGGAGGTGCTATAGGGCAGCCCGCTGCATCATGGATGGGTATGCGTGCAATATGGTATTTTAATCTATTTATGCTGCCATGATATATTGTTTTGCAGTATTTACATTTTGCTTCTCCTTTTTTCATTCGGGAAAGATTTCAACATGTTTCCAAGCAGGGTCTTTTCTGCCTGGGGTTTGAGACATTGTGAAAATAATAATATGTTTTGATTTGCAAATGAATGTGGCTGCAATAACAAGTAGGGTTTATAAAATTATTTATATTGCAAGTAGGGTTTGTTAAAAAAAAATGCAAACTAAAAAAAACAATGATTTTTCAAATTACAATGAATTATTTGTTAAAAAAACACAAAAAAAATCAATAAAAATCAAACTTACCTCTTATATTTGGCTTGGAATGCAATGTAAACTCCTCCCAATCACTGGTAATGAGCTCTCAATGCACCTCCTTGCTGGTGTGAAGCTTCCCAAATGATATGTGGCCCTGTATTTGTCTTCAATAGCTTGCTGGTTGCCCTCTCTTCTCCTCCTATTTTTCCTACAACTCTCTATTCTCCTCCTATTTTGCCAAATGAATGAAATGAGGTTGCTTTTAGGGTTGGCGAGATAATATAAGAATAAAAAAAATCAAACTTTAAAGTCAATTTTCTGTTTTTTTATTGACTTTTCCTTCTGCTATCGCCGGCCGCGTCTAAGGCTCGGGACTTGCCGAGTTCGGGCGAGTCCGGGCGAGTCTCGTAACTATGGTTTTTATGCCTTCTTCTTTCAAAATCGCCACTCTGTCTTTGAATCTGATGTTGAATCTAGACTTGAACCTGCAAAAGAATTTACCTATCGCCTTCGAGCTTGATTATCTGATGAAAATTCACTAATCTCTTGAGGAAATTCGAACTTTCAAAGCTATGTGAATGAGAAAAGATGCCATGCTTGGTTAAATAGATAAATTCGTACCATCACGCATGCATGCTGAAACCCTAATTGTGAAGAAGGAATTCGATTGGCCTCTTACTCGCTGAACTGCCATTGTCTCTGAGTCTTAGACTAAAAATAATATTTCAATTTCAAAACATGCAAAGAACTAAAAGTGGCGCCAATATTTATCTTTGAAGAAATTCGTCACTTTTTAATGCTTTGCAAGCAAAAATATTTTTTTAATCATTTTGCTAAAATTAGCATCTTGCTGTGCTCAACACACTTTACTGATTCTAAAAAGTCAAATTTTGATTTTTTAGGCATCCATCTGCAAGAGTTATGAGATTTTTGAGAATCTCCTATTTTATAGCTGGCTACGAAATTACATCTGACCATGTTCAACTCTGATCTCCGGATGATTGAATGATCCTGCGACCGTGCTGAGATATCCACTGCGAAGCCTGCATGACAAGGATGAAATGTCTGCTGGGAGCAACAACTGCTAAAATCAGCATCCGACACCTTGGAAAATTAGGCGCCTTTGATTAAATTGATGCATTGATTCCAGACTTAGCCATCTCTCCGTTTTGCCTTTTGATGCTTCAAACTACTATTGACGGTGAATGATGAACCTTGCTGACTGAATAATAGATTCATTGTGTGACTGGAAGTACTCTGCATCCAATGACTGTATGTGAGGTATTTGAAAATTGTATTAGGAACTCCAAAAAGATGGGCGCCCTTGGCCTGTGAAGATGCAAACACCATTCTGACAAAAGTGTTACTTTCATCCAAACACCATACTTTGACCCTTAATACCGGGAGCTGGAATGCTCCGATTCGCGTGCCGCTTGTCTCTCTGTACAGTTTGGTCAACTTGCAAGAGATGTTCTTGGAGACGACAAAGCCAAAAAGAACTGCTTCTAAGGCCCTTAAAAGAGAATCGCCTTTTTCAAGGAAAATTCTAGTCTAATACTTAGTCATTTTTTGAATTGTCTTCAACCACCTCCACTTTACATCATTGTCACCTTGACCTCGCATGTACGAGCATTCGCCAAATCCCGGAGGTCGACGGTTGATCTCGTTGAATGGTTGGAGTAATTGCACACAAGTCTTGTGAAGACTGCAATTGCAAATAACCCCATCTGGTAGGCCTAAAGGTTGGGCGCCCCTTAGCCTATAGATGTGTAGTTTTGTGTAGCTATGCTTCACCATCCTCTGTTTTACGTGCTCGGTAGAACCTCTGTCATGATCTCTTAGAATATCGGATCCTCTTGCAAACTGCTGCGTTGTAAAGCTGGACTAAGTTGGAAAAGATCTCAGGAAGATCTCCACTGTAATTTCATCCATCTGAGGAGTCATATTCAAGGGCGCCCCTGGGCTACAGGGGCACTCAAACCATGTACTAGCAATCTTTGATCACATGTATCCTGTTTGTAGCTTCAGCTTCTGGCACTGATAACCAGAGTTCGGCACTAAGTACGCCTCCGCTTGATAGTTTGTTGAAAAGCAAGACTAATTTTGCAAAGATTGAATCCATTAGCAGACACATGCATTTAGATCTTGACCTTCAAAAAGAAGGGCGCCTTTGGGCTACAGGGGCACAGATCCGCATTTCTAGACTGCCTCCATGTGAAATACATCCTTTGTAGTCTCTACTTCCGTCTTCGTTTGCCAGAGTTCTATAACTCAGATGACCTTGCTCCATGGCTAGTTAGAAAGCTGACTGAAAACTGAACACAATGAATGTATTCTCCATTCAAAGCAATCAAATCTTGACCTTCAAATGGAAGGGCACCCCTGGGCTAAAGGGACGCAGATTTGCTCTGAATTTACTGAGATTCACCATTTTATGCTTTACAAACACCATATCCGCTATTGAGGTTGACTGCGTCGAAGCGCCGTGACTGTCGAGGTGTGTGTATGACTATACTTCATCATTTTCACATATACAGACACTGTAAAGTTTATTTGCACATTGATTGCGCAAGTGTCTACTACGTTACATAGTGAAAAAGTTCCCAGACTCAGAATATTTTAGCACTTTTTGCCAATCTAAAATTCCCCTCCGTCAAAAAGCATATTTTTCAACATCTTTCATCGTAGAGCGTTCTGCTTTGAGTTTCAGGCTTAGATATTGATACCTGGTACTGGCCAACTGCCATTGACGACCTCAGTGGTCCTAACTTTTCTCCTGAAAAAGTGAAAACTACCCACCAGCCTTAAACTGACTTTTAATTGAAACTAACTTCACCACTGTGATCGTGATGTGAAATAAGCCAATCAAAATTAATTTCAGCCAATTCTGACAAGTTCCTATTTTTTAGGG
The DNA here is from genome assembly GCA_007115665.2 of Sequoiadendron giganteum. Lineage (NCBI taxonomy): Eukaryota > Viridiplantae > Streptophyta > Pinopsida > Cupressales > Cupressaceae > Sequoiadendron > Sequoiadendron giganteum. Next base: position 702,773,481 of record CM021102.1, read on the forward strand.
TTTTGAGCTAAAAATAGAGTTCAGAAACCCTAATTTTCAAAATTTCCAAATTTTGCCAGTATCTTCCTTGCATCACACTGACTAAAAGCCCATACTTTATTTGCCCAAAAGCTGAGTTTTGACCCCATATTTACAAGGTTTAGACCATTTTAAGCAAAATGCCTTAATGAAGCAAAAAAATTGGTTTGGGTACAACACAAACTCAACTTTGCACTATGATAACGCAATGATTTTAAAATGATCCTCAAATACTTTAACTCTAGATAATGATGTTATCAGTAGCTCAAGCCTCTTTTGAAAGAAAGTGTAACTTGTGGTAATGTCATTTGACACTCAAGCAATTTACCTAGACTATTTGACTTTATTGCTACTTTCCCTCATAAAATCATTAGGGATTGTTTGACGTTATGGCTCCTTGCCCTTCTACAATGTGATAGTGTTTTTCTATAACACAAGCCTCATCCATTCCCCCTTAACTAGAACTTTCCATTAGACAAGTGTTTTACAGATCCTAACTCTTTACACGCAAGTAAAACCAAGCAATGTAAGAGACTTTAATTCAAATGGAGGGTGCATCATAGATTCCCAGCATCTTGCAACCTCACTATCTAGGGTAGCAGGCCACTCAAAACAAGTGGTAAAATGTACTAGCTAGAATTGGGTGTATCTTTTGCAACACAACGTTTGGCCCTTTACACCTCCAAATATAGGACCTGTGTTAGACTTGAGGATTGTTTTTGTACACGTATTGTTCAAACTCGAAAGTTATCAGATCTAGTATGTCTCAGTCCATCCATATAGTCACACTAATTAGCCATCCATTCACCATTCCTTTATTCTTTTCAGATCCATACTGTCCTATTTGTCACATGTTGCTTCTCATTTTTCTGTGAAATCTAATCCGTGTATCACTTGATCAAAATTGTGACATGCCCTTTTTGCATATTTTTCATTTTCCTATAGTCAGCCTGGGAATTTTTTGGTGCTGTTAGCAAAAACTGACAAAAATGATATCAGGATGAATTGGGAGGCCAAAGCATTATCCTTGTATTTAAAGGATTCCGTTTCCTTCATTGGCTTTCTTTTCCTTCCCATGTACAAATTCTTACAAGCCTTATTCTTTTGGCCTTTGGGGAAATTGAGTTTTGGTTTTCTTTAATGATATTCACCATTACATTCTATGCAAACCCAACATAGCCTACTTGATTCTACAAATTAAAAAATTTATTGGTATGAACCACAATAAGTTCAAAACGGTTCACACAATAGAACCAGACTTAGAAGTGAAGAAAGACACAGAAGATGTATCATCACTGCCAATAAACAAGATAAATGTCAATCAAAATTATTCAACAAAAGCATTGAAGAAGCATATAATCAGACATTGAATAGAGCTTTGCTAGTTGATGCCATCAAAACTAATGATTACTTTGTATATTTGTGTGTAACCACTATATTCGTGTACAGATATCCACAGTAATCAAATAAAACAAACAACTTTGAGGTATTGGTTCCTCGTATAATTTGGAATTGTACCATGGAAGATCACAAGAAATGTTTTTGAGCTCTGGACACCTTAAGACTGGGATTGTATATTGCAACCATAGTTACATGACTCATTGGGCTGACTCTCAAGGTGAAGCAGAGCAGATGAGAGCTTCAGACTTGCTGATGAGTTTTGACAAGTTCATCAGGACTTGAAAACCCTGGAGGTCAGACTCAGCTGCCCAATGATCTCTCAAAGAACTGACCTAAGAAAAAAACAAAGGCAATTGAAGGAAAGAGACATCACTGCCAAGCAACATTAAAGACACAAAAAAGTCAGAGCAAAAAGAAGACATTTTGGCAAACTGTAGCCAATAGATTCGGGCAGTAAACAGTGATCATTGTATCCATGTGCAGATTTTTTTCAGCCAATAGTGCATTTAAACAAGCCCACAGTGCATTTGTAGGAGCTTACAAGAAATTTGGAGCAGCAAATTTGAAGAGTTACGTCTCTGTTTGAACTTTTCCTTTTTTCTTTAGTCTTGTGCCATTTCATTTTATGTTTCTTTCTCATCTTTCCATTTTGAATTTACAGAATAGGAAACAAAAAGAGGGAAAAATGAAGAGATTAAAGTTCCCTTCATTTTCCTCTCTTGTTCCATAATCCCTTTTGTTTTGCCAATCTCTCTCTTAATCTACAAACAACAAACCTTGAATAGGTTTCTCTTTTTTCTTTTGCAGCCTATATGTAATACACAAATCATCATAATGTTGATGCTAATAAGAAATGACCCATGTTGAAAACACGCCACCCCAGGGGCTAAGAAAGGGGAATTGGTTTGCAACTATTGCAAAACCAAAATTATATGGGATGCATTAATTGCCCAAAATTTCACTTTGCCTACATAATTGGTTAATGTGCTTCTTTGTCAACTCAAGTGCCTCTTGAAGTTATGTGAGAGGTCTAAACTTAGAGTCCTTTGAGGAAAGGGACCTTAGATAGAGGCAAAGAGAAAAGATAAAAGCCATGGTTCAAAGAGACTCCTCTACTTGTGCAATTTCTCCATTCTCTTCCAATTTGAGTACTAGTGTTGACCCTAGATTTTGTGGATCGAATTTATATTTGTAAATGGAACCTCTCCAAATTCCCAACCGTTGCATGAGAGTACAGGTTGAAATAAAGAGAAACGTCAAGCAGTAAGGAGTCTGGCTGAGATTCTTGGTTCTATTCTTCAATTCCATTTCATGCAGCCAAGTAATTAGCTTTTATTTTTGTTATATAAAATGAGTTTTGATTTATATGCCCTTTTGAATTTTAAAATTGAGTGGATTTTTAAATTTAGAATACTCAATTTTCTTAGCTTTTTTGTTTTAGATTTCCTTATTGACAAACTTTAGTGGACACTATTGTTGTTGCTAGGGTAGGGTTCAAAGCCCCTAATGATTAAGAGATTAAAGGCCTGATTTTGGATAAGAAGGTAGAATATGTGAGGTCAATTATTGATGAGCAGCATGCGATATGGTGGAAGAAGGGTTACACTATTATGTCTAGTTGCTGGATAGATAGGAAAAACAAAATGTTATATTTCCTTGTTTCTTCCTCAAGTGGTATGATTTTCCTAAAATATTTTGATGCTTTAAGAAGGTGAAAAGTATAGATTTCCTTTGCAAGATTTTAGAGGAAGTTGTGGCCAAGATGGGTGGGGCTAATGTCTTGATAATCATCACAAATAATTCAACAAAATATGTTGCTGTGGTTGGAATTCTCATGGAGAAGCACCTACATATGTTCTAGACTTCCTGTTCCTCTTATTGCTTTGATCTTTTATTGGAGGATCTTGGAATTTTTTTTTTGATCAAACTGGTTGTGGATTATGCTTGAAGTATTTGAAGATTCATATACAACCATGCTTGGATCTTAAATTTAATGAGAAAATACATAGAGGAGTTAGCTTGTTTTGGTGTAACCCAGCCTGCAATGAATTTTATCACATGGCAATCTTTACTTCAAGCGAAGCTACTCCTAAAGCGCGTTTTGGTTAGTGAGGAGTGATTCCAAACTTCATACTCAAGGACCACTAACAAAATTGACATTATTGACTAGGTCTTTGACGAACAACAATTTTGATTTCTAGTGAAGGAGATTGTAGAGGTAAGTTATTTTCATTTCTATTTTTCTCATTTTAATTATTTTATTATAATTTTGTTTGTTAAATTTTTTTCTTCAATCCAACTACCTATGTTATTTTTGAATAGGTCATAGAGCTTTTAGTTAGCCTCCTTCATGTTGTTGATGGGGAAAAAACCGCAATGCGCTATTTTTATGACAACATGGATAGGGCCAAGGAGGCCATTAGAAACATCTATGGTGGTGTGTTGATGGAAAACATCATTCCATATGGGAAATCATTGATTGGCGATGGCACCATCAACTTTCATAAACCTTCACATATAGTTGGTTATTTCCTAGATCCAACATTCCAATTCTACTTGGATTTTAGGGTTGATCAAAGTCATAGGATGGATAGAAGTAGATTCCTAGTTTAGAGTGACAATTCTCTCTAAGATGAAGATCTTCAAACTTGCTCAAGGGGACCTCTTTGTGTGAGATATATGCAAGGCAACTCAAATATTGCAGCTAGGTAAAAGTTGCTTAAGGTTGTAATTTTATATTTCTTACATTAATTTTGAACAATGAGATTGAGTTCTTTATCATTTTGTTTTCTTGTTTTGATGTACATTGGGAGAGGTTTGGTTCTAAGGTGTTAAATACTCAAAGGGTTGCCATACGTGTTTTGATCCAATAAGGTAATGCTTTGATGTGAGTGCAATTGGAATATGTTCAAGCACACACACTCCAAGAAGCACAATATATTGATGATGCAAAGGTTAAAAGACCTTTTAGGAGGTTGATCCATTGTTAGATTGGATCAAAAAGGTTGAGGATCTTTTGTTTATTGAGGATGACTACAAATGGGTTGATTGAGTTGAGCTTGAGGCAAGGATAGAAGCAATGGAACAAGAGAGATCACAAGAAGATCCTTAGAATTTTTTTGACATGCATGGATATCATGGCATAGTAGCAACATAGAGGACCTATTTGAGATGCAAACGGGACCTATCGTACAACTATTGGTGTTGGGCCGTGTAATACAAGATCCGCTCTACCATAATTCACAAGTCTATGTTCTAATTTTTGTTTTTGATGCAATAGATGTCATAATTCATGGGTTTTGTACACCAAAAATACTTGAGAATATCTATATATCTAAAAATATTGTTTTCTTCAAAAAAAAATATGTTTTTGTACTTATAGTCGTATTTGTTTAATGTATACTTGTCGATGTGATCAAAGTAGCTTGTAATTGATTTTCTTTCTATGTTTTTAAAATTGATTTAGAGAAGGGTGCATAAAAAAACTTTTAATTACATAAAATATTTTTATTTCGTGTTTTTTTTAATAAATTTACTGAGTCTAAGTCCAAAATCAGCTTGTTGAGTCCGTTTTTGGTAAGTACAGTTCAACGCACATGAGCACAAAAGTAATGCAATTAAAATGGAAAATTCTATTGACACTACAAATCACTTTTCTAAAAATTACAAAGCTTATCTAGTTTATATGATATCATGCTACTTGTTTGAGTACACTACATTTCTTTCCACTCTTTGAGGATGAAATAGTTGAATAGGGGGAAGCTTGTTTTTTTTTTTTGATCAGTAATAAGATTGTGTTTTTTATTAAAATTCCAGGATTTGACCTGCCCCGAAACAGGGATGGTAACAAGGGAAACCATCTTCCATACAAAGGACACCAGCAATCATTAATACATAGAGCAGCAAAATATAAACCCCCTAAGATTCCAAATTTAGAACCTCATACCCAAACCCCTCTAACAATCCGTTCAAGTGTATCCTTTGCCTTTGATCCCTTCTTTTATTTGAGATCGGAGGACCATTTTGAAAGTTTCCTTCTTTCCTTTTTTAACTCGCTTACCCTTCACAATCTGCCATCCCTCCTCCATTCTTGCAGCCTCCTTCTGCCATTTCTTTGGATTGTCATGCTACCTACCAGCTTCTCCTTGCTCACTAAAAGCGACGTGTTCATGCTGATCCTCTGAGGTGCCTTGCTTCTCCCCCATTTCTTGACCCCTAGTCAACCCCAATTTCTCCCTACACTCCAGGGTTTTAGCACCTTGGTGGGTTTGTTCCACCACCCATTCTTCCATTCTCACCACGGTGTCAGCGTTCTGGGCAGGCACCTCAACGTGACCTGACCCCCCACTTTGATCTGAGGCTCCATTTAGCTGATGTGAAGCCGAATTATGCACCGCCTGAGAATAGCTCTTGCTTTGAGCTGCCTTCTTCTCACCCTGTTTCTCCACCACATAATGTGAATGAGACGCCTCCTTCCACCAAGGAGCCGATTTAGATACTCGATCTTTTACACATTTCGCAGCCAAATGTCCAGTGTGAAAGCATCTTCTGCAACGGAAAGGAACCCCTTCATAGTCTAAAGGCTGCTTCCAACATCCTTTAGAAATGTTGATAGCTATCTCTTTCGGCAAAGTCTTTGTTACTTCCATCTCCACTAAAATCCGGGCATATGTCGAATGCATCAGACTTGAGGAATCATCATCAACCATCAAAAAACTACCAAGAGAGTTTCCTATAGCCTCCAAACAGGATTCAAACCAAAGATGAAGAGGAAAGTTTGGGAGTCTCACCCACAAAGGCACTTTATCAAATGTTTCTGTTGCAGGATTAAAAGCCAGATGCCATGGCTTCAGTGACAAAGCAAATCTTTCTTCCCAACTCCAAAAATAATCACCCAGAACTTTATTTTTGTCATTCCCAGACTCAAAAACAACAATAAAAAAGCCTCTTGATACTAGGTAAATTTGAATGCAACCATTCACCACAGGTTCCCAGTGTTCTGAGATCCATTTATGTAACTCACACAGACTTGGCCAAAATCCCCTGAAGCGACCAATCAAACCAAGTTCAGAAAAAACATTAACATTGTGATTTACCTCTTCATCGAGCTCAGCTTGCAGAGAAACGGACGCCAGACTGGTATTTCCTTTCTGTTCTGACGCCTAGATGAGATGCCCTGCATCTGCATTTTTCGTCCTTCCCACCTAGAAGTCGTCAACATTTCCCTTGGACGCAGATCCATGGCCTCCAGTGCCATTCGTTTCCTCCGCATCCCTTGGACGTTTCTCCTTTCGTTCCTTGCTTGCACCCAAGCACTTGCTGTTTGAGAAGCGACCTCCATCAAAGCCTGCAGAAACCTTAGCTCCAACTGTAGACGCCAACAGCTCCTTTTCGTGCTCCATCTCTTATCACATATATAGGGTGAAGCTTGTTATGGACATAGTTATAGATACAATAGCATTAACTAATAGGGAATACTATTAAATAGTTATTACTAGTTACAAAAAAAGAATCACCCTTTCACAAAGAGTTATGAGGGTAATAATAATATATAATCCTTGACCCACAGTTAGCCATGGTATCAATTTGAATATGGGTGAGAGGATTTAAAATATGGGGCTATCTCAATTATTTTGCAATGAAATATGTTCATCATTGTGTGTTGTTCTTGCCCTGCCTATTCATCGAGATTACTTTGGCTCATTACAATCCTATCCGTTTTTTCTGGATAAAAGTACATAAAAAGTCCTAATGTGTCCCCAAAGTGAGGATTAATGTATGATTGTCGTAAAACATTTTGAAGCAATCCTTGATAGGCGTCATTTGATTTTTTTTGCTGGCCTCCTGTCAGGAATTAATCTCACCAAATTCATAGATAGAACTAAATTCACCATACCCACCCTATGATAATTAAATATCCTCAATAATGGAAAAGACCCTTGAAACAAGTCTGGGCCGCAGGACATCACGTGGTTCTCAAGTCCAATCATTTCCTCTCGACTCATCTTTAGTGATATATGATATGTAAACTAAAGTCCCATAGAAGAGTTGTAAGTAAGGGACTTTTTGTTATTATCACACAAAATTTCATATGTTAGGGAATTGCTCTCAAGGATTCATGTATCGTACTTAGGCCATGCATTCTAAGGCTTATAGTTGCATTAAATATATTCACAAGTCTGATTCTTTTATTAATTCTAGTCAGGGTTACATGGGGCCAAGTCCTAGGCCCTCTCATATGTGTCCTGTACCTCTCCATTTCTGAAATTCTGGGATGGCTAGGAAATGTCTCTTGGCCATCCACTAGCCTGCTTAAAATTAGGAGTTTTCCATATTTTAAGTGTGCCGGCAGCAGGAACAATTGGCCATCCCTGAGATGCTTGAGGTACATCTCAGACATCGTTTAAACGAAACTTAGGATTTTTTTTTTATAGAAAACTAGGTGAACTGTAACCTAGCTACAATTAATTCTTAACACCTAGTTTAGAAAAATTTGAATGGTTCAAAAACTAAGTTTCATAGGTCAATGCTATTGAAATTTTCTGTTTAAATTGGCCTTAGTTTGATAAAATGTACGTGAAATGATTGGGAGAAACAAACTTCTAAGTTAATAAGATAACTTAATGAACTTAATTACTACAGTTCTACTGTTCTAAATAAATAAGACTACGATTTTAAACTAGCAATGTGACAATGCAAAGAATACTCTTCATTTAATTAAAATAAAATATTTGGTAGGAGCTTTGAGTTGTCTACAAGTGGATGACATTTACCAAGAAAGGCACAACTGCAGAAACTATAAAATCTCTGATTTATAGTCAGCTACTATAATTACATGAAAGAACCTGTAGATCCTTCGTGAACTAGAGAAAGATGCGTAAGTCAATGTGTGTCTTTCTGCCTCTTTCAGAGATGTAAGAGATGGGATGTGTGAACTAGAGAAAGGCAATTGTTAAAGAAAAATAAGAATTATAAGTCAATGTGTATCTTTCTGTCTTTCAGAGCATGTAAGAGATGGGATGCAAAAGGTTTAGAAGTATAAACATTAACATTAGGCTTGTTATGTGGGATTTACTCCATTGGATATTCTTGAAAGCGAAAAAAAAAAGTAATTCAACAGCTCTGTCACAACAAGGCCTAAATTTATGTTAGAAACTAAAAATATCACATCACAACTTATTCACTTTCTGGTCTAGTTTGCATGGAGCTTAAAGATCTTTAAGGTCTAGTCTCAAATTCGATGCATTATGTGAATGGATAATTTTGCGATTTTTACTACTCTGTTATCCCCTGCTGTCCCCCCAAAGTGGCCTCCCAGCACTGCTTTGTTTAAAACACATCCTGCTGTCCCCTGCCATCCCCATCCCAGAAATGCAATTGAACATAGATTATAGCAGAAAAATAGCATAAAAATTAGCAGTAAGAGTTAGAGTTAACTGTATAAAATGCTCACAAATATTTCATGAGAACATCCAAATATATAGAAAAATATAAGATTAAAATGTAGAATGAAAATATTCATGTAAATCTGCTGCTGGTTCATTGCAATTCTAATAGCAGCAATTTTTATAGTTTTCATGTGCTAGTAGAGAGAAAATGTCAAATATATATGTTGTGTCCTACCCATTTTGCTCTTGAATGGATCAGTGATCTGGGAGGAAACGCCAAGCAGTATTCATACCATGGTTTGTTGGAAAGAGTTCACCTAGCAACTAGAGAGTCAACATTAGCAAGTTTACTAGCGCGATGGTTTTCTTTTCTTGCTTTCACAGTTTGCTCAGAAATATAAAAAGATAAAGACACAAGTGAACAAAATCGAGGGTAAATATACTTGTATATCAACTATGGTAGAAGTTACAAAGGATAACAACTGGCAGGCTAAACTTATGCTCAAGAAATGGCTATAGCCTAAGTCGTTTTGTCTTCTGATATACTATGGTTATGTGTTTAATTTTATCAAAGATATATTTGGTTTATGGCAATTGATCTATGTGATTTCAGTCTCTATGTAAGAACCCTCACACTGGCCTGCCTGACCTTTTTGTCAAGAAATGGTGTACATTTCAAGAGTTGTGAGATTTTCAACTCAGATTATATGCTAGTATGATCACTAGTCATGCACAAGTATGCTGAATTTTATGTCCATTTTTCTTGTTAAGGGCTGTATTCTGCTTAACAATATAATTGACAGAATTTATCCTCATGTCAAGCGTTCATGTTAGACATTCTAATTCAAGCTCAGATTGATCAAAGAAATTAATAAGTTTCAAGTTATGTGCATATTTGTGTTGCAACATGGATCTTTAAATTTTCAGTAGTTCATACATAATTTTTTAAGTGCTTATGGTTGAAATCATTTCATTCTATTTACAGTCTTTCATGGATACATGGCATAGATCTGAACTTTGATGTGTTGGTTTAGGAGTTCATCACCTTAGACAGCTTTGCAATTTGATATTTTTAATTTGGGAGAGCCAATTCACTTTAGAATTTGGATAAGATTTTAGGAATTTCTTATATGATTGATTATTATATATCAAAGAAGATAAAAGCATATATATTGATGAAATTTCAAATTGGATCATTAATATTGTATGAATTTGTGTATGGAACCAAGGGTTTGAAAGACCTCCAGAATCACTATGAATAAAACTTCAATGGGAGAAATAAATGTATCGATACAAATTAGACACTTCTGACTGTAGGTGTCGGTTTATGGAGTCCATAGATTGGATTTAGTTGGATGTTCTAATATTTGTTGGATTTGCAGAATTTCTCTCCTCTACTAGACCTCTCTGCATATGATGGGTTAGAGGTGCGGTTGAAAGGAGATGGGCGTCGATACAAACTTATAATTCGCACAAGCATAGATTGGGATGCTGTGGGCTATACTGCAAGCTTTGATACAGTCAAAGAGCAATGGCAAACGGTACTCTGTCTATAAAAGAATGGATGTGTGGATCTTGTGAGTGTCATGAAAATCATGAATATTGATTCTGATTGGTTATGTATTTTTTGTTTGTTTTGATCAGGTTTGCTTGCCTTTCTCTTCCTTCAGACCTGTTTTTCGAGCACGGACTGTAACAGATGCTGCCCCCTTGGATACAAGCAAGGTGGCATCACTACAGGTCTTATTAAGTTTGTCAATTGTTGGCTGTTCATTCTCTTTGGCTTGTTGGTTCTCAAGTTGTTTGATCATTTTATTGTTCTCAATGATTGTGAAATATCAATGCATCTAAAATATCTTGTGTATCTGATGCAGCTAATGTATAGCAAATTTGAGTATGATGGTAAGCTAAATCCAAGTTTTGAGCCAGGTTCATTTGAACTTCCTTTTTCAAGCATACGGGCATACCTGAAAGAGCCCATCACTCCCCGGTATGTTTTCCTGGTTTCCATCATCTTTATCATATAGGCCTCATTATGTGTTGAGATATACTTTGCATTACTTGGAACAGAATATGGACTTTACAAAACATCAGAGTATTTGAATGTTTGAATTGTACTTTCAAGTGGATTTATTTATGCTTGAAGTACATGCAGTACAATTGATATTTGAATTATCCACTAGGTGTGTTTTTCTTGCTTGTATCATTCCTAAGCTAACCAAAATGATTACAGATTCGTGCACGTTGGCTCAGCAGGTGTTACACGGCCAGAAAGACCAGATCTAGATTTAAGCAAGCAACCTCCAGCTGTGCGCCTGAACAAGGAGTTGGGATATATATTAACATTCAAACTCAAGGTAAGATATATATCTATATGTCAATTTATATGTATTAATAGTTACTTAATCCATTTTAGAAATATTTTGGTTCTTTACCAGGTTCCAAAATCTTATCATATCCTATCACTGCCCTTTTAATCATCTTATGTGTGAAGCACCATATTGATCAAGTTGTATTAAATGCCAGTCTTTACTTTTTCATGCATATTCCACAAATTCTCTTTCACTAGAATTCTCTAAGAAAAATATAGACATTGTATGAAAAGCAAAAACATTGCTAACTTTTAATGGTTCTTAAGTATATGAAATCTTCGCCTAAAAATAATTTAGGAGCTTAACATAACCCTAACATGGGAGCACATTGAGGAAATGGAAGGTTATAGAGCTGAGTAGAATGGAGAGAAGGAAAGCTGCTGGCTGGATAGTAAGGTTACTTTGTGTACTCCTTGCAAGTTGGATGAGGAGTGATAGAATAATGATTAGAGTCCCTCTGCAGAAAGAAACGGGGTTGAAAGTAGATCACTCCTATGTGGCCACTGCCATAGTTTTGTCTCGAGACAAAAGCAAGATACACAAAGGCTGGGTTTGTTTTGCAAGAATGGGAAGCATCAAAGTGGTTGAGAAAATGACAAAACTGTAGTTGGGAGAAGAATAGGGGGAGGATATAGGGCACTAAGGATGTGGCTCTAATATGCAGATTTAATTCTCTTTGGCCAAGGTTACCAGAATTTAATGAATGGGGAAAAACTAATTGCTCATCTTTTCTAGTAGCTCCCATTATTATATATCCACATGCTCAAGGATTTCTTCTAGTGGTTTGTGACTTAGGGGAAGATAGAGGAAGGGTTGAGTCCTAATAGATGGCCCTTGGACATGGAAGTCAACATCCCTTTTCATGAAACCATGGTACCCAAGTTTTAACCTAGTGGTGGAAAACTTTTAGAGATCTCGTGTATGGGTAAGATTACCTAATTTTCCTTTCATTTTTAGCAAATTTTGACTTCGAAATGTATTAGAAACTCTTTAGGGAAATACAGTTCCATTTCCTTGGAAACGCAAAGAAAAGGTCTGATGTCTACGATGTGTATTTTGGTAGAGATAGAGTTTGTTCCAGGTTTTCTTGCAGAGTAGGGTTAAAAGGAGGTATAGAAATTTGGAAGCAACCATTAGATTATGAAGATCTTTCCTTTCGGTGCTAGAGGTGCTTCAATGTTGGTCATCTAGTAGATGAATGCAAAAAATCTAAAAGAAACTTAGAGAAGGCCCATTTGTGGATAAATGTAGAACAGTACCATCAGCTGGTTGGCTGTGTAGTCAACATTCCTGAGAAAGATAAATGTGGAGAGGCAATAGCGTTGAAATCAAAGGAAATTATAGACCCTGTGGTGTAGGAAGAGAAAGAGGTGTGACTAGAATTTGAAAGATTGAGTGCTTGTGCAGAGGATGCTAGCACTTCCAATGGACACTAGCACACTAAAGGGACAAGAGCACAAAACCTTGAGACACAAGTGTGCAAAGAGTAACACAAGCAACTAGCACCAAACATGAAAGTTTTCCTATTGCTCTTTGATAGTCCAAGATCTACTCCAATCAACATTCCAACAATTTTCAACTCTTTGCAGTTATTTAAATAGACAAACTTCCCTCACCCTCTTTCATTTGTATTTTCTAATTCTAGAGCAACCTCAACTCTTGTATTTAGTTTTCTTGTTGAAATTTGAAATTGCTTTTATTATGGCTGTTTTTGTAAAACTTAGGTTAGCAATTAGACAAATGTAATTGTAATAATTAAAAGTAACACGTTTAGCTTACAATTGTCATTTTTATCTACACATTCTCAATTTCTTAGGTTATATTGGATCACCAAACATCACAAAATCCCTTTGCCTCACCTATTGTTATATTCCATTTCGGTCTTGGCTCACTTTTCTTAGGAATTAGTTAGTACATGACATAGAATAATGTAAGTAATAATAAATTAACATGTTAATGTTTATTTATTAAATAAGGATTAGTTATTAGTTAGGAAACTGGTTTGGATAGTTAGTAGGTTGAAAGGCATTGTAAATCCATTGAATGTAATAACACAACGTGTGTGTTGAAGATGAATGATTGATTGTTGTGTTGGAGCCTTTGACTCTCTTTTATGTTGCCATTTCAATTTAGTCACTAGAGTGGTATGAACCTATCTATATGGGCCATCCAAGGTTTCAAGAAGGGGAAAAATCTCTTACATCGTTAGAATAGCCTTTTCCATTGGACATACCTAATAATCCTATGGGGAGAAGTGGGATTTTGTTTAGCTGCCTTGGGCAACGATACAAAAGGAAACTAAAATTGTTCAGCATGGTTCCATTTTTGGAAGTGTTCTAGACTTGGGTGTAAGATACCCTTCCTGGATGGATGAAGTTTTTGTGATATTTATCAATTGGATAGATGTTCCATTTTGTCAAATACAGTTCACTCCATTGCATGTGTTAGGACAGTATGCAAATGAATGCATTTCACATTTGATAACCAGGTTTCATAATTTCAATTTGAACTGTCATACGATAGCATCTATTTGCTGATAAACAAATACAGTCCCAAATGACCTAATTCTGAGTGATAGAAAGTACTGATTTTGCAGATATGAGAACTCAGAAGTCAACTACAGCAATGAATCTTTCAGTTTCTTACAATCTGAGCATAACAGAAATATGAGATACACTGCATATTTCAGTCTGACACCTTACAAACTGAGCAGAAATATTACACTTCCCTTTCACTATAGTTGACTGCCATTACAATGATAACTGGAAAATATAAAGCAACAGCCTTTGCAAGCACTAACTGAATATATTATGGGCAGATATACAAATAAATGATACTGAGAAATGAACAGCAGCAACCTTTGATTTACAAACTCACTATAGTCTGAAAGATAGCACATAAATGATGTTCTATTTAATATTCAAACCTGGTATATAGTATGCTTGGGCTATATGCACTGGTACAACTCATGCCTTGGTCTGATAATGATTGCAGCTGGTTGTATGATGTCTTCTAAGTGATACAAGGGCCACACCAAAGCTATCAAATGTCACACAACCCTTCCAGATTTTGCCCAGCACCTTAGGCGACCAGCAATATACTAACCCTCATGCCACCAGCCAAGAAGCTCAAAAAGGTGATTTCCACTAATTGTGGAGTGTTTGGCCTCTTTTTGCCTCCAAAATTTGTTAACTCAAGTCAACATTTGCTTTTGACTTTCTTAGGCGCCCCCCTTGGAGTTTTGATCATTTTCATCATTTTTGCAGGCTGAAGTGCCTCCGTTTGATCTTCGATCCTGGCTGTTTGATTGACCTTGAAGTGTCGCTGACGGATCCATTGCCAAGTTGAGTCAACTCTGAAAAGGTATGCCTAGGAGCTGCCAAGTCTAAAACCTGAATCTGATACCTCAAATTCAAGGGCGCCTATTCCCAGTAGGGGCGTTTTCAGCCTCAGACTCAGTCAAATCCTTGAGTGTTCTTCAATTTCTCCAATTGGACCCTTCGTGCTTTGATTTGAGATCTCTGTTGATTGATGAGTCTATTGATCTTGCTGGAGCGTGGGATGGAATGTCAGCTTAGCTTCAGAAAGGATGATTGACTTCACAGATCCTGAAAGTTGATTTGGATGCCTCAAATTCAAGGGCACCCTTGGCCTACAGGGGCGCCTTTGACTATTTGACTTATGATTTTCAACTTGTAAGCTCCTATGAACTACCCCAGCTTGGTCTCTATTGTCACGTGTTTGATTTGTTTGTTGCTTTCGTTGACGGTGTCATTGTTGAGACAAATCAAGACAAAGGAGGTTATCTTGGAGGCCTTTGACTATTTGACTTATGATTTTCAACTTGTAAGCTCCTATGAACTGCCCCAGCTTGGTCTCTGTTGTCACGTGTTTGATTTGTTTGTTGCTTTCGTTGACGGTGTCATTGTTGAGACAAATCAAGACAAAGGAGGTTATCCTGGAGATGATTAAGCTTGCAGACAACATCTGACTGCCCAAAAAGGTGGGCGGCCTTCTTCAGTAGGGGCTCTTTTCCTTAACACTTGTTCAATTTTCTTATGTCCTTCATTCTGCTTTCACCTTTGGTGTTTTCTGCTTGATCCCTGCCTATGACTGCTTGATAGGTCCTGTGATCGTGCAACTGGATTGGCTGCGAAGCTGAGAGTATGCTGAACAGATGCCTTGAAGAAGGCAGTTGCTAAAGACCTTATCTAGTGTCTCAAAATGAAGGGTGCCCCTGGCCTATAGGGGCGCCTTTGCCTTGAAGTGCATTGATTTTTCCTTTATTTGCAATGTTTGAACGATTAACAATTGTTGTCTTTTGATGCATCTCGCAGGCTGACAAACAGATTCACTGTGGAGCCGAGCTGATGCTGGAAAGATTACTCGAAGATAGGCTCATTCAAAAACTGAGATTTTGAGCAACTAATTGAAGGGCGCCCCTGGTCAGTAGGGGCTCTTTTTTATGTTTTGACTGCTATCTCTGATGCTACTTGCCTTCAACGTCTTTTGCCTTCGCCTCCGTTGTCGGTGATCGATGAATCAGGTGAACTTGCTTGATGATGCGTTGGAAAGTCAGCAAAATTATGAAGGAGATGACTGTCTTGGCAAGACTTGATGATTGCCTTTGACCTCTTGAACTCAGGGGCGCCCCTGGTCAACAGGGGCTCTTTTGACTGCAACTTCATCATTTGCATTGAAAAACTTCATCTCTTCATGTTTCGCGTTCGCTATGCATCGTGACTGTCTTGAGCATTGTTGTTGACGATGTAGATGCGTGCATCCTTGCAATCGCCTTCATCATGCTACGTGTACGGGTGTCGGAAAAATGACTAAGGCATTCAACTACACAGCCTCCTTGGTAGCAAGGCGTTCATTTTCCAGACTTAGCCAATTTTCAACATTTTTCAATTTTGAAAATCCCCTTCATCGCAGAGCATCTTTTTGCGCATTTTCGCCATGGATTCCTTGTTGAAGCTTAACTTTCAGCACCCGGTATTGGCCAATCTGCCATTAATGGCTGCAAAACTCCTAACTTTGTTCCTAAAAAATGAAAATAGACCCACCGGAGTAAAACTAAATTTTTGGTGGTTTTGTCTTGACCAGTGTGATCGTGAAGTCAATTCATCCTATCAAAATCATTTTCAATCATTTCTGGGAAGGTCCTATTTTCAAGGGTTTCCTTGAAAATAGGGGCGCAAAACCTTAATTTTCAAATTTTCAGAATTTTACACATATGTTCCTTGACAAAAACCCACAAAGACCTTATGTTTGGTTTGACCTAAAACAAACTTTTGACAGCATTTTTACATGATTTAGCTCAATTTAAGCAGAATGCCAAATTTTTTATTTTGGGTACAACACGTCCTAGGGCTTAGACTTCGAAGAGCTCTTCCAAAATACCAAAATAGAATAATAATCCAGCTTAAGCAAATGAATCCCCAAAAGACCCATTTATAAACTCCAAGCTCAACGCCCTAATTAGGGTTATGCAACCTTTTAATTAATTTTAATTTATAAATTCACCTTATGTCTCCTTAAGTTGCCAATTAAGTCACCTAATAAAATATTATAAAGTTACTTTATTAAATTAAATAACATTAGTTAAGTATTAAATTTAACTTTATATTTTAACGTTATTTAAAATAATAACTCATAATGTCTTATGTCACCAAGAAATCATCTAAACACATTGGCGTCATCGTAATACTAGTTGGCACAAACCTTGGACGACGGCTCCAACTACATTGCAAGAGACCTCGAAAATTGGGACATTACATTGGGCATACTTGGAATTGATTTTTCAAATGATACTTTGATATCGGGTGTTGCTATTGCAACTTCATGAGCCTTTTCTTTGGCAACCTTCACCAATTCATTTAAAATAGCCTTTGTTGATGTAGGTTGACAATGTGCTTGTTTGGTTTTGTCAAGCTGGGTTTCCAAAAGGTGGCATCAAATGTATAACATTCTTTGTGGACAATGTTGTTGATGGAGACCATTACAAGGAAAGGAAAGGCTATATCCTTAAAGGGCATCTGCAAGTGTTAATGTTGCATATGGCATTGAAAATGTGAATGGTTACAAATATTATGAAAGGAGTATTGAAAAATAGAAAGGTGGTTACCAAATAAAGCATTATAGTTTTGGCAAATGATTTTGTGAAATATTATGAAAAATTGTGAATCTCAACAACTACTTAGAAAATGGAGGCACTGATTGATGCATCTTCACAATAAAGTTCTTATGTTAGCACTAAAGGGGGTCTTAGGAATTAATCAGTGCATGACATAGAATAATGTAATAATTAATAAATAATAAATTAACATAACATACTAATTTATTAAATACGGATTAGTTACTAGTTAGGAAAGTGGTTTGGGTAGTTAGTGTAGTTGATGTACAATGTCTATTAATATGCTTCGGTAATATTGGTTATCCAACTATGTTTTAATTATTTGTATTAATGGGTTCAGGTAGTTACAAGTGTCGGTTGGTTAACAGTTGTTTTCCTCTTGGCAATTGTCGAGTCATTTAAATACACTGTGTATCGTCAAGGAGAGTTGTATGATCTAGTGGGATCGACTTTGATCCTTGGTTGACCATCTTTGGTCTTCTTTTGTAATAATTTCATGAGTGAATAAAGATGTATTTTACACATGTATCTGGTATGCATTGCCATCTTTGTTATTAATTAATGTATTTAATTTATCAAATAAATCAGCAAACATTTGGTGTCGTTGCCTTAAAGAAATCAGGTTAGAGAGATTCATGCCCTTAGACCCCAATAAAGGCGAGAAGAGACCACAATGTGGTCAAGATCAAGAGATCAAGCCATCTTTAAGGATCATCGAACAAAGAGAATGAAGGAGACGACTGAGAGGTGAAGTTGAAGGCGAAATGTTTATGAGGGAAAGCTCGAGTCCACCCAAGAGTGGAAGTCGAGACGTAAGAAAAATCTGTAGTCAGGAGAGAAAGAGAACTTTCATGACAAGAGAACAGATGAAGGGAGAGCGAGAAGAAATAACTCGACACCGACTGCTCCTCAACAAAGCGTGCATAAACCTCACAGACCTCGCCAACCAAGCCGGAGAGCTGTCCATACCATCACTGTCAAACAAACAACAAAGTGAAGGAGACCCACCAACTTCGCCATCGACGAACCATCCAAACCATCATTATCGGACAAAGGAGAAAGCAAAGGAGAACCCACCA
Organism: Sequoiadendron giganteum; assembly: GCA_007115665.2. NCBI lineage: Eukaryota > Viridiplantae > Streptophyta > Pinopsida > Cupressales > Cupressaceae > Sequoiadendron > Sequoiadendron giganteum. The sequence goes on from CM021102.1 coordinate 702,791,875, forward strand.
ATCTCACCATCGACAAACCGTTGGGACCATCACCGTCGGATGAAGGAGGTTCACCGCTAGGGAAAAGGGAAGGCAAGGGAGGACATGCCAACTTGGCTATCAGAAAACCATTTGTACCATCAAAATCAGTTGAAGGAGAAGACGAGGGAGAACCTACCGACGATTTGATAGAGACCATACACCAAATTGAAGATTTGACACTGACAGAAGATCAGAGTTGATAACACAAGGATGAAAGGAGCATCGAAAGGACCTTGGAGGCAACCAAAGGGTGACGAACACTAAAGAGGGATGAGTGGAAGGATTGCAACTTGTCTAAGAGTGCAAAGAATGCATTGGAGTATACGAATCAAAACTCTGCAACTAGGTTATCGTTAAAGAGGGTGCAACATGGAGGTAAGATGGTGACTCCCCCAACAAATCCAAATGTAGAGTGGCAAAAACTTCCAAAGTTCACTGGACACGGGTCAAAGGACCCTATAAGGCATTGTAAGACATGTAAGATAATTTGGGTAGCAAATGGTCAGGATGACAGTGTATTGGCTGAGATCATTTCTAGCAACTCTCAGAGAGATAACCATAGATTGGTACACAAAATTGGAACCAACACACAAAAATACATGGGATGCATTGAAATAGCATTCCAAGAGGAATTCGAACTCCTGAGAGATGACAATGAAATTGTAGCGGAGACCTACAATACTAAACAAGGGAAGCACAAGAATGTGTGAGCTTATAATTGTACGCTCAAGGGATTATTGGTGAAATTAGAGAACCAACCGGTCGATAGACTAGAGAAAGATGGTTCATCAAAGGATTGATTCCTTCGTTGAGGAAGAAAACGAAAGTAGTGCCTTTGTCATCGTATGCCGAAGCCTATAGTCGGGCAATGGACATAGAAAGTGAAGATAAAATGTCCTCGTGCAATAAAAGAAAGATAGAGGAAGATGGAAGTTCATATGACAATGAATCAGGAATGGTACAAGCACTCCAGATGATGAAAGAATTGAAGGTGAAGAAATAAACCAACAAAGAAACTAATGAATTGTGGTGTATTGAGTACAAAATTGAGGGGCACACAAAAGGTAATTGTCCTAAAAATATGTTTTGTGAGATTTGTTAGGTTATGGGTCGTTCAATAAAGGAGTTCCCATACTCTTTACGCGAGAGGAGTCCCACTCCATCGATGCCACATAATACATCTCCGAGCAGTTATCAAAATCAAAGAGGAGGACGAAGCCAAATACATTATGATCCCAAAGGACACCCTATCATACAATGCCGACAATGTAGCGAATGGGGACACTTTGCGAGAGACTGCTAGAACAAGCAAGAAAAAGTGCAATTACTGTGCCAATGGTGTGGACCTGGAAACCACGAAGATGCCGGTTGTCCGAAGCAAAAGGCTAGTGTCAATATGATTGATGTAAGGCATAATGAAGTATTGACCATTACTCATACCCAAGCAAAGAAGGATGTGTATTTGGACCCACGTACAAAAAAAGAAAGGCTTTGTGAAGTGTTGTGATCTTTTCACACATCACCCAATTCAAAATAGGGGCCCCCTAATTTTTGCTCCATTCTGGCCTTTTGGCTTTAGTTTTGGGTTGTTTTGCGTCGCTCTCTCTCTGTCCCTTCTGTCCTTCTGGGGATGTCCCTATCTTTGACCTAATTGGAAATTTTGGCGAGTTTGAAGTGCATTTTGATGAATTAGGGTTTTCATTCTTCAGGATTGTTTGAGGTCAAATCAAGTTGGCAAATTGAAATCTGAGAATGGCACTGCAATCAGGAGGCTCCAGGCAGATTCCCATTAAATTTTCACTAAATTCTAACAACCTACTATTTTTAGTAAGTACTTAATTTGGGGTCTTTTCCTTAGGATTTTGGAATTCTGACTGCTTCACCACATTCAGGACACTTCAAAGTACTTGCATGCAAAATTTGAGCAAATTTTGACAACTTTCTATTTTTAGCAGTTCTGGCTTCGGAGGCAGTTTTTAGGGTTTGCATGTATGATTTTTCAATTCATGTCAGGATAATCTTTCTGGGTTTCTCGAGAACTTCGTGATGATATAACATGCAAGTCAAAATGATAACTTACTATTTTTAGCAGCTGCTCGCATGCAGACCAGTTTTCAGGTTTTTCTGGGTTTTTTGAGATCTCTCAGGCAATATGACATGCAACCAAGTCCGGCAATCAGTTGATCACTTTTTCAAACACTCACTATTTTTAGCTGGTTCACTCCAGCAGTCCCAAATCTTCAATTTTAGGAGCAGAGCAATGCAGAACAGAAACGGAGTTGAACGGAGGTCAATTGAGGCACATGCAAGTAAAATTAGGGTTTCCAACTTTGGTGCCTCAAATGAGGGGCAAAATTCGAGAAAAATGAAAAATGGATGTATCCCACTTTCAAGGAATCTACTGGTAAAATTTGAGCGTGATCTACCTACTTACTATTTATAGTAAGTCACTTCCAGAACAGGGCTAAAAATAGCAGGCGCATGCAAAAGGAAGGTGTGAATAGGACAGTTAACTCATGAGGATCACGTTGGAAAAATTTCAAGTCAAGAGGAGTTGCAAAAGTTTGAGATTCAAGGATTTACTAAAAATAGAAGGCAAGGGCGAGCAGGGCAAAATTGGCTAAGTTAGTTGGAAAAAGTTCCAAGTCATGTGAAATGGAAGCAAGGGCTCCCATATGCGCCCAAGGAGGATGATAGAAGGAGTTGTTAAGAAATATACTAAGGCAAGTTAAATTGGAAACTCACCCCCCTAAATGCGCCCTCAAGGACATGGAGGCCTAAATTTTTCTAAGGCATTGGAAATAAAAGCTTGATCCTTCATATGTGCCCAAGCAAGAAGTATGAGGTGAAAAAAATTCTAAGTAAAGAAAAATGAAAGTGGCCCCCTCTAGATGTGCCCTTGAAGGAAGTAAAGTTGGAAAACTTTCTAAGTGGTGAAAATAAAAGTAGACACCCTCATATGCGCCCTAGCTAAAATGAGAGGGCATGAGAAATGTTAAGGCATTGGAAATAAAAGCAAGGACCTCTAAATGCGCCTAGAGCATGAAGCAAGTGAAAATATTCCTAAGGGGTTGGAAATAGAAGCTTACCCCTCCAAGTGTGCCCAAGCCAAGATGAGTTGATGGAAAAGTTTGTAAGGCATAGAACAAAAGCACAAGGGGTCAAATGCACCCTTGAGGTGAAGGTGTTCGAAAATTTCTAAGTGACAAAAATGGAAGCTCAAGGGTGGAAATGCGCCCAAGGTGGCAAGGTAAGTTGGGGGCATGAAAAATGACTAAGGCATGAGAAAATGAAGCTCACACCCCTATATGCGCCCTAGGCATCAAGGTGGCTTGGAAATAATTTCTAGAGCGTGGAAAATGGAAGTTGGACACCTCAAATGCGCCCTTAGCAAGTGAGATGAGTTTGAAATTTTCTAAGGCGTTGAAGGTGTAAGTTTGACCCCTCATGTGCGCCCAAGGCAAAGTCAAGAAGAGGATGTGAAAATGAACGCCTAAGGCACAAAAGTGGAAGCATCACTAGTGAAATGCGCCCAAGGTGGGAAAAGTTTAAATGAATGTTAATGATGGAATATTTTCAAAGGGTAAAGTGAAAAATTAAATGACCCCCTTCATGGGCGCCCAAGGTGTAAGGGTGATTTGAAAAGATTTCTAAGGAAAAAATAAAATGCCACTAGGGGTAAAGTGTGCCCAAAGTAAAGTTGATGAGATTTTTTTTTCTAAGGCATGGAAAATTAAAAGAACCCCTTCGTGTGCGCCCTTGAACAACAGAATTGAAAAATATTTTCTAAGAGGGCCTTGATTATTTTCTAAAGGGAAATAAATTTTGAAAATAGAGTGCCTTGGCTGGTGATTTTAAGTGGACGCCTGGCTTACAGTGATGAAATGTTTTTTTTAAAAGCAGATAAAATTTTCTAAGACATTAATTATAATAAAAATTCTAAGTACGCCTATGTCAAGGGAATAAAATTTTAAGTGTTGGAGATTTCAGATGGGTTTATTAATTTCCCCATAGATATTTGAATTAGCTGGACGTTATGAGGAGTCGAGTGGGAAATTTTAAATAAATCAAATGATTCCCTTTTGGACATTTAAAATAACAAAGCATCAACAAGCAGTTAAGAGGGAAAATTCGAATTTTGCATGGGAAGGCATCCTCAATTATGGAAAATTTTATGACGGCTGGGTGACAACTCGCCCATCACTTCGCCAAAGTTAGAAAATTTCTAAGTGAAGGGAGTGGAGATTTAATGAAGTTACCAAAATAGACTCCCTCATGAATTAGCAAGATTCTTTGGCACGATTATTTAAGCAACAAAGTTTTCATTTCTTCTCACCATTTGCACATGCGAATTTGTGATTCTAAAAGTGAGAAGAAAGTCTTGAGAAGTTGTTGAAGTGAGCAAGCTTGTGGGAAATTTTTCTAAGTGCCGGAAGTCATATTGCTGAAGTAGCGAACTTTGGAGTTGGAAATTTTGAGGTTTGGAGTTAGAAGTTTAAATGCTGAAGGCTCTTATTTTCAAAGTTGACTCCATATTTTGGCCATCTCGAGGTGATTTATTTTTCTGAATTTTAATGTCTATATTTTATTTTGCAGGATGGCTGAAGCAAGAAGAGGAGATGCTGCAGGAACAAGCAAGGCTGCAAATGTTGAAGCAAGCAAGGCTAGTGCGTCCAGGCAGGCAGTGATAAAGAAACTCAGCAAGCCATTTCTTCCTGAATCAAAGTTTACTTCGAAGCTGGCAGGGCTGAGTGATACCAATCTCGGTTCATTCAACTTGGGAGCACTCAGGGGATGAATGTATGGACTAGGGGGCCATCCTCCATCAGTCACTGCGCACCAGATAATGAAGAGTGGAATTTATGCAGCTGCTGGTTTTCCACCAGCAATTCAATGTCCAGAGTTGATCATGGAGTGCGCCAATTGTTATAAGCCAGAGCGAAGGACGATTGTTTCTCCTGATGGAAAATTGTTTGCCAACTTCACGCTTGATGCCATTGGGGAAGCGTTTGGGATTCCCACCTCTGATAGGATGGTGTACAAAACGAAGGATAGAGCTGATAGGATGTACACCTCCACTTTTGAAAGATGTGTCAGGATTATAAATTTAGTTTGGATGCAAAAATCTAGGCCTCCTCGCACCAAGCTTCCTAAACAGATTATCTCAAATGATGTGAAGCAAGAATCTGTGACTTGATAATGATGCTCAGCCGGGTGAACGGAAGTCCTCAATCATTCATCTTCGAGCCATGGATGTTTTATTACATTTGGATTGTGATGGAAGGGAAAGAATGTGTTGATTGGGCAAGGATGATAAGTGACAATATAGATGAGCAGTTCAAGAGCTTGAGAAGAATGAAAACGTTCTACATGAGCTCATATGTTAGATATATGTTGGCTCGAATGACTAAGTACAGAGGGATAACCTACAAGGAGCCAATTGGGTGTGGTCTTGAACAATTTAAGATCTATGAGGCTTGCCCGCAATTGCACTTGAGCTGCACCGCCAGCTACAAACGGGTGAATGATGCCTTCATGATGGATATAACAAGGACCCTTTAGCGGAGAACTCAACAAAGAATTTCAAAAGAGGCCTAGGAGCTAATCGAAGAATACGGATATTGGCTTATCCAATTTATGAAATTCACCTATATTAGGTTGCAGGGGTTCACGTTGTATCCATACAGATTACCAAGGTACCCCACCGACAGAATGGTTATGTTAGAAGTATCTAGGCAGCTCATTGCCTATGATAAAATCCAGAACAAAAAGAAGAAAAGAGGATTAGACTTCCCAATCATTATGGGAAATTCCAGTGAAGTTTGTCCTTCATTGTAGGCAGCCAGAGAAGCTGAGGACGAGTTGCAATTCTTTCACCTTTCATACCACACCGGCAGGAAGGATTTCGATCCTTATAATAATATTAGGATGATACAAGGTGTGGAGTATAGGCATAGAGCTCATATTGAGGACTTCTAGGCTAATGCAGTGGATGATGCTGAAGTCAGGAGAAGAATGTTTACTAGGCTACCCCTGAAGATGATTAGAGAATGTGAAATTATTCCAGTTCCAGATCAAGTGGATGAGGACGTGAATGTCATGCAGTCGGACTATGAGTCAGTAAGAACACACCGGTCCCACCACCTGATTGGTCAGAGCCGGAAATCACAAACTTGGACACGTTATGCATACCGGTGTTGACATTCACGAGGAGCTGGGTGGAGAGACATGTGAGTAGGCTCAAAAGCAAATCAGTTGCTCTCACTTATAATCTCATGGGTGATTAGTGGCCGCCATCAACAAAGAAAAGAAAACAGATTGCCCAAGCTGCTAAGCCACAAAGAGAAGTGCAAGTTCGATTGGTGCCTCAGAGGGTAGAGCAAGCATCACCCACACGATCATAGACTCGATCTTCGAGTGTGAGGGAGCTTTCACTATTTGGAGAACAGAGAAATAAATCAAATGAGGAACAAGAATTTCAGGAGGTGATTCAACCACCACTCAGGGAGTCAGATAGCTTGAGTGTCAACGCTCCCATAAGGGAAAGATAGCAGGAGGAAGAGGAAACAACAACAGACACTCGCTTCCAACAGATGATTGAGACAACATTGGAAGAAGAAAATACTTCGAGGAAAGAGGCTCGAGGTTCAGGAGAAGATATTCAGCAGATGGAGATTGACGAGCCTCAACGAAGTGTTGTTAGGGAAGAAGTGCGCGAAGAGGAAGCAACTGAGGAGCAGCCCCTCATTGTTTGTAATCCACGGTAGGCAGTGCCCAATTGGCTCACAAAGAGGATGAGAAAAGATCCAGAGGATGATACTGACCCGACAATCAAGATGGATGAATTCTTCAGCAGAATCAGTGGACCACCGAAGAAGAAGAGAGCCAGAAAATATTCAAAGATAGCAATAGATGGGTCCGGTTCTCGCACGCTTCATGTAGCTGTTCCTAGGGAAGAGTGTGATCGAGATGGGGAGGTGCCAGAGAATTATGTGATTACTACTGTTGAGCTAGGCCGCCTCACCGGAGCTCAGATAATTGAGGAGTGTGACAACTCCTATGAGGCATTGAAGGATAGATTGCTCAGTATGGAAGGAAAGTACAAAAAGTTGAAAAGGGAGCGTAGAACATTGATTGGATATGTGCAGCACCTAGCACGTCCGTGTGGGCAAGAGAATCCAGCAGTTGATCTCCCAGCTGAGCTTCCAAGAGAATCAGTCAACAGCTTGGAGGATTTGAAGAGGATGGCTTGGGAAGTGGATAAATGGGTTGGCAATGTTCGTGCAGAGGCGAAGAAGTTCATTGATGATCTCACCTACTCTTTCCAGCAGGCCTTTGGCATTCTTACTCGCATGGAAAATGTCGACCAAGCTTGGAGTGAGGCGCACATTTATTAGGATAAGACTATCCCATGCTTGGCCGCCTTGATGCATATACCCGTGCAAACTTTGGTCGGAGGAGGAGTAATTCAGGAGGGTGATAGATATGATTTCCCAGGTTGGTATTCTTCAGCGTTCACTGGCCGAGGCTTCTTTTATGCAGCGCGTGTAGAGTCAGTTAAGGTTAGAAAAGCTATGGGAAACATGCAGGAAGGGGTCTTAAACACACTTGAGGCCTTATTTGCTAAAAGGCTGACCTCAAAGGAGGTAATTGTCGATGGCTTGAGAAGCAGGTTGGAACCCTTCTCGGATGTGAGATCTTTTGTTCAGGTGGACTTTGAGAACATTTCAACTTTCTCCAACATTATTCAAAGTACCTAGGATGCTTTAGAGAGTGGGCATCCTGTGCTCATTTATTACCCAAATCCTCCACTTTCTGGCAGTTTTTAAGGCAAAATCTTGACGAGGGCTTAAGTGGCTCAATCTGAGCCCTTCATTGTAATTGAATCTGAGTCGTCCGTTGGACTGGGCCAACTATAAAAGGAGCATCCCCCCTCATTTGTAATATAGAATATAGACATATAGAGAATCATTAGAAGATAGGAGTAGAGAGAGATAGCATATATTGATAGCATAGCTTAGATTGGAGAGGAAGGAAAATTTTCCTATGCTCCACGGGGATGCATCCCCTATGGTTTTTACCCATTTCTCGTATCGGGTACGGCTAGGAAACGTACCTTGGCCGTGCCCCTTTGCCCTCCAAGTACTCGATACTTCTAGGGGATGGTTTGCCAAAAAAACAGGGACTTGAGTACTTTTAGGGGACTTTTTGCCAGAAAATAGGGGACTTGGGTATTGCTAGAAGTACCCGGTACTGCCTAGCCGTACCCCGACTGTATCGGGTACGGCTAGCAATAACCTACGGCCCAGCAAAAAAAAAAACGCTTTTTAAAAAAAAGGTCAATTTTTAATAAAAATAAAGCTATGGCCAGGCCCACAAGGGACGCCCCATCACACTTGACCTAATGTAAGTGACATTTAAGCTCCAAAATGAGAAAAAGTAACTCATTTTTACTTTTCCATTGTGAAGTGAAGGAAAGCAAAAGAGGAGCAGCTGAGTGAAGGAGAAAACATCAGGTTGGAGAGGAGCTTAGGTAGATCCTTCTATTGACATGGACACTAACACTGACTTAGACTCGAGCTCCGATGGCGATGACGAGGGCGATGCTGATTTAGACTGACCTTTTGCTGATTAGGGAGACTGGACAGCGATATATTTTCTTAGTTTTATATTTATCATGTCATTTCATAGTTGAGACTTGGAGCCTTTGGGCATTTTGGTTATAATTATCAGACTCTTATATGATATGTATGCACATTGATAATGAAAAGCATTTGAATTTTGTTAATTTGTTTGTCAATTCTCATGTGAAATCTCAATTCAAGTCTAATGATATATAATAAGCTTATACAATGTCTAGAATGAATGCTTTATCAATGTTATGCTATGAACATTTGAAATTTCTTTATAGTTTTAAAAATTTCCCTATTTTTTTATCAGTCGTCCCTTGCCGTCCCCTAAAAAATGACCCAAAAGTACCCCCGTACCAAAAACTTGTCCCGGCGTACTGGTTTCTCGCCGTCCCCGAAACCCCTACTGTAAGAGATTGTTGTGAACACTCCTATGATAAAAAGAGTTATCATTGCTTGTGGTTTCATCTTTTGTTGTGGGTAGCTAGCAAGATTTCTTCGTCCTTCCAATTCGCGTAGAATCTTAAAGTAGAGCTTAGAGTAAAATAGATTTTATTTCATGCACGTAGATAGTTGTGGAATGTGGTGGTCAAATTGAGAAAACTTCATTAGTCCATACCACTAGCAGCTCATTGATGGTGAGTTTGCCTTGCATGGTCAACTAGAATATTATGTGCTTAACTTCAATTATGACTTACATGTTGGTATGTGTCGTTGTGATGGTATTTTCATGTTAAGCTGTGATCTGAATACCTAAAGTTACCCCTTTGAAGATTGCACTGGTTTTGTGGAAGCTGTCCAAGGCGAGGCAAAGCAGAGCTTGGTTTGAGTTTGCAAGAATTGATCTCCGTGTCCCACATTTAGAGTAGACAGTAGCATTTCTAATCCTTGCATCCATTTAAATTCAGCATTTTCTGGTTAGTTTAGACAACTCGAGCTTCATTGATAAATCCTTCGAATCTTGAAAGTCCTTTCCGAGTGAACAATCACGTAAGTCCCCTTGAAATACCAGCAAATCACATCAAGCCAACTAAAACTACGTCCACTGCATAAAGGAACCTTGGAGTTGAATGCATGATCTTTCGTAATCTTAGCATGCAGAAGATTTTGATCAAGAGAGGATAGAGTGACCATTGGAAACTTTATTATGTGTTGGTGCGGTCATAAAACACCCGTCAACATGAAGCAAGGGCCAAAGTGGAGAATGCTATGGACAACGAATGACGCCACTCAAATGCAAATGCAGGTACGATAACAAACCAATTACAATCCGAGAAAAATATTGCACGACTATTGTACTAGTTAAAGTAGTGGATTTATTACAGAGTACTCTTGAACTTCAAAATGCTATTGTATCGGGGGAGAATGAGATGGTGCATACTACGACCCAATTGGAATCTGGTGAGAATGAAGAACCAATAATTGAACCTCCGCTATTGGGTGACCAAGTGATTGATCCAATGCTATTGACAGTTAACACAACAAAGAAACCAATGGTGGTGAATATGGATATCCTTGGAAGGAATCTCACTAATACAATTATTGATGGTAGGTTGGGCGTGAATGTACTTCTAGGAGACAATTAGAGAAGTCTTGGCAAGCCGACCATTTGGCTGCCAACTTTTCAATTGGTGGGTGCAGATCAACAAGGTATTAAGGTAGTTGGAGTTTTAATGGGACAAAAGGTAATAATTGGAACTCAAAAATTTGTGGTCATTTCATTAAGGAAGAAAGTGTATGACACATTATTAGGTTGGGTTGGTTGGTGGCAGCCAAAGCCAATCACAATTGGAAAAAGAATACAATCTCCATTGAGAATAAGGGTTAGAAGTATATAATTGATTTGAAAAACTAGCAGTTAGTGAGGAAGCGGCCTCCTCGGATTCATTAGATTCTAACTCTGAAGAAGAATTGATAGGATCAAGGTCTAATGGAACCAAACGGCAAAGGAATTTTGGAGTTACAATCATGTTCGGACGATGAAGCAAATTCTCTTTGTGGCCTATTTCATTGGCAAATGGAGGACTATGAGGTATTTCCATTGACTTGTATTATTTTCTTGAAGCTATAATTGTCAGTGAAAAGCAACTGATGAAAAATGACTTTGGAAAGTTGGATAATTTATGTGCGCGAGATGAAATCCATGGTTGGAAAAAGATAGAAGTTGCAATGAAGGTATCCAACTTTGTAGAAGAATGCAAAATTACTATCAGTATGCCTCCAAGTACATTTAAAAGCCCGACTATAAAGTTCAATTATATTAAAAGGTTTGACCATATTGTATGGCAAGAAAAGAACACAATTGCACGGCAAGAAAAGAATTGTCATATGGTTGGATTTTCCTTCAGTATGCATCGCATGACTGCTAGTCTACATTATACAACAATATATGAGGCCATTGTATAGCCAGATTGTACGCCACAATCAAAAGACTGCACCACCATTATTTTATGTTCACATCATACAACAAAGACATTCATTCATTCGACAAACTCCATTAGGTTTTACTGTATGGACTATTTCAAATCACAAAGCATGGCGAGGGTGTAATGATCCCACCGTACGACCAAAACAAGTGCATGTTGTACGCCAAGCTCACGTCGTATTATCAAAATAAGTGCATATCGTACGCCTAGTTCACATCGTATAGTCAAAACAAATTCAACAATCATTCTTACTGTACTACAACAAGGTAATTCTTTTATTGTACGACATCAAAGGAGAAAGCATCAAGGGATCACTTTCACCGTATAGTAGATCATCTCCACCATACGACAACAAGAAAGGAATCAAAGAAATAGCCACACCATATGGTCAAAACTCCACATTGCATGAAGAGGACATTGGCAGACGGTACGAGGGTTACAAATGGTACGAAGAGGAATAAGAGTAAATGTACAATCATCTTTAGCTTCTAGCATAGTACGATGGATTAGATCCTTGACTGTATGGTCTAAAGAGAACGCATTGGTGAACGACATAGGAGATAAGTCATCAACATATGGTTTGCCTCTCTTAACATCGTACGACAAACTCTTGTATGAATAGAAAGCTCACAGGTGGATTGGCAAAGGTCAACATGGCCAAGGATTAACACCATCGTATGGTTTGCAAGAGGGCAGACGAGTTTAAGTCTAACCATATGTCCAACAATTCCTACCATCGTACAACACAAAAGACCCTTGAATGGACATTTTCCATCGGTATGACAAAAAGGAGTTTGCAATGTATGGCAATTGTGGAAAGGAGTTTGCATCGTACAAACTCACATCATATGACAAGCAAGGGCACATAAATACATATTGTACAACAATTTGAAGGAACTCATAGGTGGGAACAAAGCATACAACGAAGCATTGGTTGTATCGTACGACCACAACAAAATAACGTACGGTTTGCTAGGAGACTCAACGTACAGGCAGGACAATATCATATCGTACAGTCTGCTAGGAGACTCAACGTACAGGAAAGACAATATCACATTGTATGGCTAGGAAAGAAATACACCGTACAGTCTGCAAGGAGACTCAACATACGGTCGGCTTGGAGATTAGAAATTGTACGACGGTTTCAGTTGGCAAAGCAAATTAAATTTTCCAGTCACCGACCTTCATTTAACTCCTACATTGTACAACCCAAACCCAACATCCACATTGTACGACCATCAACTATCATATGGAAAATTCCTTCCTTAGTTGCCATCATATGCCAGTTAAACACTTGAAAATCTCTATTTTCTGGCTTCGTCAATATTGATTTTTGCCTCTTCAAAAATCTTGAAAATGAGGTGCGCCACGAAGTTCTGTGTGGTTTTGAAGGTCTTAAATTGGGCATGTTGCCCTTGGACCCTACGAGGGGCACTGCCCCTCAACCCCACTTGGGGCGCTACCCCCAAATCCTTGCAAGGGGCGTTGCCCCTTGACCCCATTGGGGGCATTCCCCTAAGACCCCCATTACACTCTGAATTGCCAAGTACACTCTAAGTCCAAGCTTGCAAAGTACACTTCCAAGTTTTCCTATAGGCCTTTGTCTACAATATCATCATCCGTTTGGCAAGTCTTCCCTAATGTTACTTGATGTTTACTTGTCGTTTGGAAGATGACTTTTTCCTTTTGGTAGGGTTGATGTAGTCGATGTACAATGTCTATTATTATGCTTTGGTAATATTGGCTATCCAATTATGTATTAATTATTTGTATTAATGGGTTCGGGTAGTTACAAGCATCAGTCGATTAATGGTTGTATTCCTCTTGGCAACCGTCAAGTCCTTTAAATACATTGTCTATCGTCAAGGAGAGTAGTATGATCTATTGGGATCGACTTTGATCCTTGGTTGACCATCTTTGGTCTTCTTCTGTAATAATTGCATGAGCAAATAAAGATATATTTTACGCATGTATCTAGTATGCATTGTCATCTCTATTATTAATTCATGTATTTAATTTATCAAATAGACCAGCAAACAGCTAGTAGGTTGAAAGGCTTTATAAAGCCATTGAGTGTAATAATGTAATTTGTGTGTTGAAGAAGAACAATTGAATGTTTTGTTGGAGCCTCTTGCTCTTGTTAGTGTCATATTTTCAATACGTTTTTCTGCTTACTACAAGCCACCATGTATTGTGGAGCCTCCTGCACCTCTAGCATCCTTTCTAGCAAAATGGAATAGCTAGCATACCTAGTCTCCATTAGTTTTGGGAATCCATTTCTCAAAAAAGTTTTGAAGATAGCAAGTGAACCGTGGTGGTTGTGTACAAACATCTGTGTGCCTCTAGCGTTTTCCACCAATGTCTTCATCCAAACTATCTTCCCCAATGTCATCCAATGCATTAACACAACATGAGATCCAAAAAATGTGTTTGTAAGCACTTTCCATCATTATACTAGTTCATTTGCAAAAACAGGCTGAATCAATCACAACTTGCACAACATTGAGACCCCAACCTCATATGTGGACTCCCTCAAAAGTTGAAATTGGAAGTCTACATCCATACACCCCTAAACAATCAACAACTCTAAAAAATATGAGCTGATTGAACATGGAACAAAAATATTGATGAGTGAGAAATGTCTTATATCAGTCTAACCATTCATGATAATAGAACAGCTTGTCTTAATCTAGGTTTACCTCATGTCCTCCATCAACAAGTTCATCCGCAACTATTGTTTGTCAAGGAGAGTGGTATGCAATCTCTGTTCTCCAAGTGGAGGATATGAGGATCCAATTGTGCTTGTATTTTTCAACGTGTCACATAAATGAGATATCATGGTCATGAAAACATTTGGCTCATGTGCTTGCATGTTCAAAAACCTTGAAACTATATTTTTCTCATCACCTTCTGCCTTCCTCTTCCCTTTACTAGAGCCCTCTCCCTGCACAACCATCATAGCAGTAGACAACAAATTAGAATGATTCATGACATTTTCTAAGTACACCTCTAATTCTTGCCTCACTCTCACTGAACTGTGAGAAATGTGTTGTATATTTTGCATGTTTTGCATCCCTAATGGACTGTACATTCATCTACAATATTAGGGCTTGAGGCATTGCCCATTTGGAGGCTCTGGAGGTGGCAGCCCTCAAGAAAAAAAAATTGGGCCCTTTTTCATGGAAGTTAGTTAGCTCATGGTTTTATGCCCATTGGTTTGTAATACCAGTCAGTGGTTCCCTATAGTAATTTGCCTAAATGAATTCACATGGACTAGGGCTATTATGGGTGAGGAGCATCTTATTGTAAAGTGAGTTTTGAGCAAGGTTAAGTTGTTGGATTGACTTCAGAAGACGAGTTAAAAAATCTCATGTATCTTCTGTTTAAAGTATTGGAACTTTGAATTGTATTGTAATCTTGTTATTTAGATTAATATATTGAGTGTGCTTTGGAGCTTAGGCCTTTCTCAAGGTATATCTTGTGTTATCTCTTAGTTGTCACTGTCGAAATCTGTATAGATGTGTTCTTGCATTGTTTCCCTCACATGATTAGTATGGATCTAGTCTAGTTTCCTTGTATAAGCAACCTAGCCATTTTATCTTTTTCTTCTAGGCAGGGTTAGTAAATAGTTAAAAACCCTATGCAACTCCCTTTTACATCTGTGTCGCATCTATGGCACAACCAATGTTTATTCTCTCCTCAATTTTTAAAGTTACCCAAAACAATCACATACTGTAATATTGATTTTTTGGTTGTAAATGAGTCTTTTGCATAATATATGACAATGGCAAAAGGGCACTCAAAAGGATTTTGGTTTACCATTCCACTTCGTCCAGCTCTTGCACACCTAGAACAATCCCCAACACCTGTTTCATTCACTTATCCAACTCATAGGCATCATATGAAGAACCCATACTGCTGCTTATTTTGATTTGTGCAGAATAATGCAACATAAAACTTCTAGAAAGAAAAAAAAGGTGCCTTAATATATTTGTCAAAATCAAGAAAATTAAAAAAATTGTTTTCAACAAAATTGATTGCACATTGAGATGCTAAGCGAGTGTAGTTTCCCCAGTAACGAATGTCTGATGACAAATGCTGATGTAGACTTTTTGATTTATTCATCTTTTCTCTCTTGACAGTGACTTTAATCTGAAAACCATTTAACTATTGCAATTGCAAATTAAATTACAGATTGCAAATGAGAGTGCCCTTTATTTAGATGCAGAAATTAGGATTTACAAGGGCCAGGTGGAGGACCTTGTGGGCCTTCCATGCCCCTGATTTCCTGTCTTTTTCTTCATTTTTTAAATTGACATCCACAGGTATATCTAGTCATCCCCAGGACAGATGAGGGATGCCTGAGACATCCCTGAGACATCTGAGATGTTTATTATTCTACCTACCTCTAAGGGTTGTTTCAAAAAAGTTAAAATCTTGGTGATTCCCAGGGGATGTTTCATGGCTGTTCTCATGTATCCAAAATGTTTATGGGAATAGAAACATTCATGAGATGAAGGCTTATGATGCATCCCTGTGTATTGTTGTACAATACCATTTAACAACATTGAATTGTTTTATAGTTTTACTATTACAGCTAAAGAAACTTGGTAAGTATGTAATTCTATGCCAAATATACCCTATGTATGTTAGAAGAGCTTCTCAATCATATATAACAATTGCATCTAAGATATCCTATGGACATAGTAAATCATCTTGCAGCATCATAGTCTTATCATTCTCCATATATTAGAATCAAAGTACATTAATTAATTGGTTGCCATAGATATTAAAAAGTTCTCTAAGATCCATTTTTTGTCGCAAGTAGTTCTTTTGTATTAATTATCGTTTGAACAGCAGTATACATCACCACGGAGAGTTTATAGCAGTGCCAATTACATACTTTCAAAAAAGAAACCCAGCTAGCAGCCTACCCCAGCCCTTTACATCTTATCACAGCACATACATTACAGCTACAGTCCTTCGATTTACATGTTCACCTTTACAATGAGATACATATGACAGAAGAAAAATGCTTCAAAAACCCATTTTGCAGCAGCAATATCAGGAGGTAGAAAATTCGGTTCATTAAGGATTGGCTTTAGCCCTGCATTCTGCATCTTTAAGCTTTAAGAGTGCACCTGCTGTTTCAATTTCATCTCAGGTGACGTCTTCAATGCTGAGCAGTGGGGGAGGATCCTCTCCATGGCCATCTTTGCTTACCCTGTCATTGTATTCCTTCTGGAACATCTCAAGAGCTTTGAGAAAGACCTCCGTGGTGTATTGCCAGTTCGCAATTAGTTTTTCTTAGAATGGTTGAAATATATTTTGTGTTTGACAGCCTTTTTCAAGGTCCTATGCTGTTTTAACCAAGTTTTAAGGACAAAAATGCTGTGAAATTCAAAAATAAAGGAAAGAAAGATATCTAGTATATCTTTGGGTTAAAATACTTGTGTTATGTTGTTAGTTGGATCCTCCTCTCTCCTTGGGTCTTATTTCCTTCTCAAGTATTGGTGCATCCTACATTTTCTGGGGGACTGATTTACTTGAACCTCCCTCAAAAAATAATTATTAAGTAGGTCTATGCTTGTGTCTTTTTGCAAGTTGTATTTCCTTCTCAAGTATCGAGAATCCTACATTTCCTAAATTACTGTCATTTAGCTGGACCTCCCTCAATAATTACATTTGTTCTCACATGTATTTGCACTCAAAATTGCATACTTGCACTTGGGTTTTACTTAAAATTGATTATTCTAACGTGCTTCATGGTAAAACTTGATTTCTTTTTACTTGGGTGCTAAGAAATATGAACACTATACAAAGGGAGCTTGGGCCCTACAGCCTGTAGGGTAATGTTCCATATAAACAAGCTTCTAGTAACAGTCCATCCTACGTATCTTTTCCATCTAACAAAGTATGCACTTTAGCTCCAAATACCTGAAAATAAATAGACGTAGAATTCTAAATATCTACAGTTAGAAGAGAATAAATTTTTCAAATGTAAAATCTCTTGATCTGTGTGGTATTAAGCAAATCTATGATAAGTTTTTTACAGTTATCCGTGTGGAGTTAAAGAATCTATCAAGAAGATGTGAAAATGATTCTTACAGTAAGATTCGTACAGTTAATTAAATATGATCATCTTTTAGATGTAGACTTACAATGTATTTCATGATATTTTTTACATCAGGGTGAGGATTTGCTGCGTGATAGTGGTATTCCTTATGCAATAATACGCCCTTGCGCTCTCACTGAGGAACCTGCTGGTGCTGAACTTATTTTTGACCAGGGGGACAATATAACGGTACATATATAACTCTGTGCTTATAGCAGAATCCATCTTACATGGTCTATAAGTTAGCTGTGCATTTTCTGCTCACATTGGAACCATAACTGAGTATAGGAGGACATGAATCAAAAACAAAGAAACAATCAACTATCTTTTCTTTGGTCCCAACTAAGAGAATATTATAATACAGGTTCAACACCTGACATCAAGATTTTAAATGGGAGATAAATGATAAACAAGAAAGTACAATAACAAATTAGAAAATGTGAAGAATACATTGTCAAAACTAGAAATTCATGATCCATTATTGTGCATAGCAATCCTGCATTGGGATCATGTATTAAACTCTTCATTGATCAGCATCTTTGCGGTTTGAGAAAATAGGAATAGTAATAAAGGATACTTGATAGTTGATGGCTTCCATCAAATTTTAGAACAAAATATTGAAGAATATAAGATTAGTAGGTGGCTTTTTAAATCAAGACAACCATAAAATTATGGAAAATAATAATTCAGTTTGAGTGATGTATATTAGGGCAAAATTTCAAGGGAAGAGGTTGCTCGCATATGTGTCGCTGCATTGGAGAGTCCACATGCATGTGATACTACATTTGAGGTTTGTGTAGAAAACCTCTTTCATCCTTAAACTCAGTTTTAAATGGGCTTAAACTATAAATTTGATCCACTTTATTTACTTACATATTTGACATTTATTTTGCAGGTGAAGAGTGTTGTACCATTTAGTGAACCCTTCACAGTTGACCCAAACAATCCTCCCCCAGAGAAGGATTATAAAATCCCGTTTCAATCTCTAAAGAAAGGCATCACTGGAAAAGAAGCATTAGATAGAAGTCCAGTGTCTGCATAGGATTGGCAACAATATGAATTATGGACTTAGTCCAAGTGCCTTTTCTGATCCTCAACTTATAAAAGCAAAGTGTGAATCATTTCCAGTCGTAAAGCAATCTCCAGTCTATGTAAAAGGTGATTCAGGTTATTTCTCTTGACGTGTAAAAGAAGCATTGTACTATAAGCTTTGTTGTATTATAATTTTGAGATTCAGTTGTGTAGTAACAAAATTGATTTATATTGACCAATATTGCATGAGCAATGGTTATAATAATCCATAATGAGTATGAATGGCACACTTGGTACACACTGCATCCAAGTGATGTGCACAAGAGTGAAGCATGGGGACCTATTCAAGATTTCATCCATCCTGCATCAAGCTTTGATTATTTATCTATCCATTAACAACATTTAGAAAATGTATCCTTTACATTACCAAAAGAATTTGCCCTTATATCCTTACATGAGAAAAACTATGTTTTATCTGCCATTTGTCTTTTCAGGTTCACATTCAAGCAACTGACTAATATCCATGTTATTGAAGTTTATATGATTATATTCTCTTCTAGTTATCAAATTCTTTTCTCATATTTTTGATAAATATCACATGCATATGCTCAGTTTATCACAATACTTTAGAATAATTGATTTCATTGCTTATGCATAAGAGGTTATTTATAAGAACATTGTAAACCTAGATACCTTCCCTGGTACCTTTGGTTAATTGTTTCCTATTTTCTGCCACCTTCACACCAAAAATTAACAACTGCAAATACTGTTCTGTTGACACTCACCACTAATTATGGTCCCAATTATACAAAGAACCTACTTACCCTATTAAATGCACTAGAGAAGCAGCTATGAGAACCACACTATTGACAAAAGGATGGTTGCCATTAAATGCTTGTATTTATGTTTCTTGTATTGTGCTTCTAACCATGTTATTGCTTAAAGTTCACCATGAACATAAACTCAATAATTTGTGTTATATAATTTTTGAGGAATGATCGCATACATATTCAAATTATGCAAGCCCTTCTAACACAAATTTAGGGGTTTTATTGTTGCCTTTTGCGGTAGAAATAGTTTGATTAGCAAATTAAAGAATAAGTTAGGGAGGATTATGTTAAGCTATGCAGTTGTTGTCATAACTTGATCCTTTTGCACAATCAATTCGTTAAAACACAGTGGCTTTTTTCAAGGATCCTCTTGTCAACACTCAAGTCCAACAAGAAATTGAATAGATAGAGTTATAAATATCCTTAAATAAAATTAAATATATAAGTCCAACAAGAAATTGAATAGATAGAGTTATAAATATCCTTAAATAAAATTAAATATATAAATTAGTATAACTATTACTAGTATATATATCTTAAATATAATCTGTATAAAATATGTCAAGATATATTTTATTATTAATTTTTTAATTTTTTAATTTTATTTTTTAAAATACGTTATCTATTACATAGTGGTTTTATTTGTTTTTTAATTTTTAGCATTGTGTCTAATTTTTGAAATGTAGCTATTATTAAAATGATTTGTGGTGGCCTTCGCTGGTTGGCAGCTCGCAGGCTTCATGCCTCCGCTGGGCTGCCTTGCAGGTCTGAAACCTCCATAGAAAAAAAAAAAAAAAATGATTTTTATTTTTTCTAAAATGTTAATTGTTTATTGTTTTTTCTAAAATATGTTTGTTTTTATGATGGATTGTGCTGACCTCCTATAGGTGTCGTGTTGCCATTGTAGGGTTACGCCTCTCAATGTGATTATCACCATTGGATAATGACATCAACCATGAAACTTGTTAGCAAGGTGTCCCCTAAAGCTTGAAACAACTGAACATACGTGTTATTCAAATGCACAAACTATCAAAACAACAATATATTATGAAGTACAAGCCAATGGTAGGGGATTATATATATCATTTGTTTGGATCAAATAACAAGATCTACGTATAAAAAGGGTTAAATAAGCTTGAGATAAACATAAAATCCTTTCTTAATTGAATGCTTTTTCTACAAAAAAGAATAAATATCTGTCAAGATATATTATGAGAATCTATAGAATTAGTGACTAGGGTGATAGTAACTAACTTTAAGTCTAGAGCGTACCATGCTACTAGTAAAGGATTGTAAAAAAAATTGTTGTAATTATATAGATTATTTTCCTATGTAACCATCACATTTGAGATTGAATTTATTTCGAGTAATTGGATATTATGTATGTATCATGCACTTCAATAAAGCTTGAGTTAATTTCATAATGTTTACTCTTTTTATTGAAAACCTAGAAATACAAATTAATAAGAATGGCAAAATAGAATTGAATTAAATTATAGTAATAGTTTTTAGGCATGTCCATGTACTAACTATGGTAATTTGATTAAGATGTTATCGGAGAGCTTTGTTTTGCCTAGGCAAATTTATATGATAGATTTTCTATGAGAATGTGAAATTAGGAATCTAGAATAATGATTGATATTGATAAATTGGACCACAATTGACATTCTTGTTAATACTATTATTTTGGCCACCATGATAGATTTCTATTTTATAAAAAATATTTTAAAATTAAATATTATTTCATCCTACAAATGTTATTGACTAATCGCATATGTTTAAACATAATTTTGAAAATTCCTTTACTACCCCTTTATTTATTTAGATCACCTATCAATCAAACATTTCATGTCTCATTTTCAAATTAATCTAATTTTGTACATATTATCTATGTTCTTGTCTCTTCCTTGCTTCCATTTGTTGTGTGTTTTCCCTTAAGTATGTTTTTTTTTCAACATTGCTCTTCCCATCTTTTTTTCAAAGTTTTATAATTTTTCCATCTTGTTTTTTTTTTTAAAATAAAAGAGGGGTAAAAACTTTATTAATCAAAGAGAGTAGAACAAGGCATAAAAGTACAAACAACCCTCAAGGGGCGAAAACCAAAGAAACAAGCACTCAATCAGTATCCAAGCAACATCTCATATCCTTCGTGACCAAATCTTCCAACTCCAGAGCTCACTCCCCATACAAATTGTTCCAATCATCCATCCTCCAATTCCCCATTTTGTCTGAAGCCCATTTGGCCAACCCATCAGCGACCTTGTTCCATTCCCATGGGATATGGGAGAAGGTGAGAGAATCTAAAGTTCCTCCAAGACAGGTGATTTGCTTAACCACCACAACTAACTGCAAGCTAACACCCTCTAATTGACTCCTCGTTAACAAGTCAATCACAATTTGAGAATTTGACTCACAAATAACCCTTCTCCAGCCAAGGGCACAAGCTTGCTTCAAAGCCAAAAGAATAGCCAACACCTCCATAAGATTATTCGAATGCTTCCTCTTATACTCGGATAAGAAGAACTCAACCACACCAAAACTATCCTTGCCAACCCCACCAACACCAGCATGCCCATGATTGCCTCTAGAAGACCCATTAGTGTTAATTTTCAAAACCCCAAGGGGAGGGGGCATCCAATGCCCTCCCCTAAAGATCTTCCCTCTAGAACGTTGTCCCAGCCCAGGCTTGGGCCTGCCCCTACCAGCAACTGCAATCCCCAAATTAAGAACCACTCTTGCATCACCAGTATCCACTGGAATCACCAAATCACACTTAGTAGTTAAAGTCTCTTGAAGAGCTCCAAGAATACACAACCACACCTAACCCACCTGAAGCTTCTTGTGCAAAAAGATCATGCAGTCGCGCTCCAACCAAATGTGCCAAATAATCAAACTGGGACCAATAGTCCAAGCAATTTGCAAAAAGGAAGTCTTAACAGGAAGAGGACCAAGACTCAGCCAAAACTCTTCTAAGGAAGAGGAATGTCTACACTACTGATTCCAGGCCTCCCACCAGAAATGCCAGATTGTCCTAGCAAAGGGACATTGAAAGAAGAGATGAGAGGCAGTCTCGACATTATTCAAACACAAAAAGCACATTGTAGGACCTTGAAAACCATGCTTCCAAAGATTGTCCCAAGTCAAGCACCTATTATAAACCACCAACCAAGAGAATAAGTTACATTTTGGCCAAGAGAATTTATTCCAAATCTATCTACACCATGGAACCCTTGGACTTCCATGAGCCTCCTTATTCAACACCCAATAGCCAGAAGCCACCAATAATTTCCCTCTTGGGTCATGACCCCAAGCAAGGACATCCCTCTCAGGAAGAGAACTGCAAACCCTGCTCGCCAAGATGGAAGCCAACTCTTGCCAATCTCCCAACGATCCCCCTGGTGGCCACTCATGCATGTCCTTCCACCTAGAAACATTAATCTGTCTCAAAGCTTGGGAGACTTTAAAGTCCAACACTCTGCTCCATCCAGCCTCCAAAAAAATCCTACACAAGCCCTGTAGATGAGGATGAGACAACATGTTAGGAGGGAAGCCATCCTAGGAATCATACCAAAAAAGAGCATCTGAGCCTCTATTGCAGATCCAGAAAAGACCTTGCTTAACCAACTTAGCACCTCACTTGAGAGTACTCCAAATCATAGAGCCTTTCCCCATAAGACTAAATCTAGACACCTCAACACTATTCACATTCCCCAGATATTTAAAGGTAAGAATCTTGGCCCAACATTGATGTTGTAGAGAACACCATCTCCAATAAAGCTTAGTTGCCAAGGCTTGACCATTCCAATCTACCCTTCACAGACCCAAACCACCTTCCCATTGCTGTCAACACACAACATCCCACTTGGCCAGGCTCCACTTCCTCAAAAGAAGATTACCAAACCAAAGAAATTGGTGACAAAGACTCTCAAAGTCTTTGATGAAATTAGTTGGGGCAGACAACACAAAACACCTGTTTAATGGAAGAGCTTGAACCATAGACTTTATCATAAAGCCATAGAAATCCATTTGTAGGTCTAGTGGCAAACCCTTTTGCAAAATTTATCAATCACATCCTACCAATAACACCTTGGAAGTGTACGAACAACTAGAGGAATCCCAAGATAAATGAGGGGAAGCAAAACAAGTTGAAATCTTAAAATCCTAGCTATTCATTGCTAAATAAGCTTAGTGGTATTAAAGAAATAAATATAAGAATTACTCTCATTGATGCTTTACCCAAAAGTAGCCAAATAAGAATCCAAGGACTTCCTCAAGTTAACTGCTTCATCCACTTTAGCCAATCCCATCAAAGCAGTGTCATCAACAAACTAGAGATGAGAAAGTCGTAGAAAGCCATTTGCAGGTCCAATGGCAAACCCTTTTGTGAAATTTATCAATCACATCCTTCCAATAACACCTTGGAAGCGTACGAACAAGTAGAGGAATCCCAAGATAAATGAGGGGAAGCAAACTAAGCTGAAATCTTAAAATCCTAGCTATTCGTTGCTAAATAAGGTTAGGGGTATTAAATAAATAAATACATGACTTACTCTCATTGATGCTTTGCCAAAAAGTAGCCAAATAAAAATCCAAGGACTTCCTCAAGTTAATTGCTTCATCCACTTGATCCAATCCCATCAAAGCAGTGTCATCAACAAATTGAAGATGAGATTGAGGAGGCAAATTATTGCCCCACCTCCAGCCTTGAATCAACCCACACTTCGCCCGAGATTTGATAGATCTCCTCAATCCCTTGGCCATCAACATGAATAAGTATGGGGATAAGGGATCCCCCTGCCAAAGTCCCCTAAATGCACCAAACAAGTCAAAAGGCTCCCCATTAATAAGAACTGAAAAGGACGAGGATGTCACACAACTCATAACCTAATCAATCCATTTGCTACTAAACCCAAAAGCCTTTAAAATTTTGGATAAGAAAGTCCATTTTACTCGATCATAAGCTTTGACCATGTCCAGCTTTATAAACATAGCCTTCTCTCTAGAAGAAGCCATAAAATGAATAGTCTCAACTACAATGACAACACCATCCAAGATTTGTCTACTAGCAACAAAACCACCCCGTTCCTTAGAAATCAGCTTGTCCAACCATGGCTTTAGGCGTTCCATAATCAATTTGGTAATAATTTTGTAAACCACATTGCACAAATCAATTGGTCTAAAAAAATCCAAAGAATCAACACCTTCTCATTTAAGAATAAGTGCAAGAAAAGTGGCATTCATAGCATGCATCATCAGTTTATTTCTTAGAGATTCCTAGACAACCTCAAGCAGGTCTGGATTGATGACCTCTCAAAACTCTTGGAAAAACTCAACCGGAAACCCATAAGGACCTAGAGCTTTTCATTTCTTCATCTAAAACACAACATCCTCCAATTCCTTCAAGCTAATAGGTTTGATAAGAGAATCATTCATGTCCTTAGTCACCAGAGAAGGGATACAAGACAATATAGATGCTTTCTCCTCACTAGCAAGAAGAGAATCTTTAGAAAATAGAACAGAAAAGAAACAAACAGACTCTCGAGAAATCTCAAAAGAGGAAGAGAGAACAACACCCTCTAGAGAACGAAGAGAGGAAATAGCATTACCCTGCCTTCTCTCATTCACTGAGTTATGAAAAAAATGATATTCATGTCCCCTTCCTGCAACAATCAATGTGGGACTTTTGTTTCCAAAACAATTCCTCTCTAAGCTCCCACTTGTCAACCTTTTTAACCGCAATAACTTCTAACTTGCTCAGATCCACAGAAAGACCATGGTCCCTGATCTGTCAGGTAATAGAATCCAATTGCGCTTAAGGAACCCTTTTTTCTTGAAAAACATTACCAAAGTGATGTCTATTCTATTGCTTCAACTTATATTTGATATATCTAAGTCTCTTCACAAAGGATTACATAGCAGTGCCGAAAGCAAGCCTCTCTTTCGCCCACCATCTAGGGATGAGGTCATGGAGCATTTTATCCCTAAGCCACATTAACTGAAACCTAAAAGACTGCTTACCGGAGCTACTAGCCAAACAAGAAGAGAATTTAATCAGCTAGTGATCCGAACCACGCCAATCCAAGATTTCTGAACTTGTCGTCCACCTATCACCAACCCAAAAGTTGGACACCAGAAACCTGTCTAACTTTCCAAAATGGTATCTTCACCAAGCCTCCTATTGTTCCAAGTAAAAATACCATTCGAAGGCTTGATATCAACCAATCTCATACAATCCATGTTGTCCCTTAGGAGGTCAGAGGAATGGTCCAATCGAGCAACACCACCTTGTTTCTCCTCTAAGGAGGAAATATCATTCAAGTCACCTGCCATAATCCAGGGAAGGAAAAGATCCAAAGATCTCAGATATCTAACATGAGACCACAAGAAAACCTTACTAGGGATATCAGAAGGAGCATAGATGTTAGAGAGGAGAATTCTCTCCTCCGACTCCAAACTAGTCTCAACAAAAGAAATGGAGAATTTGCATGAGACTCACCAAGTAGGGGGAATCCGTCGAGGACCCCATAAGCAAGCAAGGCCACCAGAACTACCTTGTGCACCCACACACTGGCATAGTCCTCTGTTCCAAATCTTAGAAGCACATTGCATCATCCCTTCAACCGACAACTTAGTCTCCTGGAGGAAAACCAAATCTGGAGAATGGACACAAACCAAATCTTGAATAGAATTTTGTCTAGGGATGCTATTCATACCCCTTACATTCCAAGATAACGTAATCATCGTGAAGGGTGAGAGAAATGAGCATCCAACGTCCTCACCAAACCAAACTCAACCAATGACTCACCAACCAACTTTACTTTTTCTTGATCCTTCTTCCTACCCAACTTTTGAGGCTTATCCATAACACCCTTTTTCAAGGGCTTTTGTTGCAAACCCAAAATAGGAGAAGAAGAGGAAGATTTATTTTTACTAGAATATTCTACACCTGTTCCACCAGTTGGACCAACATCTGGAGCAATAGAGGCCTTAGAAGCCTCTTCCAGCATGTAAGTGTCCCCAAGCCCAACAGTGAGGGAGAGGGCATTAGAATCCGTCACCTCCCCAAGAGCCTCCACAGGAACCAAGGCAACGAGAATGACAGGCAAAGAAACAACATTATGTTCGACTAAAGGGGCATCTACAACCTACTCTCCTTATGGACTAACTCATCCAGAGCATCAAACTTGTTAAACGTTTCCTCTTCTTGCCTATCCTTGAGAGTCCTTTTCTGACCTCGGCTTTTATTACGTGACTTAATTGACACAAACCCATCTTTAACCATCACCACCCCCTACATCCAGGAACCTTACCCTTGTCTACCATAGAAGAAGAATGGGGAGGAGCAGAACCTAGAACCAGAAGAATTTGTAGCTTTGGGGAATTTTCTTTTAAGATGGCCATATTCATGGCACAAACGATAACAAAATGGAAAAGTTTCATAATCCAACTACTGAGTCCAATAAATTGTCTTGATGCTCATATCCACCGAATCCGACAACGGATTATTCAAGTCAATCTTAACACACACACGAGCATAAGAAAGAACTTGTTTGGTCAAGGTATGTTGGGAAGGCCCAATAGACTTGCCAATCAAAAAAACAATCATCTACAAAATATTGCTTCGCCAACATTCAAGTGGCGGAGGAGGAAGACAAACCCACACTGGAACCCTAGATGAAAGCTCCTTAGTAGAATTGAAACCCATATGCCAAGGCTTAATAAAAAGGCCCACCTGATTGTAGAAATAAGGTCTGCCTTCAAAGGCATGATTCCTCTCCGCAATGCATGAAAATTCCACCATAAAAAGTTATTGGCAGCTAAGATTATGTCAAAATCCCCCTCCAGGTTCCAGGCCTTGCGGATCCACGAATCCAGAAATGGACGTGAAACCCACATTCCCATAGACTTGTAGATTAAGAAATGGTTACAATAATAGTTCACATCATCAATGAAATATTTCGGTGGTATTACCAGCACAGGCTGATCTTGCGATCTCTCCAAGCACCATTAATTTTCTTCAAGCGAAGACCGCCATTTCTAGAGAAACCCTCATCAATGTTTTCCACATTCGAGTGAGATGGATCTCTTCTTGGCGAAGAGGAGCCTGGATTCTGCATGGTAGAAGATG
This sequence comes from Sequoiadendron giganteum, assembly GCA_007115665.2. NCBI lineage: Eukaryota > Viridiplantae > Streptophyta > Pinopsida > Cupressales > Cupressaceae > Sequoiadendron > Sequoiadendron giganteum. Next base: position 702,819,057 of record CM021102.1, read on the forward strand.
CATGCAGTGCCATCCTCACAAAGCAAAAGCACTCAAATCAGCCACAAGAGGTTGATGCACCAGATCACAGCACACAAGGCACCCACAAATAAAAAGAAATGGCTATAGGCAACACTGCAAACACTAAAGACGACGCCCGTCCACACACCACAACGACCAAGCTCTATACCAAGCACAAGGGTAGAAAGAAGTGGCCAACGACACCCCCACCCCCTCGCACGCAAGAACCACCCCCCAGCAAGAAGAAAACCCCAAAATGTCGATCCAAACAACACCAGACACATGCAAGGAGAAGATGGTGACATGCAACCACGACCTCATAGGCCGCGACAAACCATGCCCGCAGACAGGGCAAAGGCTATCCAACCCTCAAAATAGTATGGGGACATCAGATGCCTATGCCCCTGCATACCCTGACGGCGTGCAACCATGTGATGCAGGATTTGTCAGATTTTTTTGTTTTACATGTTTATCTGACATTTACTTTTTAACAAACAAAAAAATTGACAAAGACCTCCGCCCACGCCCAACAACATTTTTTTCCAAATTTCTCCATCTTGTAATGCTTTCCATCCATCAAAGTTTTATTTGTCGAGCTTTTCCATCTTGTCAACTTGTTGGTTGACCCCCAATGCCTCATCCTTTAGTTGAGTTTTAGGCAATTTTTAACCCCCAATCCTTGATATTTTTGCCTATGTTTTCATTTCCCTCTTAACTTCCCAACACTTGTATTGTTTCCAATAGTCTATTTTTTATGCTATTATTTATGGAATCTTTCGCACCCACGATCATTGTTCAAATTTGAAGTTGTGGGTGTGCATGGTGGCCAACTTGTTTGTGGACATAAAAGAGTGAATGGTTTAATCTAGGATAATCATTTACACTTAATAAATTATTTTTTATAATTTGTTTTGAGCACTTGTGTTCAAGTGTGGGAATCCTAAGACAAAACCCTATCGATTTAAGATGATGATCTCATAAAGGACCATATTCAAACTTCATTAGACACAAAATCCAACTACATTGCATTGATCAAATTTGCCATTGTTGTTAGTAAGAATTTTCTATTGTAGTTATTGATATTGTAGAATTATTTGAATGTATTACAACCATTATGTAATAAAACAAATTAGGATTTCGTTTGTTATTTTTTGTTCATTATAATAAGAAGATTGGGAGTTATTTTTATTATTTATTGTTTTAAATGTAATGATATTCTTGATGCACAAACAATAGTTTTAAATTTGAGTTATCTAAGATTTGATTGAATGTTATGGTTGATTAGCATAATCAACTGATAAGTGTTTGTGACAAGTTAAGAATAAAATTTGCATTATTATTTTGGCCAGGGACATTATAGTGGTATCAAAGTTGGTGATCTTGCTAGCCTATGTGTTTCAACTTTTCATGTTCTAGTTTTATACAATACAATGGAAAAGTAGCCAAATATCACTTGAGGGAGATTAGAAGACAAGGCCAATTTGTAGAGACTATAGAGACTCATTCATTTCCTATATAACTCATTGTAGAGCTTAATAGTATGGTAGAAAGAGAGGATAATGAACATAGACAACAATCTAAACATTTAGGTCAAAAGAAAATATGATCTAATGATTAATATAAAGGCATAATTGCTTCACAAGATGGATAGTAATATGAATGTGTCTAGATAGCTGATAGGTGAAGCACGTGCTTCTAATGGTAATAATCTAGATGCCATGTAAATCCAAACTATTCTTGTTTTAGTTGCAAGACCAACTTGACCTACCTTTTTGAATAGGGAGGTAGAGGCTCTAGAGCTTGAAGCACAAAACTCATTGTTTGATAATATTAGGGCTTTCCATGTAGAATACATAGCTCTTCTTAATGAGATCCAAAGTGAAATGTCACCAATTATGGTAATTAAGAAGTCTCAAAATTGTTATAAACCTAAGCTTAAGTTGAAATTATTTTAGAAAGATGCACAACAAGCTTTGGGGAGGTTGAATCTATTTCCCTATGATGGATCTAACAAATGCTTAGCTCATGTGTGGGTACAAAAGCTATACACATACCTATCTCTTAGCCTTATGATTGAAGATGAAGCAATCAAGATTTCCACCTCGCATTTGGAGGGAATTGCACATGAGTGGTAGTACCATAGTTTCACTAAGCTTAAACGTTGCCCATGATGGTGCAAAACATCATAGAGAGAAAGTTGGCAGTGCTCTTCATTAGAGGGTTAATTGAATCTCTTAAGGGTTTAGTCAAGGATTTTGAATTGCCTACCCTATAAGATGCCATCAAGCAAGCTTTGACACTAGAGATTTCAATGCCAAAGAATAATTTCTAGACCAAAAACTTCATTTCAAAGAAGCCCTTTCATAAAAATGTACAGTAGACCAAGAGCTTTCCATCAAGACCAATCATTGAGGCAAAAAATAAATTGAAAATTAAGAAATGTTTTAGCTACAAGGAGTCATGGTCACCTAGCCATAGATGTCCTAAGAAAGGACAATTGCATTGCATTTAGGTGAGGTATGATGATGTATCAAGATTTGAGGAACTTGAACCATAGAGTGAAGAAAAAACCAAACAATTGATGAGAGAAGAAGAAAATAAAACAAAAGGAGAAGAGTTTATCTCAATAGGTGCTCTTTCCTTGCTCTTTGGTACTTATAGACAATCCATTTCACATTCGTAGGGTCTACAAGGTTAAAGGGTGACTATAATCATTAACACTATTGTTAGTCATGGCTTCATTGATGAGGCATTAGTGTCCTAATGAGGCCTCAAGACAAAAGTTTGAAGGAATTAGTGTTATGGTAGTTGACGGTTTCATCATCCAATGCAATAGGAAACTCTCATAGTTAAATATTAATTTGGGAGGATATGATATGGAGTGGTTCTATGTTCTCATCATAGGAGACACAAATATGTTCTTAGGTGTATGGTGGCTACACTCATTAGGAGAAATCACACAAAAATTCTAGACAATGGAACTAAATTTTTAAAGGGAGAAATGGTACTACAAGGAATGACAAATAAAGTGTCAAGGATTATATAAACTAAGAGAATGGAGAACTAATTATTTTTCACATTCAAACTATGTGGGTAGCTTAATATTTGGTGACTGTAACAAAATACACTAAAGGAAAGAAGAAATATCTTGTATAGGTATATAGCATCTTGGACAAGCATAGTAAGGTCACTTATCATCACTAAGCCTATGATCACTACTATCTTGGCTTTGAGCATTTCATTGAGTTGGAGGAGGGTTTCAAGCCTATCATCACTACTCCCTACTGCTGCCCTAAGAGTCATAAGGAGAAAATTGAAAAGGCCATTTAGAAATTGTTAGAAATGGGGCATATTAGACCTAGCTCAACTCCCTTTCCTTCCTTTGTGATTTTGGTGAAGAGGAAGAATGGAACAATACAAATGCGCATCAGTTATAGAGAATTGAATAAAAGGACTATCAATAATTGATAACCCATTCCAAAGGTTGATGAGTTGAAAGATGAGCTTCACAAAGTAGTCTATTTCTCAAAAATAGATCTCAAATTGGGCTACCATTAAATTAGAGTCCAAGAGGAGGATATTCACATGTTGGATTTTCAATGTCACTATGGGCATTATGAGTTTCTATTCATTTCATTTGGTTTGATAACACTCCAAAAAAAAATTGATTGTACATGAATTAGGTTTTTAGCAAGCAACGGGGAAAGTTCATCCTTGTATTCTTTGATGAAATTTTGATCTACAAAAATATGTGGGAGTAACAACTATAAGACATTGACGAAGTGTTGGGAATTTTGGAAGCATAATCACTATTTTCCAAGGAATCAAAGTGTAAGTTCGGTATGAAAGAGAACTTGTATCCAGGTCACAACATCAACACAAAGAGAGTGTGGGTGGACATGGAGAAGATCAAATCAATTCGAGACTAGCCTCCCTCAAGGACTTTGACATAATTGTGAGGATTCTTTGAAGTCTTTGTAGCTACTACAAGTGATTGTTAAAGGATTCTCCCAACTAACAACACTCTTAATTGACCTAACAAAGAAGGAATATTTCACATGGATTAAGGATGCACAAAAATAATTTGACATATTAAAAGAGGTAATGAGATTGTGTTTTATGATAGCAATTTTGATTTCACTCGTTCTTTGACATTGGAATGTGATGCATCAAAATAAGGGATTGGGTTTGTGCTCATGTAGAACAAGCACTCAATTTATTTTGAGAGTTGGAAGCTTATAGAAGTGTAAATATGGTTCTCCATATATGATAAGGAAATATTGGCCATCATGCACACATTGGTCAAATTTAAGCAATACTTGGTGGGTGGCTGATTTATGGTCAAAATTGATGACAACAATCTGGGATATTTTCTCAATTAAAAGGATCTAAATGAGAGACAATAAAACTAGGTGAGAAAATACAAGCATATGATTTTGGTATTGAGTATTCAAAGGTAAGAATAATAATGTTGATGCACTATCTATGAGGCCAAATTTGTGTTCCCTGTCTCAAATCTCTGTAGATTGAAAGAATGAAATTATAACATAGTACGCCAAGAATACATTTGTAGTTGATGTGTTGGAAGGGAAGATGCCAGATAATAGGTACACTATCTACAATGAACTAATTATCTAAAAGGGAAGAGTCTCCTTGGTGTTAGAATCAAGAATAAAGTGAATTATTTTATGAGCAATTCATGGCACTCCCTTGGCAGGCCACCTTGGGTATTTTAAGACATAAATAGAACAAGGAAAGGCACACATGGAAGGGATTAAGGATGATGTCCTCGCCCACATCAAAGAATGCATCATTTGTTAGAGGAATAAAATGTAACAAAAATTTCCGGCACAAGTAGCACGGTTGGCTTGAAGCTATGGGATGGCTCCTCATGGTCTCGAGTTTGACTCATTCTCAAGTTAAAATGGTGTATGAGTTATTGGCTCTGCATACACCCCCAAGGAATAGTCTCACCTCCTCACTCATCTCTAGGTGATGCTGGGTGGGGGGTCGCGGGGATACCCCGAGTTACAAAAAAAATATGTAACAAACATTTCTAGCTGGTCTTGTATAGCTTTACCCATCCTAGAGTAGAAATGAGAGTGTCTCGATGGATTTTAGCATGGGTCTTTTTAAAGTCCAAGGTAAGGGATGCATATATGTTGTTGTGGATAAACTGAAAAAGTGTGCACATTTCCTTGTCATCTCTACATATTTCAAAGAATCACAAGTGGATGATATATTCTTCAAAGAAGTGATGAATCTCCATGGACTACCCAAGAATATTGTGAGTAAAAGAGAGTCACTTCACGAGCTTGTTTCTAAAAGAGAGCTCTTCCTTTTCGTGAGAACCAAGCTCACTCCAATACTAGCTACCACCTACAATTGGATGGTTAGATTGATATTACAAACAAATGGGTGGAAGGTTATTTGAGAAACTATGTTTTCGATCAACAAAGACAAATCAAATGACTCTACTTAGGGGATCACTATTAGAACACCAATTTCCACATGTCAATCAATATGACATTGCTCATGGATTTGCATGGGTATGAAGATTGAAGCTTCATTGATCTCCTTTGGGTAGATAATATGGTACCAAGAGCAGGCAATGTGATCAAATAGAGCCAAGACAAGTTGAATCAATCAAGAATAATCTCCAATATGTTCAAAACCAATAGAAGATGCATGTAGACCATCATAGGATTGAAATATCATTTTAGATAAAAGACACGGTGTTTCTAAGATTGTAGTCATATAAAAACCCTTCTTTAAAGGCAAGTGGATTTGAGAAACTTAATCCTCATTTCCAGGATCATTACAAAGTTTTTAGAAGGATTGGTAAATTTTCCTATGAGTTGGAACTACCATAGGTAAATAAGATTCATAATTTTTTTTATGTATCTTGTATGAAAATGCACTAGGAAAACATATCATACCATTAGAAGAGTCACCTTTGATTGATGAAGACAAAAAAATGGTTTTGACACCTGAAGTATTCATGGATGTAAGGGAGAGGAAGCTAAGAAACAAAAGAACCAAGGAGTACCTAATTTGTTGGAAAGATCTCGTAGTGGAGGATGTAACACAGGAAGGACCACAAATATTGGAACATATAAACTTACAATTTTTTGAGGGAATACAATTTTGAGTGAGACAAACTTGTCATGTCCCATTTTTTAGTCAATCCAAATTTGTACATACTAGGTTTGTTCTTGTGTCTTCCTTGTTTCCATCTACTATGTGTTTTTCATTTATGAGTATTTTTTTTCCAACTCCACTCTTCTCTTCTTCCTATCAAAGTTTTACACTTCTCCATCCTATCATGCCTTTCATCTATATCTTTCCTTGTTGTATTTGTTAGATTTCTCCATCCTATCATGCTTAGTTGTTCGACCCCTGACACCTCATCCTTTAGTTGAGTCTTTCGTCATGGATGACCCCCGATCCTTGATATTTTGGCCTATGTTTCCATTTCCCTCCTACCTTCCCATCGCATTTCATATTGATTCTAGTAATCTATTTTTGGTACCATTATTGTTGGACTATTTCTCCCCCATTGTCACTATTCAACTTTCAAGTTGTAGGTGTTCATGGTTGCCAACCTGCTTATTTGTGAAGGATTTAAAATATAATGTTTTCATTAGGGATCATCATCTATTGCTAATCAATTCCTTTTAAAATATATTTTAAGCACTTATTTTCGAGCATGGGGATTCTGGAACAAAAACCCTAGTGATTTAAGAGGACTTTCTCATACAAGGGTTATATTTGAGCTTCATTGGGCACAAACTCTAGTTACTTTGTATTGATTCAATTTACCATTATTTTTGGTATGATTTTTAGTTGCAGTTACTGTTGAACAAATGAAATACTAAAAGGTGGGGTGAATTAGTATTCTTTTAAACCACTTAAACATGTATTCAATACATTTCATTCAACTTTCAAAAATGGAAAGAGACAATTAAAGCATCCATCACATCACATAACACAAGAACATTAGATTTACTTGGAAAACCAAAGAAGGGAAAAAACCATGGTGAGGATTAGCTCACAATATATCTAACAGGTTACAAGATATTACATAAAGGCTCACTGTCAGGTGGACTCACTATTCAGAGGACTCACTATCTATAGAATAAGAGAGAAAGAAGAAAGGGTGGCTCACTACCAATATTTGAATTGATACAATGAATCTAAAATATGTTGGAGACAATTCCACTGAAGTTCAATATACTAACTTAGTACACTTCATGTTTCTTAACACTTACAACCACTTTGCTATTCTTCCCATCACATTCACATACTCTTCTTAGGATTCACATCACACTTTTTCTACAATGCACACACCATCTCTAAAACACCAAAATGAACTTACATTTATATGCATTACATTCGAAAACACCTACAACATCAAATAGGTTGGCCTAATTAGATGAAACAAGTAATGCATCAACCTGTTGGCTCAAGATCCAACCATAAATGCCTTGCAGAAAAAACAAAAACTTGTAACACATCAAAATAGGTTAGCAGGAGCCTATAATAGCTCCCATAAGTCTGCTCAATTTATACTTTAATATTTCACAACCCCAAACTCTTTAGGTCGACACCGAATAGAAAAGACTGGTGGCATAAACCATATGTTCATTCACAACACAACATGCGAACCACCAAAACACTTCCCATTTGGACCACTCATACTTCTAACACCTATAAGAACTCCCACATAACCAAATATTCTTCCATGGTGGAATGCGGAGCATTCCAATCATGTAATTTGCATCAAGAATTGTAGAGATCTTGAATTTGTCTTCTTGATTCTTTTCTTTCTCCAAATCTGATCCCAAGGTCGCAACCTCTTCTTCAAGTCTTGAACATTCTATAGATTTTCTTTTCAATTTGTCATTTAGGCATTCTTCCTCTTTTTCCTTATTCAACTTGCACTTTCATATTGGTGATTATCTCATTTTATTGCTTCAATTTCTCATTAACCTCCTTGCATCTTTCTCTGAACTTCTTGATTTTCTCCCTCAATTTCTTGATGCATTCATTTGCTTCGTTGACCTTTTATTTTCGATCTTTGTTCTCACTTTTAGATCTTTTCAAATATTCAAGGGTCAATTTGAGTTCCTCATTCATATCAACCATGCAATCTTCTTCAGTGAATCCTACCATAGGAATTTCTTTCAGAGGATTAGGATATCTCCTAGTAGCCATGTGTTCAATCTCCAAGATCTTCCTCAAGAAGTTAAGCTTCTTCCAAGGAACCATGCTTTGATACCAAATTTTGAACACCTAAAAAACTAAGAGGGAGGTGAATTAGTATTCTCTAAAACCACTTAAACATGTATTCAATACATTTAATTCAACTTGCAAAAATGGAAAGGGACAATTAAAGCATGCATCACATCACATAACACAAAAATACCAAATTTACATGGAAAACCCAAGAAAGGAAAAACCACGGTGAGGATTAGCTCACAATATATTATAGCAAGTTACAATATATTACAAAAAGGCTCACTGCCAGGTGGACTCACTATCCAAAGGACTCAGTGTCTAGAGAATAAGAGAGAAATAAGAAAGGGTGGCTCACTACCAAGATTTGAACTAATGCAATTTTTATCTACAATATGTTGGAGACAGTTCCACTAAAGCTCAATATAGTGACTTAACATACTTCATGTTTCTCAACACTTACACCCACTCAACTCTTGTTCACATCACATTTGCATACTATGCTTAGGAATTTGAATCACACTTTTTCTTCAACGCACTCACCATCTCTAACACATTGAAATTAACTTACATTTATATGCATTACATCCGCAAACACCTACAACATCGATTAGCTTGGCCTAATTAGATGAAACATGTAATACATCAACTTGTTGGCTCAAATCCAACCATACACGCCTCACAAAAAAAATAAAAAAATTGTAACACATCAAAATAGGTCGGTAGTGACCTTTGATAGCTCCCATAAGTTCACTCAATTCATACTTTAATTTTTTTCAACCCCAAACTCTTTAGGTCGGCACCAAATAGAAAAGACTGGTGACATGAACCATATGTTCATTCACAACACAACGTGTGGACCACCAAAACACTTCCCAATGGGACCACTAATACTTTTGATACCTATAATCACTCCCACAAAACTGTATAACCAAATATTCTTCCACGATAGAATGTGGAGCATTCCAATCATGTACTCTACATCAGTAACATTGTCACTCTCAAGTTCGATACTCTATCATCTCTATCTTCAACACAAGAGGACATAAATACACGAATATTTGGATTTAGGTTCCTCCAACATACACCAAAATTGCCTTATAACTACATAACCTTATTTTGTATGGAGGAGTAATGCGGACCTCAAACTAGTCAAATGTACTCTTGTACTTAGACAAATATCAAACACATATGTTTTGCTCTAGATCAAGACTCTTGCACCTATATAATGGATTGCCATTACCATAATCACTCACGTTCATCAAAAATTTGTACATCAATGTTGACATTAATGACAACACCATATATTCTCATGTTCATGTTGTCAACAATCTCATCAATGATAGGAAAACTTCCAACAATTATTGATATTTTAGAACTACTTGAATGTAATACAACCATTAATACAATAAGGAAAAGATCAAGATTTCATCTATTACTCAATGTTCATTATAATAAGATTGGGAGTTATTTATGTCATTTATTAGTCAAAATGTAATTATACTGTTGATAGACAAACAATAGTTTAAATATGAGTTATCTAAAATCTCATTGAATGCTAGGGCTAAGAGTGTTGTTTATCAAATAATAAGTATTTGTGAAAGGTCAAAAATCATATTTGCATTATTTTTTCACTTGAAACATTATAAAACATAATTTTTAAAACTCCTTTGCTACCATTTTATTTAATTAGACCACCTATCAAGCCGGACTAAAACATCCCCTTAAAAAGTGCTTACTATTTAATTTTATGATAGAATTTTTTATTGTATGGATATAATTACTATACAGTTCTACAATTTGAAAACATATAATATTTTAAGATAAAATAAAGTTAAATACAAGTCTCTTTAACCAATGAGGATTTTGAAAATAAGTAATTAAAAAGATAATCTAGGTAATGTTGATTCATTATTTTTAAGGACAATCAAATGATAAAGTTTGTCTATAGGAAATTTGTATTATATATAAATTTATTTTAAGCATGTGATAAATAGATTGATATTATGAACAATAAATGTGTTTGCATCCTCCCTCCTTTTTATACTAACATTTCTAATAATGCATATATGGTGGAACTTCTTTAGGTTGTATTATGGACACCCACTAGCTTGTAGTTGTTATGTACATTATATTTGTAGTTTATGGGTTGTTTAGGTTCATGGAAAATCTATATTATGGGATATTTTTCCATATAAAATTATCTTCATGGATGTTCATGCACATTTGATCAGTTCATAATTACTATAATTTATGCAATAGATATCACCTATATAAATAGGCACGAATTTGCACCCCTAACACAAATTCCCCTTTCATACATATCCACTTTAGAAAACCAAAGGCGGAGGCTTAATTCCACATAAGCCCACTATTCACATCACACTTGGTGCACATTTTGAGTGTCGATGGAGGTGATTCTGTCGAGGACGCCCATGCAATACGCAGAAATCTACACAGTGCACTTATGTCCCTGGTAGATTCCTGCGGCTGGATTCTGTAGAGACGTTACACTTCCTATTGGAAGTCAAATTGTAACACCCTCCTTCAGCTGGCCAACCTAAATATGGCCATTTTTTTCCCTTCTTCCTTCATATTCTCATTCCATTCTTCCATTCTCATCTTTTGGTCATCTCTTCACTAATCCTACACACTTTAGCATTCACTCCAAGCTTTGTAGCAACACTTCACACTACATAGCAACAATCTATCACTCCATCACTCCAATAGAGCAAGTGTAGGACAAATCCATTTCAGCAAAGGCTTGAGTTCCTCTCATCTTTCTCCTCCACAAGCCTTGAACGATTTGGACAGAGGTGGTAAGCTCCTCTCATCTTCTCTATTATTTGGTTGAGTAAGCACGTACTGTTTTGCAGTGTCTTTTGTATACTTTTCTTGTATTCTCTTCTTTATCATATTATTCCTATCATTGTAAATTTGGTTGTCTATGGAGGTGCAAACACTAAAATGGGGGTTTGACTAAGGCAGGCCCCTAAATAGCCCCCCAATATTTTCCCTCTTTTCTGTGTGTAGGTGGAGAGATCTTGGAGCAAGCTGGAGAAAAGATCATCGAGTGAGATCGTCTTTGTTACCCTTGCGGTAATCTATTTCCTTTATCATGTTCCTCTTTACATTTCGTATTTCTTAATCTTATTCTACTCTTCTCGAAACTCATAACTAGGTTGTTATTCCACCTTTTAGACGTTAATTCTTGTCTCTTTAGTTTTATGGTCGTACAGATGCCAGCCTGTCGCGCCATCATCCCAAAATTGTGCTTATGTCCTCTGACAGAGAGCTATCAGAGATACAAAGTTGACTCTAAAGATCGAATCACCTAGTCTCCTTTCAACTCTCAATTTTGTAGAGTGATCAAAGGACCCATAGTTCTCATCATTCTCATCCCCCCCATCCTATCCTTCCTTTAAATTGAGGTAAGTTAGGATAGCCATACTGCTCTTGGCCTTTCGTGACCTGGGGCCTTGTAGTGGTTAGTCCCCCTCTCTTACATTTTTGGTAAACCAAACATGAACCATTTTGGTTCCATTTTGTGATACTGAAAGTCCCTTTCCTCGTGTCCTAGGAGTGTTGTAGGTGTGAGTGTTGTGAGGATTTTTCCTTGCAACCCAACCTACGACCCCTAGTAGGCGTAGTTGGAAGGTTCTGATGGTGTTGTGTAACGAAACCTTCATTGGGTCACTGTCCTATCCTGTGAACCTTAGGAGGCTCTATAGAAGTATTGTTTAGTGTGCATGATGGCCTCTTTCTTAAATCAACCTATTCCATTTATATAGATTGTGATTAGTGGTACTAGTATAACCTTCACTTCACAGGACCTACCGAGGGGATTTAATAGGGAACCATCTCCTCTTTACATTCCTACGAGGATAAATGGGAATACCGTATCAGGTGTTCTCGTTGATCTGACATCTCAAGTGAATATCATAACTGAGGAGATCGTGCTAACCAACTTCCTGCATAAGGATGGATATGATGCACCTAAAAGTACCGTTCGCACACATGATGGACTCTTCGTACCTCCTATAGGGAGTATTGTCCTATCAGTCCTTGTTGGACCTAAATCTGTGAGCCTTAAGTTTGACATAATCATGGGGTATGAAATCTTCAGAGTGAAGCTAGGTATCCCCTAGCTGGTAGCTATGAATGGAGTTTCCTCAGTTGTGCACAAATTTTTGAAATTTTTCATGGAGGTTTAGTACACATTGTCCATGACACCGGTTATAGATCGTCGATTGCACGTGGCAGCTATACCTTAAACTATTTTTGGCCTACACCTATTGGTCCTCTCCTGCCCAGGAAGGACCTCTTGTATCAAATATATCAAAACTATAAGAAAGGGCACTCTAGGATGAAGGTAAGATACCCTCCTTTTCCTTATGTTGTTTCACATAGGACTTGTCTGAAAGCTGACAGTGATGCCACCAAGGCATGTGTAAGAGAAGAAGAGAAGGAGTCCCATGATCCTCCTTCTTTCTCTACCATTGTTCGACCTGATGCTTCCTCTCGCCCTGCTATGGTACCATCTACTTATATCTCACGTTTGTGAGAGAATCCCATGGTGTCCGCTTGGCAAAAGGCCAAGCGTCCTACATTTGAACTTTTTGTCTTACCCACGAAGCTTAGGCTCGTTCGGTATGGTAGACAAAAATCCCCTCATGGAGAGTCCTCTATGTCCCAACCTCCATGACCACCTCCTAAAATAGTGAACGGGAAGAGGCCCACTGCCGAGGCACTGGAGTCGATTCCCCCTGTCATTCCTGAACTTTCTCCTCTTGCTCCCATCCAGGATTTTATCCCTTTGCTGGAAACAATTGTAGAGGACACTCTAATGGCTAAGGAGGAGCCCTCCATCCCTTCGCAAACTCTGGATTCTGGTTCAAAGAGTCCCATAAACTGCCTTGCCCATGAGTGCAAGCGCCAATGAAAGGCTCTTTTGGATGAGCAAGCCATCTTATAGAAGAAGGAAGAGGAGACGAGTGCTCCTATATCAGGACCTCTTGCAATGTCCTCCTCTTTCCCCCCTTCTGCTTCTATCCAAACTAGCTCTGTATTTGTTCTAGCTTCTATTGTGAGCACACATATGCCTGGAAAGGTGTAGGTGTTCATCGCTCCTTCCATGGAGCCACCTTTGTTGACATTTGTTTTGGATGTCTCGCCTTTCTCAAAACCTGTAGATATGATTAACACCTCAATTTTATCTATTGTAGCTCTTTCCTCCTCTCCCTTGACCCTTCTTGCTTCGTCTATGGGGAGTTCACCTCCTCTGATGACGAAGAAGATAGGGAGTGGTCCCTCCATCAATGGAGGACGTAGGAGGAGCCCACCTTCTTCGAAAGGTGGCCCCGCACTGACTTGTTTTGTCCTAGTGAAGAAACTAGTTCTAGCCTCCCTTGAGTTTGTCACCACTCTTGAGTCTCTTAGTGAGCCTAGCACTGAACCTCGGGTGCAAAATCCTCTATCTACTGAGGTGAAACATGGCACTCCCATCAAGTGCATGTTTAACTTGGTAGATGAATTTCTGACCTTGTCAGTGATCTTCATGAATTCGTTGACCTTAGACCCACAAGAGTTGAGTGACGAAGACCTCACCGGTTCCTCTTCCTTGGCCCTTGTTGCGGGAGGATCGGAAGCTCCTCTCGTTAACATTACATTGCTACAAGCTCATCATCCTTTCCCCTACGACAATCTAGAATGGGAAGCTGACGACCTCTTGGTTGACCAGTGTTAGGGGGAGACCCTCTTCTTGATCTTTAGATTAGATTTGTGTGTGTATTGTGATGCTTTTCCTCGTGATCATGCTTTATGTGCTTGGATGACCCTTGTCACCCCTGTTGGTGTTTGGATATAGGCGTGGTGTTTATGTTGTAAATATTCTTCTATATGTATCATCATTCTTCCATGTTTGTGATTGAATATTGACAAATTGGGGATGATGGAAAGCATTGGGAGCATTTAGGCCTCCTTCCATGTTGACCCAGTTTTTTTAATTTTTACCTTGTCTTCTTGTGCATTCCTCACATAGCCTGATATAGTAGGGGGTTGATGATAGATCATATATATACTATTATTATACTTATGTATATTGATGAATAGTTCTGACCTCAAAATATTAGGCTACCCCTATGCCCTTTGTGTGTATGTTCTCTTTTTTCTGTTGCTTGCTTTTTATCTTTCTCTCTTCTTTGCTTGAGTTGTCCCTTTCATGTGTGACAACACCACTTTTGCATTAATTGGTCTTTAGAAAATGTATTTGTTGCCAACAGATCTTTTCTCAAAGACCCTTCACACATTCCTTTGCTAGAATTGTATTCTCAACTTGAAACCCTAACGGAACATGTTTCCTTCATCATGGGTTCGTAAAGAAAGGACTTGGGAACCTTCCTCTGAAGCGAGAACACCTTTGATCTTCCCCTCGTGTGGGGGCATATCCTTCCTTTCGAATTCCTTGATGATGAATCAATTTGAGAAAGAAAACATTAGATTTTGAAAAAGTGTGTCCCTTGATTAGACCCTCTCCTTTCATGTTGGGTTCTCGAGGGACCCCTTCGAAATTTTCCAATGAGTTCTATGGCATCTAGCTTGGGGGAATCCCGACTAGACCTGTTTCACATCCTTACATCTAGCTTGGGGGCAGCCCAACTAGACTTTACTTTTCAAACAATGCGTCCCTTGAGTAGACCCCTCTTCCTTTTGAAGGGTTCCTGAGGGACTCCTTTGAAAGTCTTACAACTTAGTGATGGTCTGCATGACTGTCTGTTCACTGGCCTGTGCATCCGCTTCATGACATGTTTTATCTATGGGTGAACACGTTGCCGCTTCTGACTCTACGAAGTCCCCCCTTCTCAGTCTCCCTCATGTGAGAATTCTTGGGGGATACCTTCCTTGCAGGTCTATGGGTCTATAAGGTGCTCTTCCTAGTTTCCTTCATGTGAGAATTCTTGAAGGATACCTTCCTTGCAGGTCCGTAGGCCTGCAAGGCACTTTCTTTCTTTAGCTTTATAGTTCCATGGAGCTATGAAGTATTTTCCTGCACTTTCAGGTTCGCCAAACCATGCTCTTCTTCCTCATCAATTTAGGTATACATCTCTAACCTTACTACTCTACTTTATCGAAGCACTCACCAGTACTCGTGCTCGCTGAAGTGGGGGAAAAATGTATAGGCATGAATTTGCACCCCTAACACAAATTACCCTTTCGTACATTTCCACTTTAGAAAACCAAAGGAGGAGGCTTAATTCCACATAAACTTATTGTTCACATCACACTTAGTGTACATTTTGACTGTCGATGGAGGCATTTTTGTCGAGGATTCCCACGCAACACACAGACGTCCACACAGCGTGCTTACGTCCTTGGCAGCTTCCTACAGCTAGAGTCTATAGATACATTACACTTCCTATTGGAAGTCAAAGTGTAACACCCCCTTCGGCCGAACGACCTGAATATGACCATTTTCTTCCCTTCTTCCTTCATATTCTCATTCCATTCTTCCATTCTCATCTTTTCGTCATCTCTTCACTACTCCTACACACTTTAGCATTCACTCCAAGCTTTGTAGCAACACTTCACACTCCATAGCAACAATCTATCACTCCATCACTCCAATAGAGCAAGCGCAGGATGAATCCATTTCAGTAGAGGCTTGAGTTCCTCTCATCTTTCTTCTCCACTAGCCTTGAGTGCTTTGGATGGAGGTGGTAAGCTCCTCTCATCTTCTCTATTGTTTGTTTGAGTAAGCACGTACTGTTTTATAGTTTCTTTTGTATACTTTGCTTGTATTCTCTTCTTTATCATATTATTCCTATCATTGCAAACTTGGTTGTCCATGGAGGTGGAAACACCAAAACGGGGGTTTGACTGAGGCCGGCCCCTAAATAGGCCCCCAAAATTTTCCCTCTTTTCTGTGTGCAGGTGGAGAGATCTTGGATCAAGGTGGCAAAAAGATCATTGAGTGAGATCGTCTTTGTCACCCTTGCAGTAATCTATTTCCTTTATCAAGTTCGTCTTTACATTTCATATTTCTTAATCTTATTCTACTCTTCTCGAAACTCATAACTAGGTTGCTAGTCCACCTTTTAGAGGTTAAGTCTTGTCTCTTTAGTTTTCTAGTTGTACGGATTCCAACACATCTGTGAGATTCCATCGCACCATGATGTCATCCCAAAACCGTGCTTTTGTCCTCTAACAAAGAGCTATCAGAGATACTGAGTTGACTCTAAAGATCGACTTTCCTAGTCTACTTTCAACTTTCGGGTTTGCAAAGTGATCGAAGGATCCATAGTTCTCATCATTCTCATCCCACCCATCCTAACCTTCCTTTAAACTAAGGTAAGTTAGGGCAGCCATATTGCTCTTGGCCTTCCGTGACCTGGGGCTTTGCAGCGGTTGGTCCCCATATCTTACAAGTATAAATCATTTTGTATGCAAATGAAGGAAAAACCAATCACTCTATCTTTATATTTGTATTGTTAAGTACACTTTTAATAAAGAAACATTGTAACTTGTACACGAGAAAGAAACACAAACTATGTAGAACAAAGCACATTTGACTTGAACTAAATTGTTTAAAAGAAATACAATATCTTTCACTTACATAACATTAAAAGATTAAAAATAAAATTAATTATGTTAAATATTTTACTTATATAACACTAAAAGATTTAAAATAAAATTGATTAAGTATGTTAATACACAAAGTGTGGGCATGATGTAGACATGACATTGATCTAGAAGAATGAGAGAATTCCCCCTCATATCATTTATAGGTTAATTACTTTATGAAGGACTCCATGGATATTTTTTACTTTTACAACATGGACAAGCATCTATACAAGCTTTGCAACTTGTTTTTAAAGACATTTTAGATTGTAGCAATCTAAATCTAATGGTGGTAGTATATTTTGCAATTCATTTGGATCAATGTTTAACCCATTCCAAATTGATTTACATAGTAAAAGAGACTTATGCTCTACAAATATTAAATGGGATGTGGGTTCTTATGCCTCTTTAATGTTTCTATATTCATTCTTGAACATGCATTTTATTATTCAAGCAAAGCTTGAAAGAAGAGAGAATATACTCAACCCACAAATGGATGAATGAATGAATGATTTTAATTATGTCCATGAGACCCACTAGTATTTCAAACCCAAGAGATGAAATTGAAAAACTACCTTTGCCAACACAACAAAACCACTGCTGACCCCACCGTACTACCTCCTATTGGTTTCAATCTCATTTCTGATTTTGTTTCTTCTATTGTGTAGTTTGATCAGGTAACTTTTTTTTTTATCAATCTTCTCCTCTTCAAACAAAGCCACTAAAGGTTTGACTTTTTAAAAATATTAGTAACTATATTAGATGTCCTCGTAAGCTTTACACTGCATAATGTAGTGTCACTCTATCTCCACTAAACCCGAAGAGCAGAAACAACAACTCCTATTTGTCCACACCTCTTTGGGTATTTTCCATCTTCTTGTTTTGCATCTCAAATGGTGTGAGCTAGTTCTTAACTGAGCTATTAGCATTTTAGCCTTCTACTTTATATCTACCCCTATGTAGAATTTTTGTTTGTGATCACAAGTAGGGTTAAAATGCAAAACATAGTGTTCACTTTTCTGGCCAAGTTGCTTCAACCACATGGTGTTTTTGACTTTCTTTTTTACATAACTTTTCATCTTGAATTTTGTGCTTGGAAACTCTTGCATGTTGATCCCCCATTTTCTCATCCACTTTCATTTTGTTTCATCCACGTGTTCTTCCTTCTAGTTAATTTTTCTTCTACCATAGTTTTGGGCCAACGGTGTTCCTCCATATTCTCTATTCTCTGCAAATATCCTAATAAGTGAATTAACACTGAAATTTCCATTGGAAAGGCCGCAACTTCAGGTAAAACAATCTCATACATAACCATACTTTTTATTTTTAAATTACTTGTAATTAAGTGATTTTGAAGTCTTTCTATTTGTTTCCATTTTACAGCTAACATGTTGCTGCCCCAAAACTAGACTTGGTTAACAGAAAATTGGCAACCTATAAAAATAATCATAGAAAAAATACATGTCACGACTAGTCCCTAAGCATTGAATTGGAAATGATAAGCCATGTTATGGGATTGGGGTTTGTTTGCATAGACTCATCAATTTATTGTCTCTCTCCTCTATAGAGCTTATTCCTTCATGAGTTATTTGAGTTATTGGTCAGTTTTGATCTAATGATATTTTATGCAAGAGAGTTTTAATTATTCCTCCCAAAAGGGAGATAGAACAATAGTTGACCGCCATACAACTGGATGGAAATTTAGGGTGCTTACTTGCCTTCTCTTTAATGGCTACAGTAGATTACAAACTTAAATTTAAAGTAGGTTGTGAGCTTAAACAAGATTCATTTGTTATTGAATGATTAAACATTGATTCCAGATCCTAATCTAATTTTTTTTAAATGGATGAGACCAGGACAAAATCAATTACTAATTGTAGTTTTTCTATTTTGAGTTAATTAGATGTCCATGTGTGGGCCCTCCACCTAACTGTGTCAATACCACACAAAGGAAAATGCATGGCCTTTATGGATTCCCAAATCAATGATCATTAGGTCCTTGCTCTTTTGTTAAATATTTAAGGAAATGGAGCCAATAAAAGAAAAAAGGTTGATTCTTTACTCTTTAGATAAAATTATAGTTTTTGTTGGTGTAAATAGGTATTTTACTTATTACACTTTACTTAAGCTTACTAAGGGAATGCATATCATTGTAGTTTTCACTTGTGACACCTATTTATTTGCATCATGCATCTAGGTTTGTGCATGCATAGAGAGATATGAGTTGGACACCTAGGGAAGTGTGTGGGAGAAATTCCACTCTTTGTGGTGTGATCTAGTTATCACCTTTTCATCTCCACCTTTCATGGCATGATAATTCCACTTTAGGTGGGTGATCAACCTTTCATGAAATTATCTATTATTTCTCTCCACCTACCCTGCACATGATTGTGCCACTTGTCTCATTCATGGCCCTTCATTGTGTCCTAGCTTGCCTTTATAAGAAAGCCTTGTACATACATGTTTGGTCAACTGTCTTGATGCATATTGAGAATACTATCATCATATTCTCTCAATATATCTCTCTCTTTTGTGCTATCTTTGATCTCTAGATCCTATTGTTGCTTTTCATAAGTTCTTACATTGTATCAGAGTAGTTGGAGGTTCTTTGCATAGCCATTATTGGGAGATCTTCGTTTGTGTGAAGGTGGTCAAGAGGAAAATATGAGAAGCAACATCATTTTAGTGTGTCCTCGACCAGATCTGACCTCTAATTCGGATTCAGAAGGCTGTTTCCAGTTAGGATAGCCTTTTGTTTCATCAAAATCCGACATCGGGAGCTCTAGATCGAAAAAAATCGCCTATTTGGGTTTTTTTTCAATTTTCTGAAAATTTCTATAATTTTGAAAAAAAATATTTTTTCAGGAAATTTAATTTTTGAGGTTCATAATATTTCTGGCAAAAAATATATTCGTCAGAATATTTTTGAATTTTGAAAAATTATAAACCCCCATTTATTTTTTGGAAAAATTTGTCAATTTTTGAAAAGAAATTTCTAATTAAATTTCTTTGTAAATCAAAAATAAAAAATTCAAAAAATGAAAAGAAAAATTCAAAATTCAAAAAAAAAAAAACAAGTTTTTTTTGCAGGTTGTACCTACGTATCGTAGAGTACCGCAGGTACCAACCTACCATGTGGCATGGGTAGGCGGCCCTACCAAGCGCGACCCTTGTCGTCCCTCTCCCGACAGCAACCGGAAATCAGCAACCCGACACCCGAAAAAATTCTCAGCGGCATTAGAAAACAAACTGCCGGGCGAAATTGTAGAATCCAGTAACGGAAGATTATGAAAACCGGCGAAAATAACCGGCAGTCGACGATAGTATATTCTAGTAGAAAAAAAGAATATTTTGTCAACCAGAAAACTTTTTCCAGTAGAAGGAGCAATGGTGGTTGTGACGGCCAAACGAACGTCAAATATAACATCATAGATTGTTGACGTCATAATGACGCCATCAAGCTTTTAAAAAATTTAGACCCCTCATGGATGAGCAGTTACATTTTTCAGTCCAACTTCGGAGGCTAATATCTTGCTCATTTTTGCTCCTTTTTTTGAGCAATTTTTTTTTTATTTGGGCTAATTTTTTGTGCTCTTTGCAGTGGTTTGATCGGTTTTTGGTTTTGACGTCTGGTTTTTTCAGAAAATTCAATTTCTCACAGGTGTAGCTGAGTTGTCACCATTTTTGCAATTTTCGAGGCTCCGTACAAGCAAATACAAACTCCTTTTCAGGTGTCATTTTTTTGAAAGTACATGAAATTTTGTCTACTTCTTGAATATGCAATCAGTTTGAAGCAATCTTGAGTGGATTTTGTACTTTCAACATATGGTCTTTTTTGGTCTATTTGGCACTTGTATTGCATAGATATGAATTTAGGTCTTTGCTTCATTTTTCTAGTCTATTATCATCCTATTTATGGCAAGTTGTAAAATCAGAAATCATAAGTCCACTTAACCAAGTTGCAAGTGGCCTATTGTACACGCACTAAATTATAAAGTGACAAAATCAGCTTTGTTTTTTTTTTTTTTGGGGGGGTACTTTGATTGAGTGAATTTGGGGAGGTGTCTCTTGCATTATTGTGCCTATTTTCTCTCTTGTGCTCTTGCATTCCATCATGGGTTCATCTAAAGTTCCATTCTTGATTCAAGGGCTACTCAACATATGTGTTCTTCAAAGGGGCAATTTTCCTCCTTGCAGTCCTCTTCAGTGCCTCACATCTTCATTGGTGATAATACACAAGTGGAAGTTGGGGGGAAAGGTGCAATTGAGATGGGTGGTGGGACATTTGAGGATGTGCTCTTTGTTCCAAACTTGAGCACCAATCTTCTCTCCATCTACCAAATCACACATCATGGAGATGGTAAGAAAGTTGAATTCACTCCCGGCACAGTTGTGGTAAAGGAACTTGCAAATGATGCTTTGGTTGCAATGGGTCGAGCTAATCACAATGCAAGGCTTTACTCATTCTCCCATTGGGTACCTTGTGCTCCTTCTACAACATTTATTACTCATTCAAAATCATAGAGTAAGATATGGCATGAGCGATTTGTTCATCTCAACTATTGTTATCTACAACAGCTTCACACCAAGGACTTGGTTAAAGGGCTTCCTTAACTTAGTTTTTTCGAGGGCGTATCTTCAGGATGTTCTATGGGCAAGCATCCTGAAGAGAATTTTGATAGAGGGAACTCTTGGAGAGCCTTGGATCTTCTTCAACTTGTTCATAGTGATGTAGTGTGCCCATTTCCAGTGCCATCCTTTGGAAAAGCTTGTTATGTCCTCACTTTCATTGATTATTTTTCACGATACACTTGGGTCTACTTCCTTTGTCATAAAAGTGAAGTATTTGACAGGTTTATCAACTTCAAAGCACATGTTGAGAAGCAATCCAAGAAGCAAGTCAAGATCCTTCGTATAGACAATGGAAGAGAGTATGTGAACAATAGACTTGAGGAATTTCGCACACTTGAAGGAATTGACTTACAACATTTTGTTGCGTACACACCCCAACAGAATGGTGTGGTAGAAAGGAAAAATAGAACCCTCAAAGAAATGGCAAGCTGCATGATTCATGCCAGGTCTCTTGGTCCAACTTTTTGGGCAGAAGCGGTCAGTTGTGCCACCCACATTTAGAATTGGGTTCATCATAAAGCTTTGAATGGTATCACTCCTTTTGAAGCTTGGTTTGCTAGGAAACCCATTGTGAAACACTTCAGAGTATTTGGGAGTCCAACATGGGCTCATATTCCTCCACAGAAACGTAGGGCATTGGAGCCACAAAGCAGGCCTTGTATCTTTGTGGGATATGCAGATGGTGTTAAGGCATTCATAATGATGGATCCTGAGACTCATGAGATTTTCTATGAGAGGAGTGTACATGTTGACGAAAGCTCACATATCCTTGACTCTTCTACTCCTCCTCCTTCCTCCATATTTGATAGCAATGAAAGTGATTCAGATGATGATGGCTCTCTTTCCTCACCAACTCTCAAGGCTCAACCTTCGCAAGGTCCAATTTCAGTTGAGGAGCCTCGTCCTTCTACCCCTACTAGACCTCATTGGGCTCATCAAAATCTTGAGGCAGCAAGTCCACTTGTTGGGGAACCTTTGGATACTCGAAGGACTAGGTCACAACATGAGCATGAGCCTCTTCCACATGCTCTCATTGCGTCAGCTTCAGATCCACAATCCTTTAAGGAAGCCTCCGAGGTTCCTAAATGGGATGCAACTATGGAGGAAGAGTATAGTTCTTTGGTGAGGAACAACACTTGGGAATTAGTCCATCTCCCTAAGGGGAGAAATATGGTTCGATGCAAGTGGATCTATCAGACCAAATATGTAGCGAATGGGAGTGTTGATAAGTACAAGGCATGACTTGTTGCAAAGGGTTTCTCACAAGTTGTAGGAGTTGAATACACTGAGACCTTTGCACTTGTTACAAAGATGACTTCCATTCGACTGACACTTTCCATTTCCGCTTCACATGGTTGGGAAGTACATCAAATGGATGTTAAGAGTGCTTTTCTACTTGGGGATCTTGATGAGGAGATCTATATGGAGTAGCCACAGGGTTTCATCCAGGATATTTCATTGGTTTGCAGGTTGAGGAAGTCCCTCTATGGCCTTAAGCAAGCCCCTCGGGCTTGGTATGCCAAGATGGATTCCTTCCTTCTCTCCACAAGATTCACCAGGTGTCATTTAGATCAGAATGTCTACATCTTAAGGCAAGATTATGCACATTTGGTACTTGTGCTCTATGTTGATGACTTGATCATTACAGGGAGCACCTCATCCATCATTGGCAGTGTCAAAATTGCTTTGCAGGATATATTTTCCATGACCAACTTGGGCCTTCTTCAATACTTTCTTGGCATTGAGATTCTACAGTCTTCATTTGGGATTACATTATCATAGCCCAAGTATTCTCTTGATCTTCTTTCATGATTCCACATGACTGATTGTAATCCTACTCTAACTCCCTTTCTTTCAGAAGTCAAGCTTGAGGCTAAGTGCTCCACTCAACTTGTTGATGCCACTTTATATCATCAACTTGTTGGAAGTCTCATCTATTTGACTCATACACGCCCTGACATCTCTTATGTTGTTGGCATGGTCTCTCAATTTATGCAATAACCACATGAGCTTCATTGGAAAGCCGCCAAATGTATCTTGCACTACATACAGGTTACTCATCATCATGGGATTCATTATGCAGTAGATGCACAACTTGACTTAGTAGGCTATATTGACTCAGATTGGGCTGGTGATTCTGATGATTGCAAGTCCACCTTCGGCTACAACTTTCATCTTGGTTCAAGACCTGTTTCATGGTAGAGCAAGAAGTAGCATGCCATTGGTCTTTCATCAACAGAGGCTAAGTATAGGGAGGTTGTTAATGCCGCCATTGAGGCCATTTGGCTTCAACACATTCTTTTTGAGTTTGGTTTTTCCATTCCATGTATGACAGTCATTCGATGCAACAATCAAAGTGCTATTGCGATCTCCAGGAATCCCATCCAACATCAAAGGACCAAGCACATTGAGATTCATATGCACTTCATCAGGGATTTGATTCAGGATCAGTTCATTGACTTGTGCTATTTTCCGACAGCAGAGCAGGTAGCCGACATATTCACCAAACCCTTCACTAAGAGTAAGTACCATTAGTTGTGAGCTCTCTTGGGGGTGAGGAATGTGATAGGGGGAGTCACTTGACTTCTCCATTCTCTTTCATGGGGGAGACTTTTTCCTCATCTTGGGGTTTTGTCCTACTTCATTTGTACATTCATTTGTTTTCTTCTCTCTTTTGAGGGGGAGTTTTTCCCATTAGGTTTTCTCCCTTTCCTCACTTGTAAGAGATTGCATTGCATTTGTACATGGGTACCTAACATGGCCTAGTTGTCGAGACCCATCTTGCATGGTTTTCTTGAGTCTTCATTCCCCCAATTGCACTTAAGGGGGGGTGTTGGTGTAAATAAGTATTTTACTTATTACACTTTACTTAAGCTTACTAAGGGAATGCATATCATTGTAGTTTGCACTTGTGACACCTAGTTATTTGCATCATGCATCTAGGTTTGTGCATGCATAGATAGATATGAGTTGGACACCTAGGTAAGTGTGTGTTGGAGAAATTCCACTCTTTGTGGTGTGATCTAGTTATCACCTTTTCATCTCCACCTTTTGTGGCATGATAATTCCACTTTAGGTGGGTGATCCACCTTTCATGTAATTATCTATTATTTCTCTCCACCTACCCTACACATGATTGTGCCACTTGTCTCATTCATGGCCCTTCATTGTGTCTTAGCTTGCCTTTATAAGAAAGCCTTGTACATACATGTTTGGTCAACTATCTTGATGCATATTGAGAATACTATCATCATATTCTCTCATTCTATCAAAGACGATCATGCGAAATGTTTTATGGGTTGAAACGAATAGTAGATTTTGAGATTGTTGTTACGAAGGAATCATTTGATACCTTCAGTACATTATTAGGTTTTTAATGGTATGTTGGCACAAATGGGGATAGTAGACTTAAGGAAGGAAGAATTATCTTTTGCCATCAAAAAATAGAATAGTCCATATATATTTAGGAGTAGATGATGAGCTTATTATTTGTCCTATTTATTTCACCATTCCTTTTGATTTAATCCATGCTTGTGATGTTATAATATCACTCCTAAGATATTTATTAACTTTACCTTGATTCCCTAAAGCATTAATTATGATTAATGATGATTTATAAACATTTGTATGTTTTAGTTAGTTGATGCTAAATTATGATGATATTTTTATGATGAACGATAATTATTAAATGTCAAGTATTTTTAGAAGGATTCAAATATCATTTGTGGAAGGAATAAGTCATTCATGCCGCTGAAAAGAAGAGAAACAAGTTGACATTTGTCAACATTTAGTTGTTGCTGGAAAAGTGCAAAAAAATTCAAAAAGGCAATTTCAGTAAAATGGGCATATCTCCCTCATTTCTTAATGAAATTCAAATTTTCAAAAAGATTTGGAAATATGAAAAGGAGGAACACGAAACCCAAAAAGAATTTGAAGAGATACACAATAATAAAGTTGTTAATGACATAAGTTGACTAAGTAAAAAGTGGCACCTGGGAAGGGAGAGATTTAGTCCAACCTCCACCATTTATTATACTTCGAGTTTTAACTTGAAAATAAGTTGGATATGAGTTGCCAAATATTTATATCCATCAACAAATCTCCAAAAAATCAATTTGATAATAAAAGAGTTCAAACAAACTTTTTTTCCAATTAGCCAGATGAAAAGTTGTAATAGGACTCTAGTGTCCAGTCATTGTATTTGTGTCATTTGAAGAATAATCCTTTTCCTTGTTTGAAGGAATGATGGGACCCCTATTATATGCTTTTTAGCCTATATATTTGATTATGTAATAAAAAAAAAAGATAGAGAACATAATATAGGGGAGAAATCAATTTATTATTTTTAGTCACCTGCAACCATTGTTGAAGGCACCCACAACAACTATTGTGCAGAAAGGTTTTTTTTCGGCATTAATTGCATTTTGTTTAAGTTATTGAATTTTAGTTATTCTTTCACACAAAGATGATAGATTAGAAGTTTCTCATGGTGCACATACAGTGAAGAACCATCATAATTTTACAAACCTTGGTTGATAATTTAATGTAGACTTGCAATGTCAAGTGGACTATTCAGCTAGGTACACCCTTGAATTGTGTAATTTGACCAAGTCCACAACACATTAGTTAGACTCTACATTTTTTGTGTTTTTTTCGAGGATGGTGTCAAGCCATGAGAATCTCTAGGTTTCTTAAAAAATCTTCCTTGTTTTTGTAGAATCATAATTTCTATTCAAAGCACTTATGATTATTAATCATTTTTAAAGTTACCACAATCAGATTTAGCAACAAAAAAATGGATTAGATTGATATGCTTGAAAAGAGTAAATTGGAAATCAATGAAGATATGTTCTCTAACATCATAGAAGAATTTTCTTCAAGAATTGATGCTAAAGAGGACAACCGTGTTTTGCAAAATGAAGAATTTATTATACACAAGGTTGTTGGTCAAGATGGATGCGATATCAAATCAGAACTCCTACTTGAAGAAGAGAGTTGCTATGAAGTCAAAACCAGTATTCTCATGTAGAAAAGTAAAGAGATTGAAGAAGACCAGTTTTGGGATTACATAGAGGTGTTTTTATCAAATTTAGATGCAACACCAATATCTTTTGTAGAGAAAAAACATGAGCATCTGCAAAAATTTCTATGTTGCTATCAAAACAAGCAACCAATCAGTATGAAACCAATCATGAGGGTTCAAAATTTGTTCTTACACATGGATGTCCTATCAGAGATCTAGCTGAAATGGAGGCCACAAAATCATCACAAGTCATGCTTGCATTCAAGAATGAAGTTACAACTAAAGATGAAGTTGAATACATAGTTGCAGTTAAAGAAGAATGATCTCAACTTACTTATTTCCTTCAAAACAAAAGTATGTATTGTCAAAATGAAGTAGTAAGTGAGTTTATTTATGTATGTTAAAAATTATTGTAATTGTTTATTAATTTTCTACTTATGTTGCACCTCTTTTTGATTTCTCACAAGTATGCGAAGCATTGTAAGTTGCTAAGGAAAGGCATCTATTTCACAGAATCAGTCAATGGTTTTGTTTGATCAAGTTTTATTTGTTGGTTAATGTAGGTTAGGATAGTTTTTTTATTCAATAAGTGTTGTTGCACAATGTATTATATGTCTTTTTCTCCAAATATTGAAGCATGGTTAGTTGGGTGTTGTCCAGTGTAGTTTGTTTCCCCATTTCTTCTTGTTTAAATGACTATTTCAAAATTATTCATAGATGGTTGTTTGGTCATATTCCAAAGTCATTTTTCTTTCAACGTTGTGATTCATGTTTGTCAAAGATTTTTTTTCCATTAGGTAGTTGGTTCTTCATGAGATCAAGAATGTCTATTCAATTGGTGTTGTTCAATTGATCTAATCAAATTTTATTCAATGGTAATGGACTGCATCTAAAGTTACATTAGAATTCATTGGATGGGTAGACATTTTTTGCAGTGAACAACCAAGAAACCTACAAAAACTATCGATGATAAATTTGCAACCACTCTTAAAGGGACCTGTACATTCAACTATTCAGGAACATGCACTTTTAGTTATTCACCAAGTTTACAGCTTTTCACTACATCATAGCAGGTACTTACATTTATGATTCTCATTCATTAGTAATATTTATCATTTTTAGTTAATTAATTACCTATTCATTACAATATGTTCATCAATTATCATTGTTCTAATTACATGCTTCATATTTGATTTATTTTGTCACTCGCATCCATGCATTGGCATTTGAGTACAAATGACCTTTCAGCTAGGGAGAAATGTGCATGCCTTGTATTATTGTCCTAGACCACGGGACGATGAGCTTAGTTGTATATTTTCATACCTACCTCCTACATTCATGACTATGTTGCTTCAATTGACATATTATTCTATTGATTTTCCTTTTCCATTATTGCCTCAAAGTGACAAAAAATAAAAGTATTTAGGGGCGGCTATAGTAGATGTTAATCATGTTATCTCAAGAATGAATTAAAGAGAGAATATGGAGAGACATCCATATAGAAATGTTTATATCTTCATGAAAAAGAAGGCAAGATAAATTCATTGGATTTCATGTTGGTCGCTTTCATGTCTAACCGATGTCCATCTCTTGCTTGAGGATAAGAAAAACTTTAGTTGGGGGGAATGATGAGCTTATTATTTGTCCTATTTATTTCACCATTCCTTATGATTTAATCCATGTTCATGATGTTACAATATCATTACTAATATATTTATGAACTTTACCTTGATTCCCCAAAGCATTAACTATGATTAATGATGATTTATAAACATTTATATGTTTTAGTTAGTTGATGCTAAATTATGATGATATATTATGATGAATGATAATTATTAAATTTCAAGTATTTGTATAAGGATTAAAATATCATTTGTGGAAGGAATGAGTCGTTCATGCAGCTGAAAAGAAGAGAAACGAGTTGACAGTTGTCAACATTTAGTTGTTAGTGGAAAAGTGTAGAAAAAGTAGAAAATGCAGTTTCAATAAAAGGAGCATATCTCCCTCGCTTCTTAATGAAATTCAGTTTTTCAAAAAGATTTGAAAAGCTGAAAAGGAGGAGCACGAAACCCAGAATGTGTTTGAAGAGATACACAATAATAAAGGAGATGTTAATGATAGAGGTGTTGGAAATACAATTGTCGTTGCACCAAAAGATTGACCTGTTAATGCCCGATACAATTGTGAGAGTTAATGGATCCACGAGAGGCAGTTAAGCCATGTCAAGATTCTCAAGGGGAGCGCTGACCATCTGCCAACAAACTCCCCCTCAACGTTACCCGAGGGGATTCGAACCCGGCACCTTCGGCTCTGATACCAATTGTTGGAAACATAGTTGTCGTTGCACAAAAAGATCGACCTGTTAATGCTCGACACGACTGTGAGAGTTAACGGATCCATGAGAGGCGGTTAAGCCATGTCATAAATCCTGAGGGGAGCGCTGATCATCTGCCAACAAGAGGTTGGCTAAGTAAAAATTGGCGACTGAGAAGGAAGAGATTTAGTCCAACCTCCACCATTTATTATACTTCAAGTTTTAACTTGAAAATAAGTTGGATATGGATTTCCAAATATTTATATACATCAAAAAAATTCCAACAAGTCATTTTGATCATAAAAGAGTTCAAACAAACTCTTTTTCTAATCAACTACATGAAAAGTTGTAATAGGACTCTATTGTCCAGTCATTGTATTTGTGTCATTTGAAGAATAATCCTTTTCCTTGTTTGAAGGAATGATGGGACACCTTTTAGATGCTTGTTAGCCTATATATTTGAGATTGTAATCAAACAAAAGATAGAGAAGATAATATAGAAGGAGAGAATTTAGTTTATTATTTTTAGTCACCTACAACCATTGCTGAGGGTACCCGCAACAACTACTATGCAAAAAGGTTTCTTTTCAACATTAACTGTGTTTTATTTAATTTATTGAGTTTTAGTTATTCTTTCACACAAAGATGATAGATTAGAAGTTTCTCATGGTGCACATATAGTGTAGACCCATCATAAGTTTACAAACCTTGTTTGATAATTTAATGTAGGCTTGCAATGCCAAGTGGATTGTTTAGCTAGGTACACCCCTGAATTGTGTAATTTTACCAAGTCAAAAACACATTAGTTAGACTCTACAATAGATATAGACAAACCATATATCAAAGAAATCACTTTGGAAGAAGATGAGGAGGAAAACACTAAATTACTCTACTGCATTAGCAAGCTATCAAAAATGACCTAATTGAAAAACCTAACATAAAAGGGGAGATAAAACTGGAAAGAAATGATGGGAGCACAGATAGTGATGGAGTCTTAAATGTTTGTCTCCAAGAAAAATCAAAATTAACATCCTAGAAGGTATATGGATTCATAAGGGCGTTTATGATCCACAAACAATCTCAAAACTTACCACAATGTACTACAAACACATATAAAGTACCACAAAATAATGGGAATGAAATATAAGATACCCCTCAATTAACCCCAAAATATCATGAAAATTGAATCATATTTCAAGGGGTATCACCCATATTAAGTAGCCCAAATACTCAGGGGTCGGTGATTTCAATGACTACTTAGAAGACATGAAATAGAACTTTGATAGGGAAGACTTGAGGATTGCCATACTACAAGATATCCTATTATGCAATGCCAAAGGATGGTGGAAGACCCACCAGGACAATATTCCTAAATGGCATGAATTCAAATTTTGATTTGAACAAGGTACCTACCAGAGGAAGGAGAATAGAAGATCATTCCAAAATATAATGGTTCAATTATATAGAAAGAACACTTAGAGATTTTTATAACATGGAAAGGTAGAAGAGAATATGATAATAGGTTATACATGTAAATATTCTACTAGACCCTATAAACACCATTAGTGCAAACCTGGTATATTAACTAGGAAAGAAATATAAAAACTAGACTAGGGGAACTCTAGCAAGACTTTATTCATGCATTCTCCTTCTATGATGAAAATGAATATATTCACACATTATTACTCAAGATAAAGGATATTATATTCAAACCTGTGGAAGAAAAAAAAAAATTATGAACATAATCCACCACCACCACCAAAAAAAGGAGTATGGAAGCTCATTGAGTGGATAGAAAAAGAAAACCAATTCCCAAGAAAATAGTGTTGCACAACACATTAGGAAGATGAAGAAAATAACACCAAGTTGGATATACAATTATCACAATGGGAAAGATAGATCCAAATGAATAATGAATCCAAGAGGAATTACTATAACCAACCCCTAAAATTAAGAGAGGAAAATATAACCACCACAAATAATCCAAAACTAGCAAAAATTAGGGATTATTGGGATGACAAAGTGGTCATGCAAGTGCCTGAAATACTATCAGAGAATGAAGATTTATTTCCCCAAAAATTTACTGAGCTGAAAAGCATTAAAGAAGAAGCAAGGGTAATGTGGATTCAGCAAAAGGAAGAAGTTAAACCACAAAAGAAAAGACCTTGCCAATTAAATGCAAACATGAAAAATAAAGTTAAAATAGAATTGGATAAAATGTTGAAAGCAAAAATCATCAAGCCAATGGAAGATGTGGATTGGATAAATCCTATGGTGGTTAAAAAAAAAAAGAGAGAAATAAGAATATATGTGGACTTTAGAGAGCTTAAGAAAGCATGCATTCATGATTTGTTCCCCACACCTTTTACAAAAGAAATATTATAATTAGTAGCGGGGAGAGAAATATACTCCTTTAGGGATGGGTTCTTTGGATACGACCAAGTAAAAATTAAGAGGACCAACTGAAGACTACTTTTTTTACTGAATAGGGATCATATATATATAGTAATGCCCTTTGGGCTAAAGAATGCTCCAATAGTTTTCAGCTACATAATGGTCAACACATTCAAGGATTTTATACATGATTTATTGGAAGTATACTTAGATGTCTAGATAATATATGGGTTAGTCAAATATTATATACAAACCCTCTACACAATGTTAGATGTATAAATTTATAAATCTCTCTAAGTATAAAAAAGTGCATCTTTATGATACCCTTTGGCACACTTCTAGGCCACATAATTTGCAAGGAAGATTTGATGGTGGAACCTCTAAAAGTTGAACTTATTATTACACTACCACCACCAAAAATAACACCAAAATTAAAAAACTTCTTAGGATAGATAGGACACCACCACAAGTTTATTAGAGGATATGCAACAATTTCAGCCCCATTAGAAGAACCATTAAAAAAGAAATCCAACAAAGTTATTGAATGGATGAAACAATGTTAGTAGTCATTTGATACACTCAAGAAAAATATTGTAGAAGTATATGTTTTGATCTTCCCATACTGGAAATCCACCTTCAATGTCCATGTGGACGCATCTAGCATAGCTATAGGAGTAGTTCTAGCACAACCTAGAGGAAATAAAGATCATCCTAGAGCTTTTGCAAGTAGGAAAATCTCATAGGAATATAAAAATTACACAACAATAAAAAGAGGGGCATTGGAAATGGTGTATGTACTACAAAACATTAGACATTGCCACACAATTCACCTTCTACATCGATCATGAACCATTAAAATTTGTATTATATAGGCTAGTAATTCAAGGAGTAATATGTAGATGGTCGTTATTGTTTCAAGAACTCAACTTCAATATTATGGTCAATCCAAGGAAGAACAACCAAGGCCCTAACGATCTCTCTAGAATTGAGACCACAAAAGAACTAGATACCAAGAGGAAGATCTTACTAGCACAAACCTATTTATATTGGTTGTGGTACCTTGGGAACTTCATGATGTAGCCTCACTACTCTCTACAAGAAAATATCCATCATATATGTCCTTACAAGATAAAAAAAAATACTATTGTGAAAGTCTCTACCTTACACACATTAATTGAAGGAGAATTATATAAATTAGGGAGAGATGATATTATTTGAAGAGTAGTGTATGAGAATGAAAGAGAAGAGATACTTAGAGAACCTCATGAAGGGATATTTGGGGGTCACAAGTCAAGAGAAGCTACTATAAAGAAAGTAAAGTTGGAAATACTTTGGTGGTCAACTCTCCATAAAGATGCAAAGCAATATGCCAAATTGTGTGGCATATGTTAGAGGGTGGGGAGACCTACCACAAGAGATGAAATGCCCTTGTGGCCAATCTTAGTTCAAGTTCCATTTGAGAAGTGGGATGTAGACTTTAATGGACTAATAGACCCATCGAAAAAACATTATAAAGCCAAATTCATCATTAATAGTGTGGAACATCTAACTAAATTGGAAAAGGAAAAACAAAAACATATTGTCTCAAAAAGACTTACAAAATTTCTATATGAGAATATTATCACCAAATTTGGCTACCCAATCAAAATCACCACTAATCATGGAAAACACTATGAATAGAGTTATTGTGGAGTTGATAAAATAATTATTCTAACACACAATAAAAGCACTCCCTACTACCCTCAAGCTAATGGAACAAGTGAATCCCTCAAAAAAAATAGGAACCACTCTAACCAAAATGTGCAACAATAACAAAAAGGATTGGGATATGAAGATACCAACAATACTATGGGCATATAGGACTATAAATAAAAGATCTACTAAATTTACCCCATTTGAATTAGTATATGGATTATATTCAACTTTACCACTAAACTTTATAATTCCCAATTTTTGTATCTCACTCATAGTAAGAATTGGTGAAGAGGAATCCTTAAAGAAAGGGATACAAAAATTGGAGAGTAAAATGAAAATAGACTATTGGTTGTCTACCATCAAAATCTGGAGTGGACAAAACAAGTGTTGACATGATATAAATCTAAGACATAAATCATTGTACAAAAATGACATGGTGTTGCTTTATGATAGAATTTTTATTTTAAAAGGTAATTAAAGGTTAGATGGTTGCACACATACTACATTGATAATATTTTAACCTCCCAAGCAATAAAACTAAGGACACTTGATGGAAAGATTACAATGTTATGTGAACAAAGAAACATTAAAACATTACCATCAACCCATAAGGTAAAAAGTAAAACTTAATAAAACATTTTTTATTTTATGTACTATAGTTGTACCATAGATGCATTATAGAACAATGACCTAACCTACCAAAAGAAGATGTAGAAAGATAACGTCTTGAAAAGTGTGGGAAGATGGACACATGGCTATAAAAATAAATGCACTTCTCATCATTGTGTGATTATAAATTTACATAGCTACACACCATTGGGTTAGAGTAGGATCATAATGGGCCAAATAGGGCCTCTAAGTGGCAATGAAAATGCAAAAAAATAGACTTAAGAAACTTCACATAAGAATTTGAATGTTATTAACATAATTTGAAAAATATGTAAGAATAAAATTGGTAGCAAAATTAAATATAGTTTGTGCGTTACTAGGATTTTTTTGGAAAAAAATAATTTTATTTGGTGAAAATTTGAAATTTCAATGTAATAGTACTTTAAATTTTGAAGCTTGTCCAACCAACCTAAGTATATAATTAGTTATTTTTTTGTAATTTTTAAAGTAAATAATTAGTTATGAATTTTTTAGTAGGAATTTTAAAAATATTAAAAACCATTTATCCGACCACCTTAGCTTGGTCAAAAATTATGATTTTTTAACCTATAGTTTGTAAAGCATAGAGTGTGATACATCTTTCAAATTTGAAAAATACGTAACCATTTAAAAGTTATAGATGTTTTCTAATCAACATATCAATCAAGACTTTACATATATTACATGTAGAAAATCAATAATTATTATCTATGAAATTCAAAATAAAGCATATCATATATTGGTAGAATGTTGACAATTTTTTGAATAAACCCTTTTCGTTTCATCAAATTCAGATTTAAAAAAGGTCATCAACATGAAGGGTGAAGTCTGAGAAACCACTGGACCCCTTCTAAGCATGTTGGGGCAATTGAATTTTTAGGTTTGACACCCACAAGACAAATCCCAAAGCACTTCAGAGGCAAAAAACAATGTAAAAAAAAAGAATAATCCATCAATAATGAATATTCAAAAGAAATAGATATCCTATCTATTTCTTAAGCTTAAAAAGTGGATATCTATTTCTTAAGCTTAAAAAGTGGATATGATATCCGTTTTTAACTTTCTAAGAAACGGATATATATTTCTTATATTTTTTTGGTTGACTATAGATTAAAATTTGAAATATCTTATAATATTAATATTAATACAAATATTTATATATATTTAAAATATTAATATATGATAAATTGATATATACTAGGATAGATTAATATTAATATGTATTATATTATATAATACAAATATTATGAATTGTTGTAATGGAGTTTTAAATATCATATTTATTACAACAAAAGTATAAATGAACTACAAGGAACTGAGATCAATATATACATCTCTCTCTCTCTCTCTCTCTCTCTCTCTCTCTCTCTCTCTCTCTCTCTCTCTCTCTCTCTCTCTCTCTCTCTCTCTCTATTTCCCTCTCTCCTTCACCTTTCCTCTCTACTTCTCGTTATTTACACTCAGCCTCTCCCTCTCTACCTACCTTTCCCTCAATCCCTCCCACCCTACCTCTCTACCTACCTCTCACTCCCTCCCACCTCCCCCCTCTCTACCTCTCTTTCCCCTTCCCTCTCTACTTCTCTTTATCTCCCCTCACTCTCTCTCTACCTACCTCTCCCTACCTCCCTCCTTCCCTCTCTCCCTCTCTCTATCTGTCATGGTCTCGAAACAACAACACTAAAATAACCCAAGCATTAAAATACAGATAAATAAATAAAATGAATAGCAATATAAATATTAACAATTTAACTATTATTATATAATCATTATAATATGATGAGCATATATGAAACTAATATAAAAATAAATATATTTATAATAAATTTCATTTATAAATTATATTAATATAAACATAAAATGATATGTGATATCTTATTTTATTTAATACCACAACTATGTCATTCCCAACTCTCAGAACACAATAGTGATACATAATTATTTGTAAAAGGAATCTTGAATTAAATAATACCTAAAATCTTGATAGGGGTTGACTATGGGCTGACTCACATTATAAGACAATCGTTGACCAAGGAACTTCGGAATCAATTGATGCAAGTGTCTAAGATATGGACTGCTAATGGTTAATATAATGAAAACTATAATTTAATTATATAATAATCATAGCATTAACATGAAGCACTTGAGGATGAAGGGATATGTCCCTCAAAAAAATAATAAATAAATAGAAGAAGGTGACTCTTCCCCGAATGAGATATAAAAGGTAGCAAGGAGGAGAAAATGAGGATATATGGAACATACACCCACATACTTGTAAAAAGGTAGATATTAATACATATACAAAGGAAACGACTAAGAAGAATATGGAAGATGAGTGAAGTGTGAGGATTGTTGGCGTTTCAAATCACACCTCTGGAATGCATTCTGGAAACATACAGCTATGTGCAGTAAACTGCTCTTCGAATTAGGAGGGGAAGCTCCCTCTTTTGCTAAGTTGCATAAAGAAAGTAATCTAAACTTAATTACGCCTATCTTTTTGGTTCAGCTGCGAGAACACAAGGTTATAGAACACTAGATGTTGCGGCTAAGGTTTTCCCTTTAATGAAACTAGACGGCTACAACTTAACCTACGCTTAAAACGCTTCTACCCTCTCAAGTAAATGCAGAGCAAGAGAGTTTAGAAATGGACGAGTTTGATTTCTGACAAAGATACTTAAACAAACTTTTCTTCAATGTACATTTTAAGGCAAGCTGAAAAAGAGATCATAAAAGTATTACGGAAATATGAGACTTTTATTTCATGAGCAGCAAAGTAAGCTTCAAGATTTTATTTACTCACACTTCTAACACAAAACAATAAACAAAAATCTGAAATATTTATATCGAGGGCAGCAAAGCAAGCTTCAAGATTTTATTCACTCAAACTTCTGGAACAAAGATTACAATTTCGAGACAACAAGTTGTAGCAAAATACTTGCAACATGTGATCAACTTGATTATAATTGACACATAACACATGCACTAAAGAAGGATTTGTAGCTAAGGAGGCATGCAAAATTTCTCTTTACACAAAGTGAACTGACACTAGATGATAAAAAACATGAAGGCATAAGCTCAGTGATTCTGTTATCACAAGCACGGCTAAACTAAAATGAGCAAACACTGCTCTTATTTATAACTAAGAAGAGGAGTAGGGAACCCTAAAATCTCCTTTCTTTTACAACTACTGCTTGCCAAAATGAAAGCTTTATTTCTAAATCTAGAACAAGATAAAACATCTAAACCCTAGAAAGCATCTAAAAATGGAAAGTGCCAACTCATGACAACTTGTTACAATTGTTTTCTTTCTATCCTCAAAGAATGGATAAGAATTGAGACAAGAATAGAAAGAAAGAATGGAATATTTTCTAGAAGAAAGAAGATTTAAATCTCGATCACATCTGCTAAAAAGTGGGAAACTTCATCTGTAGTAGGAGTGTTGATTCTATTAATAGCAAAATGCCGCTTTCCCAAGATTTTTTTGCCATCTGCAGTAAATCTCAGGAAATATTCACTCTCATTGGCCACTTTCTCAAACTGTGTTGGCATCATGGAAATCATCTTCATTCTTCCAACACTGCCATGCAAGACACTCTGAAACTCTGTTTGGACTACATCAAACCCAATGTATGAACCATCCTCAAGGCAATACTGACAAGGAATTGCTGCAACAAATTCTCTAATGAACCTAAGAGTATCAATGACTCTTTGTTTATACACTGCAAACTTCTCAGATATTCTAACATATGTATTTACCTTGAAAAGATGACTTTTTTTCCACTCCAGGATTTGTCTTTTATGTTCCCTCACAATTGTAGAGCCATAATCCATCTCTAAATCTGCAATTATGATTTCCTGCATTGGCTTGAACTTGGCTATCAGCTGCTCAAAAATCCTAGATACCTTGACGTAAGTCATGAGCTTTGTATCTTAACTGGAAGACCTATGTTAGAACTCCTTTTCCTCTGTTGATGAACTCTTAAATCCACTCTTGAGTTTGTTTACCACAAATAGCTAACTGCCTTAATTGTTGCTGATCAACTGGTGTTTCTAAGACTTGAGGCAGTAACTGAGTTGTTTGTGAGGTGCCTTGGATAAGATTTGATATGTATAACTGGAGTTTATGATTTTCAGTCTTGAGGGTTGTGTTGTCTTCTCCATCTTTCTGCACTCTTTCTTGGATATTCTCTATTACCATCTTAAACAAACTCATATCAGCATGTCTGGTAATTTTACCAAGGTTTGCTTTGACCATTATGAAATCATCAACATCCACCACATCCCTGATTTTATCTTCAAGAGGCGTAGCTGTATCCATGACCATTTCAACCTCAAGATTCCTCTCAAAATGCATTTGTTTCTTGGCCTTCTTTTTGGGTGCTTCCTGATATATACTGAGGTCATCATCAATCACCTAATACGAAGGCCTTCTTCTCATCCTTCCCAAGGATCTCTCAAGCCAAGATGTGGTATCTCTACTAACATCCAAGGGAGGAATAATTGTAACATTGGCATCTATCTCCTCATCTTCCAAATCAATGTGAATTGGCGAAGACCTAGGAGATGGTAAAGGATTTTGTATCAAAGGCTCATCATGTACTTCTTCTTGAAGTATGGGCTTTGGTGGAGGAACTTCTGTTTCAGCTGTAGGTTGCTCCTGTATAATAGTTCCTGTGTAGTCCAACCTCCTTTTGGCACTCTTTGCTGATCTACTGCCCTTTGTGACCTCTTGAGACTGAACTTTTTCTTTGTTCTTTGTTTGCGCTCTTGAAGAAGAGGGAAGAGATGAATGTTTCTTTGGCAGCTCTGCTACTGGAATGGACTCTCTTCTTTTGAGGATTAAGAAATTATTTCTATACTCTACCACTTGTCATGTCCTTTCTTCCACTGTACTGCATTCTTGGTGAGCCCAATTGACCTATGGAAGAGGTTGTTGCTCAACCTAATTTATTGTATAGGTTGGGATAATTACATCTCCATCATCCTCTGACAACCCCTCAATATCTTATGATAAGCAATATTTCATCTGATGAAGGGTTAACCTACTGTTACTTCTCCTTCTCACCTCATACTCGTCTCTGCAATTAGCCCAAAATTCTTCAAGTGCGGGCACATGAGCATAGTTTTGACCAAGTCAAGATGCATAGAAGCCATGGGGATCATATGATCATCTCTCACTAAAAGTCTTGAGACCAAATTTTTCTAACTCATTACCCATTAGTTTAGCTTCTGCAGATGATCTACAAGTGTAAATACCTAAAGCAAAAGGAAAGTCGAAGGTTGGTTTCTTCTTATTACATAGACAAGTGTGAACATTTGATACCTGTTTGAATAATTCCATACGCACTACCTCATCTGATGGATACCTCGGTAACATAAGTGGAGTTCCTGAATAACCGTACACCCTTAGGTAAGTGAAGGTGGAAAATTGAATAAACCATTCATCCCATTTTGATATTGCAGCCCTGACAATAGATGAGATGAGAACATGTAGCCCGTTGTCTAGGTCTCGCACTGTGTAGATTAAGATTGCTTCATTCACCCATTTGTAATGATGTGATTCAACAGTGAACTCCAACTGAGTGTAATAATTGTAGACATGTTGAACATTTAGAGAAATCTTCGTGTTTAACCCTCTGAATTTACCCTGATAGGCAACCAAGTAGACTAGGTAGGAGACCATGTGGAATGCATGTTTATTGAAATACTTAGTTATTGGATGGTGTAGGAAATCACTGATCAATGTAGGCCAGTCATAGAACTCAGTCTTCTTCATTATATGAGGTATAGCGTCCAACATCCAAGGCTGAAAATTTGTTGCATCTGCTTGACCAGTAACCCAGTTGTGTAGAGTGATTATTATAGAAATTCATCCTTGAACTATCCTCTTCCAACATCCTTTGGCAATGTGGTATGTTTCTCTTTCAGCCACCTGTGTGCAATCTTCTTGTTGTACTTATCTTGATGCTCTTCCCATATCCTTTCACATTCTTCTATGTTGATGGTAACACTCCCAGGCCATGGTGGAATGGAGAAGCATTTCTCAATCATGTCTGGCTTTAGGCTGCATATGATTCTTCCACCAACTGACTGTATTTCCCTTGTGGCTGGATTATAATGCTTGATGCAAGCAATTATGAACTCTAGGCTCTATAGTGAGAAAGGTATGGATGCTGCTGCAAGGAGACCTGAATGACCAAGATGCCTAATGGAGGTGTTTCCTGCATCTTCTAAAGGACATATATTGAACACTGGCTTGATATGATGCAAGTCTATCTCGGCTCTTTCAACGAAATCATGGTACAACACTGATTTGGTTTTGAAATCTACGGGAGTGTACTCTATTCTGTAAAACTTAAAGATTAACAGTAAACATGCCTAGGCTCTGATAATTTTTAGAAAACTTTCTAAATTTAGCTTGCTGATTTTTCTTCCTCAAACAGACGAAATTTTGAGATTTTTTTCTGAGATATGGGTTTTGATTAGAATTTTGTTACAAGCCAACCCAGATCGTCCATTTTTGAAAATATGAGGTGAAGATTGAAAAAGCAGCAAACCCTAATTTTCTCCAAAAAAAGCAAAAAAATTTGGCATATGGTTATTGTTCTTGAGCATATTTTGGATGAACCCAGTTGATTAGATTTTACAAACCCTGGCTGCTAACTGAAAAAGCAACAGCTTTAAGTTTCTCTGAAAAAGCTATGATATGGGTTTTGTTTAGAAGAAGGTTTAGCATAGACTCAAAAGATTAGAAATGGATGAATTTGAAGTTTAACCTGACATGCAAAATAAAAGCAACTGTTGCAACTTAGAGAAAATTCTTCAACAATTTGTCCAGAAGATAGAACAAAAATGGATCAGCTTGCTAAAAATTGATAGTATTAGCCTTCTTCTTCACAAATATGAGGTTCTTGATGAAGAAATATGAAAAAGGAGGCCTTGTTTGATTGCTGATCTGAAATTTTATGAGAAACCAGCAAGTTAGGGTTCTTGAATCTTGAAAAATATAGGTTTGAAGTTGCTGCTTTGTTTCTCCTTGAAGGCACCTGTAAGAAAATATGAAAAATAATGCATAGAGATGTCCTTAAATAAGTTTTTGCTTTGAAAACAACTTCTCAAACCCTAATTTGATGAAACCCTAAATTTAGCTCATGCCTTGTGCAAAGGCGTTTTTCCTCCTTTTTAAATTTTTTCAAACTTCTCAAAAATAAACTAAGTCATGAGAAGTTGGGCGCCCTTCTTGAGGTATGGTGCCCAGTCTCTCCAAACTTGCCACTTTTTCATCTTTTTCATCTTTTGTTCATTTTTCGACCATGTTTCAGCTCTGTCTCTCGGCTTTCTGATTGATCCGACGAATGAACTGAACATTTCATTGCGGAGCTTGGTCAAATCTAACAATAAGGTTCTGGTGATGTCATCTGCTAAAAACTTCATTTGTCCCTTCGAAATGTTAGGTGCCTATCCTTGATAAGGGTGCCCATTTTCTCCAGTGTTAGCCATTTTCATGATATTCAAATTTATGCTTGTCTTCTGACCTTCAGATGAATTGATGATTTTGGGTGCTGTGTTGATCAAACTAACTGGATGACGGATTCACTGGATAGCTGAGATGATTTTGGAAGGGGTCTTTTGGATACCTCATCTTCGGAAATAGACTTTTGGTGGCTCTAAACCCTAGGTGACCTTCTTGAAGTATGGTGCCCATGTCTTCCAGAGTTATTTTATTTTGGATTTTCACTGTTGCTTCCAACTTTTTCCATTTCTCACACTTTTTCTCCTATGTTCGCCTTGTGACATCTGACGAATGAGCTGACAGATTCGTTGGAAAGTTGGGTCCAGTCTGACAAAGTTATGTTGGGGGAGTCTTCTACAAATTTGATCATTTGATACCTCAAAAGCTTGGGTTCCCTTTTCCTTCAGGGGCACCCATGTTCTCCAGACTTAGATTTTATTTTATGTTCTTTGTCTCTAGAGTCTTAAAACATCTCTTTGTGACCTTTGTTTGTCTTGGATTTGTTGGTGACTGGATGATCTGACGAACATGACGACTGATTCATTACGGAACCAGGATGATTCTAACCAACATTGGCTTGGAGACAAAAACCCTAATTTTGACTTTTGGCCTCTTGAAAAGGTGGGTGCCTATCTCCTTCAGGGGCGCCCATGGCTAGCAGTGTTAGAAAAATTTATTTTTTCAGCTTTTTACCTTGTTAAACATGCCTTCCTTGGCTATGACTATTGGAATGAAAAATTTACTAAGGCATTGAAGTATGGGTGCCTCTTCTTGACTAGGGCGCCTGAAGTCTCCAGACTTAGACAAAATTTGGCATTTTTCATTTTTTAAACTTCCTTTGCCTGTTCCTTGTTCTTTGTGCAAGTTGTTCATTGAAAGCCTTTGTTTGATGCTCGAGTGTTTGATTCTGACACCTGGAAGTTGTCTAGCCTCCATTGATGACCTTGGATCTCCGAAAAAAGCTTTTGAAAAAGCAGAATAGACCCAACAGAGCAAAATTGATCTTTTTGTGATTCTGACTACACTAGCCTGATGAGGAAGTATTTTAAGCCAATCAAAATCAGTTTTAACCCTAAATGCCAAAATTTCTATTTTTAGAAAATTTTACAAGTATTCGTTTCGTAAGGAACCTAGAAAAACCCAGAAAAAGTTTCTATCTTTTAGAAAATTGCTAAAAATAGAAATTTTCCTAAAATTTAGGGATGAAAAACTGAAGTCTGGGTATTGTTGGTTTGATCATTTTGAACCGACCTAGATTGCCTGATTTTGAAAATTCTAAGTTTTTGACCCTCATGCAAGACATGCAAACCCCAATTTTGACGTTTTCTGACAGATTTAACAGTATCTTGACTCATTTCTTCAAAATGCCTAAGTGTAGCGAAAATTTTAATTTAGGGTACAACAAGGATAAAATATCTACAAGAGAAATTCTTAGGGAAGGAAGAAAGTACTATTTAGAAGTGGATTAAAGTCAAGGAAAATAATATTAGAAATTATAAGAGGTCTATTGGATTAGAGTATTATCATCAGAAATATATTTGGGAAGTTGAATATACTTATAAGTATATAAATATGTGCATATTAATACATATACATATTTATAAAAAAGTAATTATTGTAAATTCATATATATACATACACACACATATATACATATATATATAGATAGATGTTATACGATTACGCAATAATGATGCTTGCAACAATTATTGAGCCTTATAAATAATTATGATGCTTTAATATAAGTATGAATAATATATTTGTATTTGTTTGATCTATACTTATGATATCTTCTAAGTGTGTAGGATAGATCAAATTGGATAGAGGAACGAGATCAAT
This sequence comes from Sequoiadendron giganteum, assembly GCA_007115665.2. Taxonomy (NCBI): domain Eukaryota; kingdom Viridiplantae; phylum Streptophyta; class Pinopsida; order Cupressales; family Cupressaceae; genus Sequoiadendron; species Sequoiadendron giganteum. Next base: position 702,861,966 of record CM021102.1, read on the forward strand.
GAATCGTATATCAGTTAGTATCAATTATCTTGTGGATTGAAATTAATATATTAGTGATAGAACATTAATAGGGAATGTGATATATGGTTTAAATATGGTTAATGACTTATATTATTATTTCATCTTGTAGTAGCATAATCATAACCTATTATGTGTTGCTAATACAATTATTTATAATTATGCATTTAATTAATCTAATATGTACATACCTTCACCACAATGAGAGAAGGGAGAATTACCAAGGAAGTATAGCGAGTAGGCCTCTTCTAGGTATGCCACCTAGGGGGGATAGAGTGAGCCCACAAAGGGCCAAGGGGGTAATTCCTTTGTACAAAGGGTATTGCCTTTGGGCCTAGGATATTTGGCTACCAAAAAACCTTTTGCAATCTCACTTCCCCTAGACCCCTATCATGGTGTAGCAAGATAAGGAGATCAATCACGAGGGAATGGAAAAGGATGGGATGATGGGGTATCCTCACTAGGCCACCTCATATGAATGGCATGCACCACATGAGGTCAAGGAGGCTAAGACACCCCCATCAAACCACCCTCTTCCATGCTTCCCCATTATTGAGCATCCTCGAGGTGGAGTAATAATCGGATTAACAAATTTATTTCAGAGTTACTAATGCTAAATCATGATATCCTATTTACTAAGTTATTATTGTAATTGGTTTCTAACTTGTCTACAAGGATTAAATTGAGCCAAGTTAATCTCTAAATCTATTATTTTCTTGGAAATTGATAATTTAGAGTAAAAATAATAAATTCCTATTGGGGACATTACAATTGGTATTAGAGCATGTTCCTACTATCATGTAGGACATACCCACTTTAACCTCCCTTCAATTAGAACTAACTATTTAGCCTTCTTAAGTAGGCTAATAATGCATTTCTATATGTGTATTCCTTTCATGTTAATTACGTGTATTCATGTGAACACCTTATGACTTATGTGTATTCATTTACGTGTATACTTTGCAAAATTACGTGTGTTCATATGAATACTTTGTGACTTATGTGTATGCTTCATACTTGATGTATATACTTCATATATTATGTGGATTCACATGTATACTTCATGCTTTTTGTATTACGTGTATTCATGTGTATACTTCATGCTTCATGTCTTACTTGTACACTTCCAGTATCATGTATATGTTGCATACTTCACGTGTATGCTTTATGTATTATATGTCTATTCATGTGTATGCTTCATGCCTCATGTGTATTCTTTATGTATTACGTGTATTCACATGTATGCTTCATGCTTCCTATGTATATGTATTGCATGTATTCATGTGTATGCCTCATGCTTCCTCTGTATACTTTATGTATTGTGTGTATTCATGTAAATAATTTGTGACTTACATGTATTGTTGTATACCATGTGCCTCACATGTATTCAAGTGTACATGTGTAGTCAAGTGTATACCTTGCAACCTATGTGTATTCAAGTGTATACCTTATTACTCATGTGTATTCATGAGGATGCTTGTGACTTACGTGTACTCATGCATGTACTCTATGACTTACATGCATTCATTTATGTGAGCACTCTGTGACTTACATGTGTATGCTTAATGACTTATGAGAATTCTTTTGACTTATGTGTGTTCCTATGTATACCTGGTGACTTCAAGGCTTACATGCATTAATGTGATGTAGTGTATTCATGTGAATACTTTGTGACTTACACATATTCATACCCTGTGACTTACATGTATTCATGTGTATACTTTGTGACTTGTATTCTAGTGTATTCCTTGAAAATTATGTGCACTTGTGTGTATACTTTGTGACTTATGTGTATTTCATGGGTATACTTTGTGACCCACATGTATTCAGGCATATAATTCATGACTTAGTGTATTAATGTGCATGCTTCATTTATTATATGTAGTTACGGGTCTCTCACATGTGTGCTACATGTATTAAGTATATCCAAGTGTTTTCTTCATGCCAGATGTGTCTTCGATAAAGATTACTCCATGGGTGTTTATGTTTAATTATAAAAATGTTAAAACCCTTGTTGGTCAAAATGCTTCTTGAGTTTTTGATTAAGGAAAAATAAGTTTTGAAGGGGCCCCAAAACCCTTTGCAATGAGAATAGGCTGCAAAATAAAAAACATGGATATCAGTCATCCACCAAAAAATGAAACTTAGCTATTAAAGAATAAGCAAAGCCAAACCAACAACTAAACCATCAACAAAACATCAACCAAAAAAGCCACAAACAGCAAAGACTACTATAATTTTTCTAATACATTAGCATCTTCTTAATTACTAGAGATGAAATTCTCATGCATCTCCACCACATTATCCAGCTCCTAAACATGAATGGCAACCCTCTTCTTGGTCTTACTTCTAGTTCTCAAACATGACCCCTCATCCTTGCTCTTCTCCATCAGATTTTTCTAACCTAAAACAACAAAATCCTACACGTTCTCACCAATATCAAGTGATTTTTCAGTCCACATGCAAGCTTTTCATTCAGAATAGTGAGCCTTTGGGCAATAGTATTGAGAGACTAACTACTAAACTTCACAATAATGCTAATTTCTTCACATATTTTATCGACTTTATCTTCAAGGGAAAACAACCTAGCCTCATGATCCCTACACATTTTAGCAACATCAACCACCACCTTATCAAGGATAGTATTCATAGTTTTAACCCTGTTGTGCACAGTCCATTCCTTTTTATTATTATTGAACAAAACATTATTGATATTATGCATAGTATTCATTTTGATTTTGATTTATTTGACCTCTGAAAAAAGCCATCTGAACAAAGAGAGGAGGTTTCTCATTCCCTCCTTAGTCATTCCAACCAAAACATCCATATTTATCTTCTTCCAATTGAGAGTCTCTTCCATAAGATTAGTCATCCTCTCAGGCTAGTCCTCAAACACCTTGCCTCTACCCTTTGAAACACCACTAACAGGAAAATCATCCAAGTTGACCAGTTCAACCTTAACCTCCTCCTTCTTGGATTTAACAATGGTGTCAGCCAACAAATCCAACTAACCCTTCTCATCTTCGGCAACACCTTACTCATTACCCTGGCCCTCAGGAGCAACAACTTGAGTTTGATTAGGGGAATTATCCCCAATTCCTTTATCCCTTTCCCCTTTCATTCTTTTACCTTTCCCATGAGCTAGCTTAACCTCTTTTTGACTCCCTTTCTTCCCCTTATCCCCACTCTTAATACCAGTAGAAGAAATCTCCTTCATTTCCACATCCGTATTGTACCCACCCAACCAAGAATGAGACACCTCATACTTAGGGTTCTTCTTTGGCTTCTTACCACCAGCTTTCTCTGAGGTCAAAATCTCCTCAGAAGACCCTGCCTCATCATCCCCTTCCCACTCCTCAACGTAATCCCTCATTTTAAAGCTATGGAGGGCACCCTTACCTTTACACTCACTAGAAATATTAGAAATTTTAGGGACATACGTTACTTTCATAAATTCCATAATTAGAAGCATAAGCCCCTCATGTAAGATGGATTTATTAGGATTTTTTTATGTTCTCCTCAATACCATTTTCCATCGATAACAAAAGAATAGAAGGGAAAAGAAACCAAACTATTGTGCCTAAAATGGTTTAACAACATGAAATGGAAACCATAGATGGCTGAGAATTTTCCATCTAAGGTAAAATACCTCATGATAGCCAAGGAAACATCCCTCCATAGGGGCTTGATAGAGAAGAGGCCATACCCACCACAATCCATACTCCTGAGCTTAACCTGCTCCTTACCCTTGAAAAAATTAGCCAGAGTACACTTCGAGGCCTAATGACCCCTGTAGAATTTCTTCCCCTTCATAGGTAACCCCATCTCTTCAAAAATAAATACCTCCATGGTTTTCACCTCCACACCAATAACACACAACACATGGTGGTTCCATCCCTTAACAAAATCCTCAGTGACCTTCGAATCAAAACCATGAAGCTTAAGAAGATAAGGGAACACTCCCCCCTTCTCCAGGATCTCCCACACCACAACATTATCTCTAAAGTCCTCACATGTAATAGGTTCTTCTCTTAAAAAATCATCCCCCATGGTAGGAAGAGCACCCCACACCACCATCTTCTCCTTAGTCTGTCTCATAGAAAAATAAGAAGAAAGATCCAAATACAAAGGAATAAGGCCCCCATAATCCATGTGAGTTTGACGATATGAGGAATCCTAGTAATAATGACCACATCCTTTGACTCATTACCACAATATTTTCAATTATTAAATGGACAAGTGTTGAGCTCCATATGTCTAATCCAAATAGAGAGGAGATAAAACCAAATTAAATGTCCTTTACCTCCCAAAAGAACCACCAGCTTGACATAATATTTGATCATGACTAATAGGGCTCTAAATATTAATGGGGATAACATCATGAGACTACCAACACTTATGAGAGGAAACCCCCACGTTCGCAAAGCCATCAGGTAAGGAATTCGCTTCACAAAAAACATGTGAAACAAAGAAATCATCAAAAGAGCTTAGAAGGGCTAAAGTATCCACGATGATATACAAAATGGGCCATGAGGGAGGATGCATCTTTAAACAATCAAAAATATTAAGAAAATCACGTTCCAATCAAATTTTCCTAACCCTTGCCTCTTTTGGAAGAAGGAGGTCATGATAGGCTATTGATACCTCTGCAAAATGTCTGTCTGGGTTCCCAAAGGGAGCGCCATTACAGAGACAAACCTACCAAGATAATCATGTAACACTCCCACACAACCAGTAGGTCTCATATTACCCTTCGTCATGCCATCAAATTTAATTTTCAACCAATCCCAAGGAGGATCTTTCCAGAACACTCCCTCCCTAGAAGATTTAGGCTTATTCACATGCTACAAAATATTACAAGAAATATTCCACCTGCTAGCAACCATTCAATCATAATCAGAAACATAGACCTTAGGACCATGAGAATTCACCAAAATCATTTTAGAGAGGAAATTTTCTTTAATGGACTCATAAATTTTGAAACCAAGTCTTGAAGGAACAAGCTTCACAAAATATTATATTATTTCATTCTTCCAAATTCCCCATGCCACATGTGCAGCACAATGAGTGACCATAACATGGAAAGAGTAGGATTAGGTGAAGGAGCCAACCATTGTGACCATAAGTCAATAATAGATGAAGGAAAGCCCAAGATAAATTCCACAAAAGAAGAACATAGTCCTAGACCTCCAAGGAGAAACAAAAACCAAAAAATAAGTGATTAACATCCTCGAAAGCCTCCTTGAATAAGAAACATCTATTAGGCAAAGAATAACCCCTCTTCCAAAGATTATTAATTGTCGAGATAAAATCTTGACATAGAAGCCAAAAAAATATTGACTTTAGGCAGGAGCTTCAAATTCCATAGATCCCCCATAAAGGAGGGGGGCCAAAATTTCGACTCTAATTACAAAAGGTAGAAGAAATAGAAAAATAACTATTAGGAGAAAATTTTAAACCACTCTATCAACAGGAGAGGAAGCTAGGATATGAATCAAAGATAAGAACTGGTACAGAGGCTCAAGATCCTTGTTCACCAAACTAATCCTTTTCCATTTTCCATTAGCAATATAATTAGCCACGTGTAAGCCAAAGGATCCAATGCATAAATCCTTAAAAGGAGTAGTCCAAATCTCATCTTTACGATGACCATTTCCAGTCCACTAGTCATCCCAAAAGATGATACTCCTACCATTACCAAGAAACCACCGAATTCCAGAAGCCACAATAGATCAAGCCTTAATCATGAAGTTCCACAAGGTCGACTCTGAAGGAGGAAATAAGTCTACCTCCAAAAGATCTCTGAACTTATCAATACCTTGCAAATACTTAGAAGAAAAAATATAAGTCCATTCCTTACTGCCCAAGAGTAGGTTCCATAACTGTTTAGCAAGGAGGGCTAGGTTAAACTCCTTCAATTTCCTTAAACCCAAACCACCTTGATTTTTAGCTCTACATACTTCCTCCCAAGAGATCAGATGCAATCTACTTTTTTCCTCTACTCCAAATCAAAGGAAGCATTTTTGCATACTCTCAATCTGCTCCCAAAATTTCCTAAGAAAATGGAAAAGACTCAAGGCATACACTGAAAGGTTCTGTAGAGTGGATTTAATCAATTGAATCTTTCCAGCCTAAATGAGAAGTGCACCTTTCCAACTAGTGAGTTTTGAGTTTAATCTATCAATCAACCCTTTCCAAAAGGAATTAGGAACAACATTCGAACAAACAAGAAGCCCCAAATAAGTAGAAGGAAGCTCCCCAATATCACACTACAAAATCTAAGAAATCCTTTGTCTTCTATGGTCTGGGGTATTCAGGAAGAACATTGTGCTTTTAGGAAGACTCACCTTTTGATCAAAAGTAGATTCATATTGTTGTAAAATAAGATGAATGGACTTGTTTGCAGAAAATGATGCCTCAACAAGGATAATGGTATCATCCAAAACTACTAGTGGGAGCAAGAATGATGAAGGGAGGATGATAAAATCCCTCTAAATGCACCATTAGATATAGCCTTCAGAATAAATATACCCAACGAATCTACTGTAATAATAAAGAAGAAAGGAGAAATAGGGTCTCCTTTCCTCAACCCTCCTTTCCTCAACCCATGTGAGATTTTAAAAAAAGTAGAGGGAGAACCATTAACCAACACAAAGAAACAAGGAGTAGAGATTAACTATCCAATCATTTACAAAGCACGCCCAGAGAAACCAAATGCCTTCACAATATCCAATTTCAAGATAAAGCCAACTTTATTGTTAACCATTAGAGAGTGAATATTCTCATGCACAATAATAATGGAGTCCAAGATCTACCTTCCTAGAAAAAATTCATTTTGCTAAGGAGAAATAATGAGAGGAAGAACTAACTACAACCTAGAAGCCAACACTTTAGATAAGATTTTATAGAAAGAATTGCATAAGCTGATTGACCAAAATTGATTGAAGGAAGAAGCCCCTAGCTTCTTAGGAATAAGAACAATAAAATTTGAATTCAAATCCTTCAAGACCTGCTTGCTTCCAAAGAATTCTTTGGTTACATTGATGACATCCTTAGCAATAATTTCCCAATAGGTTTGAAAGAAAAACATAGGGAAGTCATTTGGCCCATGGGACTTATTAGCTTCAAATGAAAAGACTACCTTTTTGACTTCCTCTTCAGAAGGGATGCAAGCATAAAGTGAAAACATCTGCAATTGTTATTATACCTTATTGGTTCAGAGCATATTAATTGGTACAGTGTAGTTCAAAGTGTTAATTGGTATAGTGCATAAAGCATAAACATTTGCAATTGGTATCAAACCCGATTGGTTCAAAGCATGAAATGGCACTTTAACTGGCATGAGCCAATGTTAATTGGTACAAATTGGTTGGAGCATTTGGTTTTTCCATTGTGGTCAAAGAAGGAGAACAATAATTAGTATTAGTTGGTATCAATCAAAGGGGGAGAAAAAGTCCCTTTTTGCCATTGCTAAGGAGAAGTAGATGTTGCAACAACATGGTGACCTGAGACAAGATGCAGTTCAAGAGTGTTACCCTTTTCCATTGATGTCAAAGGGGGAGAAAGGTGGGAAAATTATCAAAGTGGACCATGAGAGAAAAGTATGAAAATTCTCATAAGGGTGAGAAAAGGAGAATTGAGATAAGATATTATCCACAATTGGTATCAGACCATTAGCTGTAGGTCAAGCATTTAGTTTTTCCATCAATGACAAAGGGGGAGATTGTTGGCAATTCGGTTGTCATTGATGTCAAAAGGGTGATTAGAGGAGAAAAGGAATTGATCCTGTAAAAGAGATTGTTGGCATGATGTCTACGGTGTCATTAATGTCAAAAGAGGGATCATAGGTGAAAAGGAACTGATCCTATAAAGGAGAATGTTGGCATTGATGTCAAAAGGTGTGATTGATGTAAGAGGGAAGTTCAATGGTGTGCCTGGATGTTATGAAGATCATAGGATCTATGTTTGGTTCTGGAAGTCATGGTGTAGAATGATGAAGACAAGAGAATGTATCTGCAAATGTTTCAAAATTTCTCATAATGTTGCATGGGTGTCATGCAATATTTACATATTGTTGCAAAAAGTTCTTCTAGGTGTCTGAAGAAAAATCTATGGCCATATTCAATATGGGTTTTCTGATAGCTTCTTAGTAATATAAGTTGCAGGTCCAGAGGTTAAAGGATGTGCTCAAAATGGGATTGTTTGTGCTCTCGAACAACTTTAGGGTTTATCAGTCAAACCCTAGGTCTAACAATCATAACATTTAATTGGAATGTCTATTGATGATATCAAGTTGCATAAGTTACAACTTATGACTTTGAACTCATTTGGTGATCGACCCCTTTACCTAGCTTCCCAATTGTTGGTATTTGCATGCCCATGATGAAGATCTGATGGTGCATGTTCAAAGGTTGGAGATCAGCAGTGCCCGCCAGCCCATAGAGAATATGGTGAAATAACCTATATCAGGGAGACTACACCATATCAATAGAATTTACTTTAAATTCCCTTCGATAAAACATAAAACATTATCGAAGAAACTACAACATATCGAGAGGAGATGCTTTAGTGTCCCTTCGATGAAATGATCCACCAAAATCGAAAAGATGTAATTTCATACAAGGTGGGCCCATAGATACATCAAAGTAACAATGGAAATTTGAAGAGATAGTTTCAAGACTTCTCCAATGGAAAAATCGAAAGGACTTCAGGATATCAAATTGAGTAGTTTTAAGTCTCTTCGATGTAACAAAAAGCAGAAAGGGCACACAAATAACTTAAGGAATTCATCAGGGAGAAATATAAGTATCGGCAAAATAAAATGTCGGTCCCTTTAACATAATGAAGACACTAACATGCAAAGATAGATGATGAAGGATGATTGCTTGATATAACAATTCACATCTTTTTTGTGAATTGTGTGGTGATGATGTGGATGACAAATGATGATAACCCACCAACCCGTTGAGATTTTGTGGGCCTGTGTCTTTCACCAATGGTACAATAGGGAATGGTGCAGATTTGAAGGCAAAGATCTAACAGTGATCGCTATGCCTATTCAAATCATGTGATAGAACATTGAAGACGCCTACATTACAACAATACGTGATGAATAAGATCGATGACACATATTCAAATTTGGATGATCCGAAGATCAAGATTTAAGGATATTGTGAAGGTTATATGATCAACGGTGGAGATTGAGCGATGTCGACCTAACAACTATGATTTAAAGGTGAGCGATGGTAATGGAATGTGACATCAGTTGAATATAAGTGGTGATATTTTACTGCATCATGAGGGTTCTATGCATCATGATAATGGAAGTTGGAGGTTGTAGTGTAGGAAAATGGATCCCTTGACATTTTCACACTTGTTTGGGACCTCCATGTGGATTTTGGCTTAATGTTTCCTTGATTTAGTGTTATAATGTGGATGACACATTTGCTTTAGGTATTGGGCCCTTGTGAACTAATGGATTGTAATGGTACCTTCCTAAAGTGTTGTAACTCACTTTCACACTTTTCTAGGGTTTTATCAAATAACCAAGCATAATAAACATAATTTTAATCAAAATTAATCCTAATCTTGCCTCATTTGGAGTGTTGTAAAGTGTTGTAACACACTTTCACACTTCTCTAGGCTTGTCATTAATAATTGGGCTTTCTTATGCTTTAATTGGCCCTATTTTGCATCCACAAGCCTTATTTATTACATCTTTTCAAGGATAATCCCAACACCAATCAATAACAAATCATAATTTAGGAATTTATGGCTTGTGTGGCCCAGATTTAGGGATCTGGGAATCATTCACCATCTTGGGTGAATGTGTCCCACCTAGATCTATTGGCCTCAAACCGATTTTCACACATTTCTAAACACTTTTGGTTTTTGGTCCCACGTATATGTTTGATGGGACTCATTCTCCACCTTGGGCGAATGAGTCCCATGTGATCAAAATTCAAATTTAATTCAAATTTTTGATGGGATTTTACTCTCTTAGATCTGATGTCAGCTTTTAGTGTTGTAATTTCACAAATTCTTGCATAATCAAGTATAAATACAAGGTTCTTTCACTCATTTTCACACCTAGCATCCAAGAGAGTTCACAAGAACATTTGAGCATTCACAAGAGAATTCAAGGGCAGATCATCAAGTATTTAGAGCAACATTCAAGTTCCAATCATCATGTCAAAGATTGCATTTATCATGTTTGTCATTGTGCTAACAATTATGATGTAGATTTTATGTTTCAAACAAGTTTTTCAAGAAAGATCAACATCATTCAAGAAAGAGTCAAGAACCACATCCATTGCAGCCATTTCAAGCATATTTGCAACATCTTATTACTAGGGTTTGGTGAGTTGTAACATTGTCTTTTTTCCATTCTTATTTGCTTTCATTTCAAGGTTTAATTACTAATAAGGGGTTTGACCAAGGCAAACCCCTATCCACTAATCCAACAACATTTTCCCCTCTCCTTGTATGATTTGTAGGTTTAGGTTGTATATTTCACAAGGAGCAAGATTGGAAGAAAGTTGTTAAGTGATCAAAGGTGTCAAAGTTGTCATCAACCCTCAGAGAAACTTGGAGAAGACCTACAAGTGACAATTTGTAGTTTCATATCCATAAATTAGTCAAGAAGAACAGAGTAGGTTGAGAAGAGAAAAATCAGGTCCCGAACTTCCAGAAAAGTAGAAGTGGAATAATTCACCACAAGTGGAAAATGAGTCCCACTGTACAAGCCTAATAGATATTTTTACAGAACTGGATACCCTTTTGACAGAAACCTATTCTAACACATTTTTCCAGAAATAGGACTGATTCACCTAGCTTGGAAAATGAGTCCTAGTCAGCCTTGACAGTAGATTTTTTAGTGATTCAGACCTCCATTTTTCCTTCTCCAATTTTCCAAGTGCGCAATTTCTATATTTTTCAGTTTTTTTTTGCATGCCATTCATCTTTCTAGGTCATTTAGAGTTTGTTTGTATTCAATTATGGTTTTGTTTTACATATTTCATATCATTGTCTTTCCCAAGTTCTTACTTGGTGGTGAACCCCTTATTAGATCTCATTCAGCCTTTAGGACAACCCTCTTGCAAGATCTCTTTCTCCTAATTTTCAAAGAGATCTCAAGGGTTTGTTCTTGAGTTAAGTGAGTGAAAGTTACCCATTTTCCTTTTAGGTCCAAAACCCTAGAGGTGAAAGAGAGGACCCACAATTTTCTTCATTTCAAAGGCGTGTGCAAAGCAACGATATGAGATGGGTATGAATACAAAGGAACCTGTATCAACAATGCATGTTTAAATAAGATTGATCTAATGATCATGTTTTAAAGATGTTGAGATGAATGGAGATCCAAAGGATCATGGCACAAAGACTACAAATCAATGGCCTAGAATTAAAGATGAAGATACACAATGGCTAAGTCCATGTGAAAAAGGGTTTTGATTGGTAACTGACACAAAGGATAGATTTAATTGGTCCAATTGCACTTGCGACCATTATGAATGAAGATTTTATTTGCAAGTCGGTGGCACAAATCACCATGTTGAGAGAGATCAAAATTAGATTGAATATACAAAGAATAACATTTAATGCATATTTGATTCTAGGGTTTCTATCTTAAGAAAAAAATTTGTATCAAAATTTAATGACTATGAGGCTCGATGCAAAGGTTGTGTAATGAAGAAGATTTATGGTAAACCCTAAAAAAAAATTCAAATGAGTTGGACGGTGGTGCATGGCTTGAGGTATTGATTGCAGATCGATGGAGTCAAGAAAATAGAAGACAGTCAGATAATTGTCTAAGTTGTTGCATCTGCAAGGGTAGAGTGCAAATATTGGGTGTAGTACAACAAACAAAGTATGTGCAATCTATGAATGAGTTGAACCCAAACAAAAATTAGAGTTTTAGATCTGGGTTAGCATTCAGATAGTAGAAAAAAGAATGTTCTAAGTGCAGAACAAAGTAGATAAAGAGGTGCAAAGTAGAGGGGATGTGTTGTTGAGATTACAACATCAGCAGAAGAGAGAATGTTTGCATAGTTGCAAAACAAAGATTGATTAATTATAGATCAGACTTGTAACAAAGAACTAGATTCATGTGAATCATTTGTATTTGTCATTGTAAATATGATTGGTTGGTGACATCAGATAACTGATTTAGTGCTCGGTGTAGGGAGTTGGTGCTTCCTTAGAGTGGGTGATCCTAAAACTAGGGGATTGGTGTTGTTAAACATTATAAATAGAATATTTGATTGTGACGGGGTGATCCCATAAAGTTGGTTTACAATTTTTGGGAGATTTTGATTTTTGCTGAAATCACATATTTTTTAAAAATATAATGATTTAAGCCTTAAAAATTTCCATTTGAAGGATTCCAATTGAAGAAGGTTTGATCAAACCACCTTAGATCAAACCCCCTTGGATAGAACCCCGCTAGTTTTAAACCATACCTATAACAGAGTCTCCTTTACACCTATCAAAATGCTGATAAAAAACCACTTTTGATTTACCTTTTGGGGGATCAAATGAATTGATTTAAAATTTACTTTTTGTAAGTATTTAGTCCTTATTATAAGCTTCCCAAAAAGTATAATTTTAAATAAATTTAATTTTATTATTATATTTATTTTTTGTTTCTTGTGAATGTAGGTTTTTCGCTGAAAATCAAGCTCTCTATTCTGCACATGTGGAAAAATAGAAGATTATCAAAAAAAAATAAAAAAATATGAGTGTACCAGATATTGAAGTCCTTGATCCAACAAAAAAAAAATCAATACATACAAAAAAAGTTATGTTTTATACAGTCTTCCTATGTCTGAATTGTAATTGGTTTGACTTTGAAACTTGATTAAGGAAAAAATATTCAATAAAACACTATGAAACCAATTGGAGGCACTAGATATCATAGTTACAAGTCTAAATTCAAAAAAAATAGAATTTTATCCTTCATGGAAAAAAAATGTGTTATACGGTAAGTGTCACTCCTTAAAAATGTCATTTACTGAAAAAAAAATAGTTTTCAAAGGAGATGGAAAAAGAAGTGCAATCTGATTCCAAAAATTTTGAAAAAAATATATTTAGAATCTATAGACAAAATTTCACAAATCACTGGTTTGCATCATCTTCAAATTCCTCACGGTTTAGCCGCTATAGGTGTCTGAAAGTGAAGATTTAGTTAGAAAAAATCAGTTCAATGTCCAGTTTGGCCAAAAATGATAAAGCAGTATTGTGGGATCACCGAACACTAGATTTGAGCAGTAGACTCAAGCAACCTTTGTCACCGTGGTTTTTCCCATCTTTGGTTTTCCATGCATATCATGTGTTATGTCATGTTTTGTGTTTGTGCATGTCTATCTCTCTGCATGTTTAGTAAATCTGCATTAAGGGCTAAAAGGAATTAATCTATAGTATTGACTACGAGTTAAGTTTTAATTGATCTACTGATTCACCCCCCTCTCAGTAGATTCTTGTGTTCCAACTTAGAGCAGGTACAAGTATGATTGATTTCAAAGAGGGAAAGAGATGAAAATATGTCACCCTTTTCCATTGATGTCAAAGGGGAGAGAAAGTAATGTGAAAAGGGAGAGTAGTAAGTTGAAGAAGGGAGAGATAATAATGTAAGGGGGAGAAAGAGAAATATTTGATATGAATCAGTGTGCTGGTGATCAGAGCTGTTATGTTTGTTATTGATCCAGCTTTTCACATCATGTGTTGTCATCAATGAAAAAGGGGGAGATTGTTACAAGTATGAATAGTCGGTGTTGTTATTGATTTCAACAGGCTTATGTTTGTGTTATCATTAATTTCAACTAGTGATGATTGAGAAGTTGTGATGATACTTTGATTAGTTGCATTGTGTTGTCATTAGTAAATGTTACTAGTGTCAACCTCTAGTGTTTATTTGATAAGCTTTTTTTTATGGATGTATAGTGGAGTTGCAGTATTGAAGTTGGTTCACTGGTGATGAGGAAGTATTGAAGATGACGAGAATTTATTTTTGGTGATAGGTTTCCAAGTGCATTTGAGAAATTTTGAATAAAAGAGGAAATACTGTGTTGTAGAGGTGTTCTAGAATACAGAGTGGTGTTCTAGTTTTGCTTTGCATTTCTTCTATGTTGAATATCTTCATTTTTTATTTGGATATGTTGATTATATGTGTTCATATATGTTATATCCATAATTTCTTGGTCTAGATCATTGTGTAGAGAGAGTTGTATTCACTAGTGTGTGAACTGTACGTTGTAGTGGTGTATAGGAGAAATGGTTTTGCTTTGGACCTTTCTCTATAGTTTGGTTTATGGTCTTACAGATTTGGAATTGTGTTGATATTGTTCATATCTACGTTCAATCAAATTTAGTCATGGTTTTGTGCCTCGCAAGTTGATTTCTTGAGTTATAGTGTGTGGAAGATTATATGTGTGAACAAGATGAGTATGTTCTTCAGGTGAAAGTTGTTGTGAAGGATATTTTTGGATTTCAAGGCATTTGTGGAATATTTCAGATTGTGTTCAAGTGATGTATGTTGTATGTGAGTCATCTTTGGATCAAAGGAAGAATTTACTTAAGTGTTTAATGGTGTTTACATGGGTTCAATCGATATTTGATGTTTTCACTAATTGTGGATTTTCTTGGATGATTTTGGAAGCGTGGCATGGTGTGTATGAGTTTATTTGGGTCCAAGTTAAGGTGTGATGTTCTCCACCTTCTTTCCTTTCCATCATGGGAATGTTTTGGTGCTGACCTAATTTGAATTGGCACAGTTGAGGTGCATAACCAACCTTGGAGAATGTTGTCAAGGTTGAAGAAGGTATAAATAAGTGTTGTGTTGATGGAGGATTTGTGTGTAGTGTGTTTTAAGTGAATTTAAAAAGTGTGAAGTGCAATGCGAACCTTAATGAGTTAGACTACTAGAAGAAGTGAACAAAAGGTGTCTACAATCTTCAAAAAGATTGTGAATGTGTTGGTGATGTTGTGGTGGACTTTTCTATTGCATTGAGATGGATTTCTCACTATCACATCCTTCTTTCTTCTTTTTTGTAATCTAGCAGTGAGCCCTTAATTATTTTGGGTAGTGAGCCCTCTGAAAGTGAGCCTATTGTATTTGGTGTTGAAATTACTTTATATTGTGAGAAAATCCTCACTGTGGTTTTCCCTTATTTGGTTTTCCACATAAATTTGATGTTTTATTATGCATGGTTTTGATGTGTTTCAATTTCTGTTATTTGCTTTCCTGCTTAATCAATTTAAAAAATTAAGGGTTAATTAAGTTGATGTGAATGTTTATAAGGATTTTTAAGTTTTAATATACAATCGATTCACCCCCCTCTCAATTGTCTTGTTTATTCAACACCTATGACTATCCAAGTCACCTACCTAATCAAAATCAACAAAGCCCAATATGTCCAATAACTTGAACACGTCATTAGAACCATGAAAATATAAGAAATAAATTTTTTTTCTTAAAACTATATAAAGACCCTCTTAACATAAGTCTAATGCTATTTATCAGGGTTAGACATAAACTTATGAAGAGCTAAGATTACTTGACCAATATACAACTCAATAGATTCCATCGCATACATTAGTCTCTCTAGAATACTAGCATAAGGAATATTATACATATCCTCCAAATCATCTTACTTAGGACACACATCCAATAAAATCTTAATGTCTATAGGTAAATAAATACTAGTTTGTAATCCTTCATAGAAAACTATTTCAATATAATGTTAACATACTCTGACTAGACCAAAGCTTACTATGAGCTTTATCCCTATTGATTTCCATTTTTAAAATATATTTTTCCACCTCTAGATCCTTCATGCCAAATGCACAAAAAAAAAATCTATAATCATTGTTTTTGTCATTTCCAATAAATGATATGTTATCAATACATAATACAATAATTAATAAATTTAATATAAACACAATGATCTTCACTTCTAACAAAGCCCAACTTCAATTTTAAAGCATTAACATTTCTATTATATTTGAGGTAATTTTTTTCAAACCTTATAACCATTTCACCCTAAACCTAGATTTTTTTCTCTTTTATTATAAATGTATCAATTTGACATATGTAAATTTTCTCTTTAAGATCTCCATGCAACAAAATGATTTTTACATCAATTTTATCTACTTAGAAATCACAAGAAGTGACAATAGAAAGAAAGAATCTAATGGAAGATAATTTTTCAACAAGATAAAATATCGCCAAAATTAATTTTTGGGAGTAACCCTTCCCCGCTAGTTTATCGTTGTACCTCTTGAGTAACCATTAGCCACTAGTTTATAATTATACCTCTTTAATTTACCATCTCTTTCAAGTTTATTTTTAAAGATCCACTTACAGCTAATGGGTATCTTTCCCTTATGAAAACCCACAAGATCCCAAGTGTCATATTTGTCCAATGCAATCTAAAGAAAGAGCTTCCCTAAAAGATCTAGGTTCACCATCAATGCATTATAAAGTAAATACAAAATGGAAATTTGGTGGGGTCATAGGCTTTGTTGTCTTATGGGTCTTCTTGAGGGTGGAGTAAGGGATTCTATATGTTCCTCTCTATCCTCAACCTACTCAAAACTCTCGCCTGAATCCTATTCTTCCTCTCCATTCTCAAATCCATCATTTTTTTGCTTCAATATAGGCATATTTCTATTTCTCAAACTTAGTCTCAAAATGCACTTTTATGTTCCTTCTTTTTCCTTTGGTAGTCTTGGATCAAAAAAAAATTAATGTTTTAAAATCGTGTCCTTATAATAAATCAATTTCAAGGTTAAATTATGTTAAAGCTTGTAACCTTTAATATTCTCACGATATCCAATAAATATGCATTTTTTTAGATTTGAAATCTAACTTTGACCACTTTTTTTATGTAAATGAGAAAAATCCTCATAGACAAATAGTTGTAAAGGTAAAACATGAGGTTACTTACTTTTCCATACCTCATAAAGATTTTATCAACAAAAAATCAAACTTGGGGATCTATTAATCAAATAGTAGGAAATATCACAACCTAGGCCAAAAAAAATCCAATTTAATTATGTATCATGCATCATACTTCTAACTCTTTTTATTAAGGTTTGATGCATCTTATCTACAAACTTAATCTATTGTGGAGTATATGGGGTAGTCTTCTACCTCACAATACCCACATATCTACATAAATCATTGATTTCCTTATAGAAATATTCATCTCCATTATTAGATCTCAACATTGTTATCTTCCTATTTGAATACTTCTCCAGCTAAAGCCTTAAAATAATTAAACTTAGATAAAACTTCAAACTTATATATATGAAAATAAACTTAGGTGTATCTTTAGTAATTATCTATGATTGGAACATTAATAATATTATTTTTTAATAAAACTAACATCCACTAAAATAAACCCATTAGAATGAGTGATCTCTTAAACATATTTTTCTCTAGTGCTTCCATCAAGAAGGGAAACTCTATTCTACTTCCAAAACAAACAATTCTCACAAAAATCAACCTCATCATAATAAGAGAAAATTATCAACTATTATATTTTTAATAATATTTTAGAGACCTTTTCACCAATGTGGCCAAAACATTAGTGTCATACAACATATATGTATTTATATAAGTGTCAATTACATTCATAAATTTACAAAATGTGGAGGCATCAATCCTAAACAAAGTCCCAGATTGTGATCCTCTTGCTATTACAACATTTCCTCTAACCAACATAAAACCAAACTTGTCAAATATCAAATGCACTCTGGAATCATTCAAGTTGAATCCAAAGAGAATATTTAATGTAAGTCCTAAATTATACAAAACACCATTGGGTGTTTTCACACTCCTATCATTGAAGCACAAGTGTGTCTTTCCTTTACCAACAAGTCAAATGCAAATCATTATCACCAATGAAAATCTCTCTTCTATCATAAACTTGATAAGACAAGAACCACTCCATGTGAGTATTCATATGATATAAAAAACCTAGATCAATTAACCAAGAGTTATTTCTAGCAATATTCACCTTCTAAATCTTCCCCTTTAGTTCTAAGAAGATTATTTCAATGATGTCATAAGCAAATCTATTGGTCATTTCTTGAAGGTTGAATCTATCACTTCCTACATGGGTCACTCAACATTTTCTTATATTTTGGTGAATACTAACATCTCCAAGCCTCTTCAAGAGGATATTTTGATGGTAGGAAATAGGTCTTGGACTCAACTACTTGATTATGAGGGTCAATCCCTTTCAGATATAGATCTAATATTTTACCATTGGACACTTGATCATTGATTATCCACTCTCTTGATGCAAGGGCATGGTAATGTGGTAGAATAATTTTTATGAAGATCACTTGAATATCCAAGCCTCCAACTCTATAACTAATGATTCCTCTCAGGATTTTGAGACCTCTAAGGATTTTGGATCTCATGCAATTGATGAGACTATCAATTCCTACTCTTGCTACTTCATCGGTTTGTATCTATGAGTGTCAACCTCCTACTACTTCAATTACTTAGGCTACTATTATTTTAGATTTGGATTTGCTTCAACTTGATCTTGAGGTAGTCATTCAAAATTTGGATACTTTGTATTAGCATTCCTCTACTACTATTGCACACAGGGATGGGCCTTCTATTTAGGATTCCCCACACTTATCTTTGTTTTGAGGACTTGGAAGATAATAGTTCTTGGATAGTCATATAAAAGTAAAAAGAGGTCTTCCCAAATCTATCTCCTAATCTCATACTAGAGTGAAGGGTGTGAGATTGAATGGGGATGGGTATGGCATTGTTTAATTTATATGTTTGGGTTCCTTGTGTCTTTTTGGTTGTGTTTATGTTTAGAATCTAGGCTACAATTAAACCTCTATTTTATTTTTAATGGATTATCTAATTTTTCCCATATCTCCTGAGACTCTTGCATTTTTCTATTGACTACTTTGTTGTACAAGGGTCCAAGCCCTTTCAAACCATGTATTTATCAATATCAAAAACATTATCAAAAATAAATAAAGCATCATTTCCACCATCATCAAAGTATTTCTTAATGAATTCATCACCTTTTATTTTTATTTTTTCACTCCTTTACATGTCCCTACTTTTCATATTTCAACACCTCATTCTACTCTTTCTAAGGATTTTGAACTAAAATTTTGACTTGGATTTAGATTTCTTTCATTCCTTTTTAGATTTATCTTTATTCACAAGCCTTCCTTAAACATACAAACCATTCTTGGAACCATTTTCCATATATTTTCTCATCTCTTCACTAAGAAAAGTTGTAACAAGGATACTCATCTTGAGATCTATACAAGAACCATTTGAGATCCAATGGGGGTTGTGTGATCGATGAAACAATGAGCAAGGTGTGGGAAGATTTGAGTCCCTTATCTCTAAAAGCCACAAGTGGTTCATCCTTCAAAATCTATTTGAATCCCCCTCATCCATCTCCTTGAGTTCCTATGGTTCGGTTAGAACCCCTCAAAGAAATATTCTTATTCCCACCTGGGCACTTTCAACTAATATACCTCCACTACTTAGAACCAGAACCCAACTAGTTACCTAGAGTTTGGATAGACCCCTAGAAAATAAATGGCTAGAACCCCAGTGAATATAGTTGGATTGTTATCGATCCATTCATTCTTTTCGATGAAAGTATCAAACATGTTGATCCAAGTAGAGATCTATCAACTAGCCTATCCATATGGGAGTTCAGTGGTGATTTCCCCAAGTGTTGGGTTAGTTTATTGAGTCCCTAATCCTCCCTTTGATACATCTATTCCAAGTTTTGGACAAATAATCTACCTCTCGGGGGGCACCCACCCACCCCCTGGGAGTATTATAGTGGTTGAAATGTTTCCTAAAGGTAAAGAAGCACCTAATCTTGTCAATAGTCCCTCATCTAAATGGTCGGATGTGGTAGATAGGGAGGGGATTTAGTTATTTCTTTGTTGGTGGGTAGGAGGATATACTTCGGATTCTAGGAAGCTTATGAAATGATTCCCTATCTTTCCATACTAGCATCCCACCTACGTCTTCCTATGATGCCCCTTGGTTGACTCACCCCCGAGAGATACAAATATGATATGGGTGTAAATCCCAACAATTTCACTACTGTTAAAGTTCTCGCATGGGGGAATTAGGTGTATTGCCCCTATCTCTTTCTGAGGATTGTAGGTGGAACAATTGAAATAAATTTTGAAAAAGTAGTTTGATTTTTCTCCTGGATGAGGAAGAAACGTGTTAATGAGGAGTGAAGCCTTTGAGAGTGTAGTGTAGAAAATTGTATAAATTTACATTTTCACACTATGTTAATTAATTGGACTTAATTAAGCCCCTAATTGACCAAATTATACATTCCAAAGACTTATTATTCTCATTTTCTGAAAGGGAAACCTATATTAAACAATTGCTAACATTAATTAAAACACCTTAGAAATTGAGTGTCCTAGACTTAGGTCTTAGGACCCATTCACCCAACGGCGAATGGGTCCCCTATAAGCCCTAGGTCCCAATTTTTAATATGTTTTTGGTGGAATTTTAATGATTCAAATTCAAGTTTCAAGTGTCAACTTTTGGAATCTATTTTTTGGGAAATTAGATAAAACACCTATAAATACAGTTATTTTATTAATTCAAATCTAAGCATTAGAAACACTTTATGAGAGAAATTATATAGAAAATATTATTGTCAAGAGCATTGAAGAGCACATTTATCAATCATCTACAACAGTAATCAAGATCATATCATCATGTCAAAAATCATGTGTGTTCATATCATGTTTTGGAGCTAACATTGTGATGTAGGTTTCAAGCATTCAAGCATCAAATAAATCAATCAATCAAGCCAATTTATGCAAGATCCAAACCTTAGAGTGATGTGTTTGACTTCAATCCTCTAAGGGAATCCATTAAGGGTTTGGTGAGTTGCAACGAGCAAGTGTTCATTTATCAATTCCTTCATTTCATCATTATTTCATTATCAAGGTTTAATTATCAAACATGGGGTTTGACTAAGGAAAACCCCCATTCACCCAAAAAAAAACATTTTCATTCTCTTTGTATGTGCAGATTTGTAGGTGAAGAAGGACTAAAAGTTGATCAAATGAGCAATTTTGCAAACTTTTCAAATTTATCATCATTGTTGTCAAGCTATGGAAACTCACCTACAGGTTTTATTTTTGGATTTCTGACAGTCAAACTTGGAGGAATCAAAAGCTTAGATTCGATATCAGAGGAATATAAAATTATTTTTCGACCCTTGCACTAGGACCCATTTTCCCTAGGGAAAACCAATCCTACTATAGGCCCTGAAACTTGCTTTTTATCATAGGTGCACACCATTCTACTCTTCTCATATCTACCTACAAATTGTCGTTTATGTTTCTATTATTATAGAATTATACATTTCAAGTATTAGGTCATTTAATTTAATTAATTAATGCACTTCAAATCATCTCCCAATATATCAAATCAGTCATTTCTCATAGGAAAAATAATAGATCCCAAAATAGGGTTGGCTCACCTCAAGGTTGAAAGTCAACCCTACCCCTTTGAGATCTCTTTTTCTAATGAAATTAGGAAAATTGTAAGTGTGTTTAAACCTTTTAATCATTCCATATTGAACCCACACACCTCACCTACCTTTTTCTCTATTTTATTTTGGTGAACCTGACATTGTACATCATAAATTATGATTTGGAAGTCTCTAAAACGCTAGATCAAGGACTTGCATTAGTTTATTTTACATCTCATTAGGGTTTCAAAATTACATTTTTGCATCATTTAAATTCACAAAAATCCAAAAATATTTTATAGATCTTGCACACATCTTGCATATTAGTTGTATCAAGGTTGTCTTTTAGTCATTTAGATCAAAAAATCAGTCAAAAATTGTATTTAAAATTTTGTCATTTTGTTCACTTTCTACCATCAAATTGCATTTTAATTTAATCATCAAGTTCTAAAAATCTGTTTCTGAAAGAATCTATTTGCAACCTAAAACACAAAATTTAAACATTAACTCAGAAACTCAAAATTTAATTTTTCAAATCCCTGTACAAAGAGCCATTCACCCTTGGGTGAACCTGTCCTTGTACAAGTCATTTTCCAAATTTTTAAGCATAAATTTGACTTTGTCTACTTTACTTCTTGTTGTTTGCAGATCTCAATTTTAGTTTCAGAAATTGTTGGTTTTTTATAGTTGTTTGCATTTAAGTCAATTGATCAAAACAAGCAAATTGTTCAAAAGTGAAATTTGCATTCAAAAGATATCATTTTCAACTTTTTTACATTCTAAAATCAGTAAATCTCGTATGCTAGATTTGAAAATTACAATATCTTTTCTTATGTTTTCTCTTTTTGGGTGCACTTTTGGTTTGGTGAAACTTGTATGAGTATTACAACCTAGTGTCCTATTACTAATACTTTAGTGAGACATAGTTTGACACTCATGGCATCTCGTGCTAGCACATTAGTTGTGGATCTTGGATTTTCTAACTCTTTCATTCATGGTGTTGACACTAGTCAACCCATGTTGGAATCCATCTCTGAAATCACATGTCCTATGATTTCCAATCCTACTAATGTTGAAACCATTGTTATTGATGCCCCTCAAGAGAAGCTAAAACAAATTTATCAATCCTTAGAAATATTACAAGACTTTGTGAGTGTTGAATATGTTTCCAGTACTATAGTTCTGTCATAGATAACATGAGAAAAATACTTGATAATGAACAAGGATTAGAGATTGTGCATAGCCTAGCCCACATTATTGATAATCATTTTCCTACATTGAATAGTTGTGCAGAAAATTTAGGATACACTCAAATTCAAGGTGGAAATCAAATTCATCCATCATTAACCATGACCTCTATTCCTACATACACTAATTCAATTATTATTGTGGTGACGGAAAAAGTATCCCTTTTCCTTACACATCATAACCCTCATATTGAATAAAATCATAGTGAAATTAGGATCATCATTTTGTTTCATTATGGTGAACCTCTTTTCCTTCATTCCAGTTACTACAAGAAGACAACCAACTAGTAGCATCAATACGTCTTTAGGTCTTTCCGCTAGGAATCCTTATAGCTTTGTGAATTCAAACATCATATCTCCTAACCCATCACCTCTCACAAACTTGCCATTCACTTGTCCTCCCAACACATATACACCTCCACCATATTCACCTCCTTCCCATAACACAACCTAGGATGTAATCCTCAACCAACTTTTGCAAAAAATTTATCCCTCCAACAAAAAATTTCCATATTAAACCAAAATAAAAATGGCCAACCTTCACAATATGTCAAATGAAATCCATTATCATTGGAGATATTGAGAGCACAAATGCCACAAAGCATATATATTCCTAGGTTTGAGAAATATGGTGATAAAAGAGATCCTAGTAACCATGTCTCGGCATACACAACCTTATGTAGTGAATTCTTTTTTGAATACAAGCTCTTGGCTAAGCTTTTTCTTAGGCCTTTGAAAGATACAGGCTTGGAATGATTTTCTTTATCGAATAACTCAATTTATTCATTCAATGAGATTTTTATGTCTTCCTTAACCATTTCCAAGTGAACATTGGTCCCAAGATGGCCTTACCTGATTTAATGCAATGTAAACAAAAGGATGATGAAAAGGTCACTGATTTCATAGCACATTATCAATTTCTTTACTCACAAATCAACATTAAGATTCTTGATCCCAATCTTAAAGAATGTTCATTAAGAACTTACGCATAAAGATTCAAGATAAGATACAGATGATAAAATTCCCCTCCTTCACCCACTTTTGCATGGCTCTATGTGACTATCAAAATTTGGTTAGTCATCGTGAAGTGAAAACTTCTTCCAATCGTCTTGAAAATTTTGAATTTGTACCTCATAATAATTTCCAACCATTCAAGAAACACAATAAGAGCTTTATACAAATAAATCCACGTCCAATAAATCAACATTTTGAGTCTCAAGTGGCTACTATAAAAACAACAAATCCATATTAATATTGGGAAAAGAATAGGTAGTTTACTTTGTTGCCTAATACCCTCCATTCGATTATGTTGCAACTCTTGGGTAAGAACCCAATAACCTTACCTCCCATTAGAGCTCTTCATACCACTAAACCTTTACCTTTGAACCATAATCCCAATGCCTTTTTTTCAATATCATCAACAAGTTGGACATGATACATAACGATGTAGACGTCTTAAACATATGGTGCAAGACCTCATTGATTCTAATCACATCTAGTTGGGAGGTGTTTAATGATCAAGGAAATAAATATGTTTCCCTACCTAATCAAAATTTACAATTCTTTACCAATCCCTTTCCAAGCCATGACATCTCATTTTTAAAAGCTAGTGATACCAAAAATTATGTGATGAATATTGACAACATACAAGATACAACTAGTGATAATAAGAGTGATAATGAATACGATATAGATGTTATGATTTGATCCATTGATGTTCAAACTCATAAGGGACAAAAAAAATTATCTCTTGACATTTATTTCTCATAGGATGACATAAGGTAAGTACAAGAAGTTGGGTCCACATTCAAGGGAAGTGTCATTTTTTTAGCTTTAAAACAAGTACTCATTCATTTTTTAGAAGAGGTACCCATTTTAAAGTGGGTACTCATTCCAAAAGGTTTAAAACTCACAATACATGTTTTCTATTTGGATTTAGGCTTAGAAAAGGCATGGTAACCCAATACTTAGCCTTTTGAGTTGCAAGTGCAAGGTCATGGCAATTTTAAGAGAAAAAAACTAACTTTGGCAATATACTTGATGAAGTTTTTTTCAAAATTGTTTTATGAAATTAAAACCCATTATAGATGACAATGTCTAGTTTTCAAATATATAATTTTTTATGATTGGAATACTTTATATTTTCTAATTAAATTATGAGGAAAGTGGTCCATAAACTTTAAATGTCAAAATTTTGTAGTTTTTTAATAACTTTTAATTTGTTAATTTTATTGTTAAAAAAATTATATGGCATCAATATATAAACAATCCTTTACATAATAATTTTTTTTTTTCAAAAAATGATAACTTTAGGTCAAGTTATGGTGTCCATGCACATGGGTTTTAAAAACCAACAATTAGGGCCAATAGAAAATTAATAAATAAAAAAATATCGAGAAAAAAATTATAAAAAAATATCCCCATCAATCTTCATTATAATACACATCTTTCTGCAAAAGGATTTAGAAAAATACTTTTATTTATGTCAAATTATGGTGTTCGTACACGTGCATGGTATGTTCCTTAAAAAGTGACTTTTAAAAAGTGGTTTTTATACATGAGTATTAAAAATTATTTTGTATCATTTTGGATATTAGAATAAATTACATATTTAAAAACTAGACTCAAAATACTAAATTTCATATTACTAAACTTTTTTAAGATTCACTGTGTAAGTGTTTCAAATTTTAAATCCAACTATGACAAATTCTGAAAATCAAGAAAACACTTCCACTTTTTGAAAATTTTGTGGACCCAACTTCTTGCACCTACCCATAATTAAACACGCACCTAATGGTCCTCTTTACATAGTCAAAAGAATCAATGACAAGCCTACTATTGGATATTAATTGATCTCATATATGTAGGGAACGTGATCACTGAAGAATTCTTGCTTGTGCATGAGATTAACCAAGATTCTTAAGAACAATCAAAAGCATGGATCAAAACACATGATGGTTTTTATTGCCCTACAATAGGTTCGATCTCTCTCCCATTAAAAGTTGGACAAAATAAATTAAATGTCTCATTCTCCATCATCCCGTCATCGGATCAATTCTGTGTGAAGTTAGGCTACCTATGGCTACGCTCCATGGATGTATTTCCATATGGAAATGAAATTTTTACAGTGCATAATAGTGGATTTAATCCTTTATCTTCCCATGGGAACTTTTCATTGGATTTTTTGGCCTAAACCTATGGAACCTATTAAGCCTCGTGAAATATTATTTTTCAAATCTTATCAAAAGTTCAAAGCAAAGCATAGCTGAATTATCCCTTAGCAATATTTATGATTCCATGAATGTTCCACCTTCCCAACCTACTATTGATGAACCTATGATTGAGAAAAATCCCTTCCAAGTAACCAAGAGAAGTCCAACATAATTCCTCCACCCATTTCCTACAAAAGACCAAGAGATAACCATACAAATCCTTTAGTGCCTCCTAAAATAAAAAAAGTTTATAAAACTAAAGAGAAAGTGGTTGAACAACCTTTGATGGTTCCTTCCATTCCTCCCCTGTGGGAAGAAAAGAAACCAATGGCTGATAAATCCACTCGTACACCATAACAACTTGAAAATAATGCAAGAAGAAACCAAAATGCTAAAGAGCGTAGGTGTAGACATAGTGCTATTGATCATCAGTTAAAAGAAAAGAAAGAACCAACAAACCAAGATCAAAATCTAACTCAAGCAAAGCATGATGATTCTCCACCTTCGCCACAACAAAAATATGAAGCTACAATGGACATTATCATTAGACCTCCCATTGTGATTAATTTAGATGATGATGATGAGATTGTTAAGATTGATGAGGAAGTGCATAATGAGTTGAATTTTTTATTTTCCTCTTCCATTAATCTAGATGAATTTCCTAACAAGAATAAATTACCACGTGTTGAACCTAGTGATTGTCCTAGTATGGTACTAGTCATTGCCCCTTTGGCTAGTTATCTGCCTTTCATATACAATAAGAAATATTAGGATGTGAACGATCTTCTTTAGGTGGATCACATGTGACATACTAGGGCATGTGTAGGATCATGATGGGCCAAAAAGTGGCGATATCTAAGTGATATGATGGCCCATGTGGCTGACAACCTTTGTTTTACCCAAAATTGATGAAACGAAAAGGTTTTTTAAAGGAGATTCTCATCTTTCCACCAATATAAATTATATTTTACTTTGAATTTAATAAATAGTTATTATTCATTTTCTATTTGAATTACAACTAAACTCCTGATTGATAGGCTAATTGAAAAAAATCTATAGCTTTCAAACAATATCACATTTTTTGAATCCAAAAAATGTGTCAAATTCTATGCTTCACATAATATAGGATAAAAAAAAATGAATTTCATGAATTTTTGACCAAGTCAAGGTGGTCAGACATACGAGTTTTTATATTTTTTAAAAATTGTAATAAAAAATTCATAATTAATTATTTACTTGGAAACAAATTACAAAAAAATATGCATCACATCGGGACATGAGTCCCCTACTTATATCTAAAATCTTATAAAAAAATATTATCATTTTATTGTGGTTAGGGTGGTCAGATAGACCCCTACTTCTTATTTTTTCACCAAAATTTAAGTACTACTGCATTAAAATTTTAAATTTTCACCAAATAGATTTTTTTTTTTTAAAACCTAGTAGTTTAGAAACTACATTCAATTTTCTACAGATTCTATTCTTACATATCTTTAAAATAATATAGATAACTTATTCAAATTTTTATGTCAAGTTGCCTAACTTTGAATTTCTGAATTTTATTGCCACTTAAGGGCCTATTTTTTCCATGATGATCTTGCACATACCCACTACTATTTTATTTGCCTTATTTTCATGTGATTTCATGTGTGTGAAGTGTAGAGAAAAGGGATGGGGGTGACATAGGAAGACCTAGAAATGAGGGACCTATACCAAAAAGCACAAAAGGGGGTGTCCACCTAATCACAAATCCACCTTTTCATATTTCATTAGGAAGAAGGATAGTTCCATAAGAGATTAAAATTGACCTACAAACCTCAAGGTGAGTCAACTCCAAGTTTTGGGACACTATTTGGTCCCTTCTTCCTTATGACAGAAAATTGTAAAATATGACTGAAAAGCAATTTTGGGAGAAGAAGAATAAAAGTGCATTAATAGTCTAATATCTAAGATCTATCACTTGGAATACAAAGTGTTATATAAGACTATTAGAAACAACAATCAATCGAAATATCTAAGAATATTAAGATAGTTTGTACTTGGCTTTGAAAATGCCATAAAGCATCTTGTTTAATCGAATACATCCTTGTATCCTTTTTTGAAAATTATTTTTGCAGTCCTCTAATGTTAGATTTAAGGATAGGATTTCTCTAGGTTTGACTATCAAAAGGCCAAAAAAAAAAATTTGTAGATGAGTTTTTGTGTCTTGACAACTTTGACAACTTTGCAAAATTGCAATTGTGATCCAATTTCAATCCTTCTTCACCTATAAATCTACACAAACACAAAGAAGACTAAAATATTTTTTTGGTGTATAAGGGTTTACCTTGGTCAAACCCTATTTTGGTAATTCAATCTTGATAAGTAAATTAAATCATAAATGGAAGGAATGATGAATGAACACTAGCTCAAGTTGCAACTCACTAAACCCTTTAATGGCTACCCTTGGAGGACTAAAGTCTAACACATCTCTCCAAGGATTATATCTTGCATAAAATGGCTTGATTGGATGCTTGATTTGACACTTGATTTGATGCTTGAAAACTTGAACCTACATCACAATGTTAGCTCCAAAAACATGCATGGACACACATAAATCTTGACATCATGATAGGATCTTGAATTTTGCAATAATTGATTGATAAATCTACTCTCCAATACTCTTTACAATAATATTTGCTCTAATTTTTCTCCTTCAAAATTCTTAGGATTACTTAGGATTTGAATTGATAAAAATACCTTGTATTTATATGTAATTTTCTAATTCCTTGACAATTAAGCATCAAAGTCCAAAAATTACAATTTGAATTTAGATAATGGAAATACTACCAAAAACATATTAAAAATGGGGTCCTAAACTTAAGGAGGACCCATTCACCCTTGGATGAATGGGTCCTAAGCCCTAAACCTAGGACACACACTTTCCAATATGTGTAATTTGATGTTTTCAATTGTTTAATGTAGGTTCTCCTTTCAGAAAATAAAATTAATTAGGCTTTTAAATGCATAATTGGGTCAATTAGAGGCTTATAGGTGAAGGACTAAAAGTTTATCAAAGGAGAAATTTTGCAAAGTTTTCAAAGTTGACATCATTTTTGTCAAGCTGCAAAAACTAGCCTACAAGTTTTATTTCCAGCTTTCTGAGAATCAAACTTGGAGGAATCAAAATCTTAGATCCAAGGTCAAAGGAGTGTAAAAAATATTTTTGGACCCCTACACTAGGACCCATTTTCCCTAGGGTGAACCAATCCTACTACAAGCCCTAAAACCTTCTTTTTATCACAAGTGCACACCATTCTACTCATCTCAAATCTACCTACAAATTGTCGTTTCTATTTCTATTATCATAGAATTCTGCATTTCAAGTATTAGGTCATATAATTTATTTAATTAATACACTTTAAATCATCTCACAATATAGAAAATTAGTCATTTATGTCATAAGAAAGCAATAGATCCAAAAATAGGATTGAAGGTTGGAAGTCAACCCTACCCCTTTGAGATCTCTTATTCAAATGAAATTAGAAAAAGTGTAAGTGTGTTTAAACCTTTTAATCATTCTAAATTGAACCCACACATACCCTACATTTTTATTTATTTCAGAGAGAAAATCGCTTTAGGAATAAGTAGTTAGAAATGGGTGGGGTTCGCTTGAGCACCTTCAACTAATCTACCTCCAGTACTACTTCTCTCACCCATCTCGGGTGGGGGTTTTGGTCAAACCCTCAAGAGGAGATAGTCCAAAGAAAGAAAGAAAGTTTAAAATATTGCACCCCCTTCCTTCTTCTCTTTTCAGCCAACCCACCTAAGCTAGAAATTATCTCTCAATTTTGATGGGAATCCCATCACCGATCATATTTTGTATATAATCTGGAAATAATTGGTGTTTCATCCATCATTCCTAAGGAATAAGAATCTAGCTAGATCCTTCAAACCTCCAAAGATTCCATGGATTCAATCGAAGTGGGAGGCATTCAGAGGACTCCCTGGAGGAATGCATTATAATAAGAGTGTTAGAGGACTGTATTATCCATATTTCGCTTCCCTATGGAGATGATAGGGCCTTCTCACGGTTGGTTCAACGCAAAGAGAATGGATAAAACTCATATAAAGGGGGTGGGGCACCAATAAAGGAGGTGGGCGAAGAATACTATTACTAGGCCCGAAGGTTGGACCCACCTCCTAACCCTACAACTGATGGTTCACTCCATCACTAGAGGATTTATGGTGTTTTATTTTATGTGGATAGACAAGGACCAATGGGGATTCCCTCTTGATCATAGCCAATTTCTACGGCATGGCTTGTTGATTGCCTAAGGGTAAGGTCCCATGAAGGTGGGCTTCCTAAAAAAAGGAGTAGAATCTGCTAAATTTTTTTTGGAATATTTTGAAGTTGGTGGTCCCATGAGTTTAGTTGTGTAGTTTAGCTTAAAAATTTAAGCTCCAAGATTTAAGTAGGTTGGTGGTCCCATGAAGCTGGAATTGAATGTTGTGAATAAAAAATTAATAAATAAACACCATTTCTCTCCAATTTTTCCCTGGCGGGAATCTAAATTTCTAGATGTGTGACAAGTGGTGGGAAAAACTCCTAAGCTAGTGGGGCAATTTCTAGCCCTGCCCCAATCTCACCAGTTGAAATCTTCAACCCAAAATAGTTTGGGTTGGAAAAGATTCCAATTAATCCTGTAGCAAAAAATTGAGACCTCCTGCTTCCATGAAAATAGGAGCCCAAGCCCCCCATGGGACCATGAGGTAAGAATTTCATCTATGATAGGTCTGGTAGTGGATTAGGTTTTGATCCACCTAGTAAGTATGAATATTCTTGGCAGTGATCCTCTTTATACTCTCATTAAACTGTGACTACTCCTCCCACCCACCCCAAATTTACCACAATCAAGTGAGGCTTGTCTTGTGATCTCTCATTGCCTGAGTAGAAGTTAGCATTACTGCCCTACTGCCTACTTTTGGTCGAGTGGGGGAATTAAAGCTAATTGAGAATTTGTCTTTAGGAGTAGGAGGTTGCTTGAACCAGGGATGTTAAGATCCTGGGGGTTTTGTTAAACCTCATGGAAAGTGCCTTTTGAGATGCCCCTTCTCTATTTGTGACAGTGAACTAACCACACTGACATGTTCAAGATACCATTGGAGAGATGCCAACCATAATTGAGATGCTTTAAAAATCTAAGGTCGTGAGAGTGTCACTACGGAGATGTTGAACCACATCAAATATTTTTCACGTTCAATCGCTTGATAAAGTCACCCCCCTTTTCCACTATTATTGATCAATCATTTCATTATGCAATCGAGCAAGTTCATAACTATATCCTCCAACCCACCCAACTATCTATATTTAACGTGAAAAATATTTCCCCATGTGGGGGGACATAATTCATTGTGTCACAACCCCCTTTAGCTCTAAGATTTATATCACTCTATTATTTTATGAGTACTCCAATGATTATATATATTAAGTGATGTAAGCATGAATTAAGGTAGATAATTTGGTTGAAAATTATTTTATATAAGAAAAAATTATAATTATTAAAAAATATTACGTAAATAAAGTTGTGAATTTTTTTTAAAAAATAGAAAATATCAAAAATAGTAAAGAAAAATAATCCATCCAATAGTGAAAACCACTTCGATGGCGCTTTGGATAAGTACCATGGTGAAAACTTGGCAAACAGGCGCCATGCATAGGTAGTCTTTGCTTCATCATCTACTATCACTCCATCTACCTTCGTCCATAATAAATAATTGACATTCCATCTACCATAAAGCTCTATTTCTTGCCATGGTTGATAGTGGTTGACATCATGCTCCACGCATCACTCGCCTTTTCACCCCTTCCCATCTTGCCCATCTTGGTTCATCCTCACCCTAACTAGGGACAACATCTTTATCATTTGAATGCAATGGATATTGCATATGGTCTCATTTATTCATAAATCCCTAAAAATCATAAAATGCCATGAAAAAAGCCAAAAAAATCAAAACATATCAAATGCACAAAAACGTCCAGATAACTTGCAAAAATCCAAAAAAAAAAGTCAAAGTCCATAGTGTCAATTATGTTAATATGTGTCATAGTCGAACTATGTTGCCTTTGCGACTAAACATAGGCAAGGCCATTTGTCGATGTGCGACTAAATATAGGCAAGACTATTTGTCAGGTTCACCAATGTAACTAAGGCAAAAATTCAGTTTAGCATGAAAATAAATGCATAAATGAAACCCTAGCTAAATAATGAAGTAAAATGGAGTAAAATAGCATAAAACAAAAGAAAAGCTTCACCAAACAGCCTTCATGCCCTCCATGATTGACCTTCATTTCCCTTCTCCATAAACTGCAAAATGATGTTTACCCTCAGATTTTGATGAGCAACTATTGACCTATGACAAAGACCTAAGCAAATATTGAAAGATTGTACTATTCAACAATTGCAAGTATGCAAGTATGAAGCAAGCCTAAAGTCTGAAGCATGAAATCATGAAGTCCAAAGATGTCCAAATGAGATTAATATTGCCTTTTTATAGAAAAGCCAATTTTGGATGAATGGCCAAGATTATCAGTTGAAAAATGCCCTAAGATCAAAGGTTTAAATTAAATGTGACAATCATCAATTAGGGTTAGGGAAACATTAGGGTAAAATTTGAAATGAAGGGCTGAGATTTATTTTTGGAAAAATCAAATTAATGGTCAAGAATGCATGTGACAAGCAGATATTGGGCACATAAAAAGAGACTGTTGGAAAATCAAATAATAATTTAAAATTATTTGATTTAAGAGGCTGAGTTGACCTATTGAATTAAAAATCAATTTAATTCAAAAGTGTTGGGGTCATGTGATAGTAAATAATGATTTTAAATTATTTACTTGGCGGGAAAATAGAAAGTGGGTAATTTTAAATAAATGATTTTATTTGAAATTAGAAGGAAAGTTGATGTGGACAATAATTAAATAAATTATAAGAAATTATTTAATTATAAGAAGACATAATGAATTAATGACGTATTTAAATAAATAAATAAATTTTATTTATTTAAATAATCAAGAGAAAATAGTAAACAGATAATAATTAAATAAATTTAGGAATTTATTTAATTATAGAGAGACATAGGAAATTGGCGATGTATTCAAATACAATAAATGTAATTTATTTATTTAAATAGTCAGGAGGAATAAAAGGTATGAATTAATTAAATAATTGAGAATTATTTAATTAATAGTTGAATTTGGACTATAAGACATAATTAAATATTTTAATTATGTTGAGAAGAAATATGGAGAAAATAAAGTTTGCAGGCCTAGGTCAATTTTGTGTGTCTACATTTTTTCCCTCTTTGTCATAATGCAGTTTATCGCATTGTGACAAAGAAAATTCAGTTCACAATATGCTCCAACGAAGGTATAGAGTATCTATGCCCCCTTGGGAAAATTTGCGAATTTTGGCCCAATGCTGGAAATTTTTGGAAAGTGCCCTGATAAGTCAATTTGATGACCAGAAAAACAATGGCGCAATCGGTTTTGATTTTTGAAGAGTTTAAGGCAATCAAAAGAGCGGTCAAACAATTCAAACAGTGCATCTAGTAATAAACCCTAGGGGAAAACCTATAAATAGGCTTGATTTGGGTAAAATGGTAATTCATTTTCACTTTTGCCTTTTGGAGATTCAGAGCTCAGAGTGAGAGGACATTGCACAAAGATGAATATTTTGAAGGAAGATCACTGTGGATATCAAGTAGGGACCTACTGACGACTAGAGGGCATAGAGCCACCGATATGTACCATATACCCACTTCATGATTTCATCATTTTTTTGTGCTTTCAGGGTGTCAAAAATAGGGTTTTAGATGCATCGTTTTGTAGTTTGATGCATCTGTGTTCGTGAAAGATGCAAATGTCTTCGCGTTGCATGTATTTGATGCATTGCAACACAAGCATGAAGGGTAGGCTAGGTTTAGGTTTAAAGTGATGCAATCATGGAACGATGTGATGCAAGTGTTGAATTGCGATGCAAGTGCCAAGTTGCACAACATAATTACCATATTGCAATGCAAAAGCAAGTCAATTTGATGCATTTATTAAAAAGCAACACAACTGATGGGGGGATCACCGCAAATGAAATAATGTGATGCATGTGAAAAGTTGAACAACGTAATTGATGTAGAGTGATGCAATGATGGTTGAAACAACACATATGTCTGGTGTGACGTAAGTGAAGGAAGAGCGACACAATTGACTTTAGTTAGGGTTGACTTAGTTTAGGCTCAATTTACTTGTGTACTTTTGATTAGATAGATGATAAGGATGTTTTTTAATGATGTGCTAACCTTTGTTTCTGTGTATGTGGAAATAATTACCACCCATCTACACTCGAGAGTTTTGGTCGACGACATACGCATTTAGGGATCAACTGAGACAAGGTGAGCAAAGGTGACTAATGCGTCTAGAACTATTTCACGTGACCTATATGCCCATTGTTTGGGCGAATGGGGGTCTTTTGACAACGCTTGCGGAGAGATGGCACTCTGAGACATGTTCATTTCATTAGTCAATGGGAGAGGCCACAGTGACACTTGAGGAAGTTTACAAGATCTTATCGATCCCGATCAGAGGAGAGTGGGTAGTCTATGAACCTCGACAGGGACTGCAGGCTATTACAAAGTATTACAAGCATGAGGATATAGCACAGCTGGGCATTCATGGATATTAGATTACCTGGGAGTTTCTTGTTGAGCATTACAGGTGATGGGATTGTATATTGTGCACGCTTATAGCTGAGGTATTGATTCCAGATCGTTGCGATCATGGTTTCCCGATTGGATGGGGAGATGTGCTTATCAGAATGATGTGGGATAGGACATTATTTGCTTGGGGTTCATGCCTACTTGGGATGTTATATCATCAGCTGCATGATATTGCATATAGATAGTCTATGAGTATCAGTTGTGGCACTACACTTCTGATGATCTGGGCATGGGAGCATATTCTCATATTTTGATCGCCAGTGCAGAGATAGTTAGTCGAGGGGATGCCATATGTTTATCTTTATGGAGGTTCAGTGACATAGACTCAAGTGGGAGACATAGGATATTGTTTCCATGTTATTGATACTCTGGCAGGGTTTGTGTGGAGGCCATATAGGGACTACAGATAGTGGTTGGTAGAGGAGGAGCATTTCTCATTCTATTGATAGTTCAGATATCTCATTGGTCAAAAAATGTAGTCTCAGTTGATTATAGAGATGTACCTACCCCAATGGGTATTGAGATAGTGTGGGGAGCATTAGTTTGTTCATGTAGGCACTGAGGAGTACGCACGATCATCTCGAGAGACACTGTGGGGATCATTGATATCAATGCCATTGGTTGAGCAACAAATTGATGGTTTGGTAGCGCAACAGTGGGGATGGAGTGGGGAACCAGTAGATGCAGGGACCACCCCAGATTATGATGCATGGTGGCAGACTCATAGACCACTTCCATTGACATATCTAGATCAGTCGATATTGGTGGATCGGCGAGCACTATTACCACGGGTGCATTGAGCAGGGCGAGGAGATAGGGATGGAGGTAGGGGGAGAGGGAGGGATGGAGGAAGAGGAGATAGGAGAGGGAGAGGGAGGGATGGAGGTAGAGGAGACAATGATGGTGATGGAGGAGATGGGGGAGATGGAGGGGGTGGTGGGAGAGGTCAAAGATAGGGGAGGAGAGTGCGACAGAAAGTCGAGTGATCACTGATGTCACCTATTCGTGAGGTGGGAGAGGAGGAGGAGAGGGATGATGGATGAAAGGAGGAGGTTAAGGTCAAGGGAGAGCAGCCAGAGGGACCTCAATGGGAGGGAGAGCAGCGGGAGATGGAGGTGGAGCAGCCAGAGATGGAGGTGGATGTGGAGGTAGGGAGAGAGGAGGATGTGGATGTGGACATCGTCAAGGAGGAGGACGTAGGGGGAGAGGAGGAGATAGATGAGGTAGAGAGGAAAATCAGAGAGTAGATGGTGGAGGGTGAGGAGGATATAGTTTGGAGACCACCATTTCCTCGAGATGCGATCATTGATCAGCAGTTGGAAGATATGCAGAGCAGGTTAGACGAGGCCCTCACCCGGATTAGGGCACTAGAGTCAGAGCTAGAGGTCACTAGGGTGGAGAGAGACCAGGCAATGGTTAGGTAGTAGGAGGCGTAGAGTTGGTGTTTGGAGTTTGCATAGCTATGTATTGAGCTAGTGGGAGAGGTGGTGAGAGAGTTGGTGAGGGTGAGTGCCATCCAAGCATAGTACAGGATGTTGCATGAGAGGGAAGTGCTAGCAGATCAACGAGAGCCTAGTCTTACACAGTCCCAGAGTGGGATAGGTAGTGGGTCTAGTAGTAGGACACACAGC
Source organism: Sequoiadendron giganteum (assembly GCA_007115665.2). Taxonomy (NCBI): domain Eukaryota; kingdom Viridiplantae; phylum Streptophyta; class Pinopsida; order Cupressales; family Cupressaceae; genus Sequoiadendron; species Sequoiadendron giganteum. The sequence goes on from CM021102.1 coordinate 702,898,337, forward strand.
AGTCAGAGCCACAATAGTGTCATCCCTTCCTCCTCAGGTCAGTCATCAGGCCACAGGTCCAATCACAACCATAGACATTCTTCCAATCATAGGTCTAGCCACAGTCATGTATTATCAGGGCACATATCCCACATCCCAGGATCCTCATAGAGTCATTCGGCTACGTCAAAGCATGTGTCATTAGCTCTAGAGAGGGAGTATTAGTCACCCTGTCCCTCACCCCGAGGGGATGAGGAGAGCAGTGGTTAGGGCATATGATTTTGTACTTTTTATTTATGTTTGAGACACATTTATATATTGACTATCGAACCCGTGAGCTCTATTTTTGGGATTCCTCGAGACTCTATCCTATGACATTGTTTTGAGATTATATATGATGTAGTTTTGGTGCGAATTATATGATATGTGTTGTATTATGATGCCTTATGGTTTTATTATGTTCATGTGATGTGATTTATGATGATGCATTTTATTTTATGGGATGTATGCATTTATGATGATCATTTATAATGATATTTCTTTGTATTATTGATGATGCTACCTTATGTGTGATGGTTACTTTATGATGATGATGATTATGTTCATTATATGCATAATGTTTTTGTCACTAATGGATGCCATGCTTATGATTATGAATGCATTGATGTATGATTGTGTATGGATTATGAGACATATAATGTTTTATTTTATGATCCCAAATCTATATGCATTAATGATATGGATGATGTATGAAAAATGTTTAATGTGCTTATATGTTATGTTAATCCAAATGGATTGATGCAAATGATGTATTTATGCTAAGTGATGTAAATGCAAAGATGTGAATGGATTTATGTAAATGTGTAATGTGTAATGTACTAATGAAATTTATATATATGATCATGTATGCAATTATATTTTGTATGTCATAGGATATCGTCAGGAGATGGAAGAAGAGAAATAACTAGATAGAAGGGGATGAATGTTAGTGCAGAGAAAGAATCCTTCAATGTATTGCCAAAGTACTAATAGGTGTTGCTTTAATCATCATTGGGTGGATTATTGTAATGGCCAACAAACACCATGATATGACATAGATCAATGGTGTGCAAGGTTGCACCACGACATAGAACAAACAGTTGTAAACAAGGATGATCATGAATCATACGAGGAACTTTGTTTCCCCAGTCTTTTTGTCACAACCAACCACAAACAAGAAAGACAAGACATGAAACGCCGTTGCTCCTCTAAATATTATGCAGGACATCCTCAAGGAACTAGTAGCATGACAGTCTGAAAAGACAAGATAATCACCATGATATGTCATTGTTCCTCTAAATTTTGATGCCAAGAAATCCTTGAGGAACTAGCAACATGACGAAAAATCAAATGAAAAATGCCAATATTAAAGATTTTGTTTTCCAAGTATGTTCAAATGTCAAGTGTTTTGATGTCGAGATGTCAATTTTGACGAAGTCTAGGTTTGTGTGTGACAAATTCTAGGTAATGCCAAATTCAGGATGAACACATCCTAAATGATGTCAATGTCAAGATGATCAATCCTAAAATGTCAAGAGAATCCCTCAAAATTCCAGATGAATGAGTCAATGCTTTGGAAAGACATGTCCTAAAGCATGAATAAATGACCGAGATTGTTTCTCAAAAAGATGTGTTCGAAGAATAACCAAGAGTTGACATGTTGACTTGTGTTGTGATAGTTTGACCAAGGTTGATTAGATGATTGAATTGACCACATGTCGAGGTTGACATGCACATTGAATTGAAGTGTTGATTTAACTGATTATCAAGGTGTGTTTAAGAGTTGCCTTTTCTAGGAAATTTGCAAGAAAAGACCAATTGATTTAATAGACCCTAAGGGACTGAATCTAGGGGGGCTCTGGGGCTCATCAAAAAATGGCCTTACCTACGTAGAAAATGTGCAAAGACCTCGTAGTTTGACATGATATGACCTTGTTCCAAGTGACAAAGGACGTTATCATGATTTTATTTTGAAAAACCTATTTCACCAAATGGATAGAAGCTATCCCCCTCACCTACATAACCAGCAAGCAAATTTCCAAATTCACCTCAATTACATCATCTGTCAGTATGGTGTTCCCCAATCCATCATCACAGACAATGGTTGTCCCTTCAAAAATCATGATGTCCATGAGATTTGTGAATGCTTCCATATCCAACATCATTTCTCCACACTCTGTTACCCGCAAGGCAACTGTCAAGCTGAGGCATCTAACAAAACAATCATCAAGATTCTTAAGAAGACTATTAATGATGATGGTCATGAATGGCATCTACAACTTCATCCCGCCCTATGGGCCTATCACACCAGCATCTACATGCCTACCGACGCCACCCCATTCGCTTCAGTCTTCAAATTTGAAGCCATCCTACCCATTGAGGTTGAAATCCCCTCTTTACGAGTCTCTTTGAAGGGATTAATTGATGATGAAGAATATCATCAATCTAGATTGCACGAACTAGAATTGTTAGAAGAGCGCAGATAATATGCCTTGACACACTTATAGGCATATCAAAATTTCCTTTGTTGAAGCTACAACAAAAGGGTCATAATCTAAAAGTTTGACATTGGTGACTTGGTCTTAATGCAAAATCCAAAGAATCAAGTTGATCATGAGAAAATCGATAATTTCAAGCCTAATTAGTTGGGTTTGTACATTATCACTACTTCATTTGGCTCTAGCGCTTATCATTTAGCTACTCTATATGAGGAACAATTGACATAACCTATCAATAATCTGCATCTACGCAAGTTCTTCACATAGCATCAAATAGCTTGGCTAAAAATAGCAAAAATACAAAAAAAAACAAAAAAACAAAACAATCGTCACCTTGATGAAAACCTGGAAAACAAGCATCTTGGTGACACAAAAAAAATTAAAAAAACATCAAAAATAGTAAAGAAAATGAATTCGTCCAATAGTGAAAACCACTTTGGTGGCGCTATGGATAAGTACCATGGTGAAAACATGGCAAACAGGCACCATGCGTAGGCAATAATTGCTTCATCATCTACTATCACTCTATCTAACTTCATCCATAATAAATAATTGTCATTCCATCAGCCATAAAGCTCTATTTCTTACCATGGTTGATAATGGTTGATATCATGCTCCATGCATCACCTGCCTTTTCACCCCTTCTTGTCTTACTTGTTTTGCTTCATCCTCACCCTGATTGGGGCAACATCTTTATCATTTGACTGTATTGGATATCGCATATGGTCTCATTTATTCAAAAAATCCCTAAAAATCATAAAATTCCCTAAAAAAAGCCAAAAAAATCAAATATCCATCAAAAATCCAAAAAAATCAAAACATGTCAAATGCACAAAAATATCCAGATAACTTGCAAAAATCCCAAAAATAGAGTCAAAGTCCATAGTGTCAGTTATGTTAGTTTGTGTCATAGTCGAACTGCATTGCCTCTATGACTAAATGTACGCAAGGTCATTTGTCGATGTGTTACTAAAGGTAGGCAAGGCCATTTGTTGATGTGCGACTAAAGGTAGGCAAGGCCATCTGTCGAGTTCACCAATGTAACTATCGCAAAAATTTAGTTTAGCATGAAAACAAATGCATAAATGAAACCCTAGCTTAACAATGAAGTAAAATGGAGTAAAATAGCATAAAACAAAAGAAAAGCTTCACCAAATAGCCTTCATGCCCTCCATGATTGACCTTCTCCATTTGCTGAAAAATTATGTTTTCCCTCAGATTTTGATGAACAACTATTGACCTATAACAAAGACCTAAGAAAATATTGAAGGATTTTACTATTCAACAATTGCAAGTATGCAAGTATGAAGCAAGCCTAAAGTCTGAAGCATGAAATCATGAAGTCCGGAGGTGCCCAAATGAGATTAATATTGCCTTTTTATAGAAAATCCAATTTTAGATGAATGGAAAGGATTGTCAGTTGAAAAATGTCCTAAGATCAAAGGTTGAAATTGAATGTGACAATCATCAATTAGGGTTAGGGAAATATTAGGAAAAAAATTGAAATGAAGGGCTTAGATTTGTTTTTAGAAAAATCAAATCAATGGTCAAGAATGCATGTGACAAGGAGATATTGGGCACATAAAAAGAGATTGTTGGAAAACCAAATAATAATTTAAAATTATTTGATTTAAGAGGCTGAGTTGACATGTTGAATTAAAAATCAATTTAATTCAAAAGTGGTGGTGTCATGTGATGGTAAATAATGACATAAGGAATTAATGACAGAAGGTCATGCTTTGTAAGTCTTGTCGAGGATAAACCATTTTTCATAAAAATTTATTTGGCGTAGTTCTACAAAAATGACGTTCAGTCACATGGAGCTGCACGATAGGTTTTTTAAATTACCTTTTAGGTTGAGGAAAGTGCACCCACGAATAAGTGAGGCTTCTCTTAGCCAGAATAACATAGGATACATATTTTTTGATCTGAGTAATGTTGTGGCTAGGGTATGCGGAGAAATCTTCATTCTTGTCAGATAATATGATTGTGGATGATTGGATGTGCAAGTTTTACAAAATGAAACGTAGATTTGTGTGAAATTCTTTCATAAACGTTAATTTCATGACCACATTTTCTATAAGAAAATGACCAACGTTTTATGTAATTGCAACATTAATGATGAAATCTTGGAGTTTTTATTTGACATCTCATTTTGAATTGGTTAATTGATACATTTCGTTTATATACAATTTTTTTTAATTATTTAAAAGACTGATAGAAGTTTATGTACGAGAAAAATACAAGTGTAGAAAATTGTAGAGAAGAACAAAGTTGCATAACACTCAGATTTACGTGGAAAAACCTAGGAAAAATATACCAATAAAAAAAATCAGGCAAAATATCTTTTGTATTGATTCTCAAGAATTACAAAGTTACAACAACCTCAAATGAGATCTAGCCCCTTCTTCAAAAGGAGGGAAAGAATAACTCTCAAATCTATTCTAGCCTTGAGCCTTCTTTCTACTAATTACAAATGAGAGAATTCTCCTCTATTTATATACAAATTTGAGAAACTTAATGCTATAATTAAGCTCTCAAATTTGACACCTCTAACCCTTCCAATGCCACCACTATAGTCATATTATTTACTAAAACTATATGTGGCTCTCAATCATCTACAAGATTGACACATATAGTGTCCAACTTGATTCTACTATGAATCACTTAATAATTTACTAAGTCAACACAATATGACTCACTTAATAATCTACTAAGTCAACACAATATAACTCACTCAACTACATGTATGACACATAATAAGAGTAGACTCCTAATTGAAGACAACTTGTATGACACATACAGAATTAGAGTCCTAATTGACTTCACATTCCAACATTTTCCCACTTGAAGTCAAATTTCAAACTCATGAATAATTCCTCTACTGAAAGACCATTGCCAATGTTGCCTATCATCACATAATCTATAGACCAAGAGAATTTTTACACCAAATGAACTTCTCTCTACCAATAGGTTTCATCATAATATCTGTAGGGTTTACATCAGTGTGAATCTTGGCCAAAGAGATTTGTCCTCCTTCCACCACTTCGTGAACAAAGTGATATTGAATATCAATATGCTTTGTTCTAGAATAGTATGTTGAGTTTCGTGCTAAGTGTAAAGCACTTTGACTATCACAATGCAGTACCATGTTATCTTACTTCACTTGCAATTCACCCAAAAGTCTATGAAGCCAGATTGCCTCCTTTCTAGCTTGTGTTGCTACCATATATTCTGCCTCAGTAGTAGACAATGCCACCACTATCTATAAACTTTGACAACCAACTAACAATACCTCCAACTAAAGAGAAAACATAACCTGTTGTAGACTTTCTCTTATCTCTATCTCCACTAAAATTTGCATCCACATACCCATTAACTTGAAGACTACTCCCACTATAACAGATAGCAGCATGTAAAGTTCCTCTCAAATATCTAAGAATCCACTTCACAGTGTCCAATGATCAGTACCAGGATTCGCCATGTACCCACTGACAACTCCCACTACTTGTGCAATGTCTGCTCTAGTGCACACCATGGTGAACATAAGGCTTCCAACTGTTGATGAGTATGGTACATGAGACATTTGTTTCTTCATTGCTTCTGTTCTAGGGCAATGTTCCGAAGAAAATTTAATATGAATAGGAAATGGAGCACTAACTAGTTATGCATTCTGCATATTGAAGCACTACAGAACCTTCTCCACATAAGTTTTATGTGACAACCATAATTTCCTATTATTTTTGTCTCTATGTATCCTCATTCCAAGAATCTAACTTGCACTTTCTAATTCCTTCATCTCAAACTCCCTAGCAAGTTGAGTTTTCAAATGGATGATTTTATACATGTTGGGACCTGCTACCAACATATCATCAACATACAGTAGTAGAATAATAAAACTACCATAATCATACCTTTGAACATAGGCACAATGATCAGCTCACATCTACTAAAACCTAAACTCATCATGAAGGAATCAAACTACTTGTACCAACACCTTGGCGCCTATTTCAAACCATACAACGATTTTCAACTTGCAAACTAGATTCTCCTTACCTCTTTCCTCAAAACCTTCTGGCTGCTTCATATAAATCTCCTCACAGAGATCACCATGTAGGAAGTTTTTTTTAACATCTAACTGTTCTAACTCCAAATCATGACTAGTAACAAGAGCTAAAACAACTCTAGCAGTACTTAACCATACAACAAGTGAAAAATTTTCATCAAAATCAATACCAGACTTCTGTGCATACCCCTTTTCCACCAACCAAGCTTTGTATCTCTCCAAATTTTCATTTATATCCCTCTTCAATTTGAAGACCCACTTGTTCCCAATATCTTTTCTCCCCTTAGGCAATGGAACAAGCTCCCATGTCTTGTTCTTATGCAGAGCTTCCATCTCCTTTTCCATAGAAACTCTCCATTTGCTTGCACATTCAACTTCGCAAGCCTCCCAATATGAACTAGGTTCACCAACATTAGTTAGCAATGCATAAGCAGAATTACAAGTAAGAGAGTACTTTATAGATGGTTTGATTACTCCACTAGATCTCCTTAAAATAGGTGGTGATTCACCCTGTGGCTCAGCTGGTTGTTGTTCTTTTGGTTGATCTTCATCTAGTTGCTCTTCATCAAGCACATCTAGATAATCATCATGTTTTTCCACCTCTACTGGAATAACTTCCATACCTTGTTGTTCTTCACCTCTTTGCATTGATTTTTCATTAAAATAAACATCCCAGGTAACAATAATATTGTGGGCAATAGTATCCCACAATCTGTACCCCTTTGTACCTTCTACATAGCCAAGAAAAATACATTTTGTGGACTTCTTGTCCAGCTTATTTCTATTCTCTTTAGGAATATGTACATAAGCATCAGAACCAAAAAAACAGAGAAATGAATAATCAACTAGTTTACCTTTCCATATCTCTTCAGGAATTTTATTATCAAGAGCAGTAGTGGGAGATCTATTGATCAAGAAACAAGCCGTATTTACAGCCTCACCCCAAAAATTCTGCTCCAAACCAACAGTGCTCAACATGCATCTAGCTTGCTCCATAATTGTACGGTTCATGCATTCAGCAACACCATTTTTTTGTGGTGTCCTCACAACCGTCAATTGCCTTTAATTCCATGCTCACTACAAAACTGATTAATTTCCGCTGAACAAAACTCACCTCTGTTATCCATTCTCAGACATTTTATTGTCTTACCTTTTTTATTCTCTACTAGAGCCCTAAACCTCTTGAAATAAGAAAACACTTCAGATTTCTTCTTGAGAAGATAAATCCATAGCTTCCCAAGTATCTGAATGAATTAAATCTAATTCATTTTTTCTTTTGGTAGTACTTCTAGAAAAACTCGGTCTATTTTGTTTCCCAAACAAACAATGTTCACAAAAACTCAAATATTTAGATTTTACACTTGGGAGAAGATTTCTATCTAGTAGTACCTTGAGACCTCATTCGCTCATGTGGCCTAGCCTTTGATGCCAAATTGATAATGAGTCCATCTCTACATCAAATATCACATCAGCCTCTCCAATGTCAGTTTGTCCAACCAACCTATAGAGATTGCCAACTTTTTCTCCCTTTAACACAACCAAAACTCCCTTTGTTACTTTGAGACAACTATTTTCACCACTGAATCGATAACCTTGTTCATCAAACACTCCAAGTGAAAGTATCTTTTTCTTTAAACCAGGTACATACCTAACATGTTGAATAGTTCTAACTACTCCATCAAACATCTTGATTCTTACCTCTCCTTCACCAACAACTTCACATGGGTTGTCATTTCCCATGTAAACCATACAACCAACACAAGACCAGTAACTAGAAAACTAGTCTTTGTGTGGTTTCATATGAAAGGAAGCACTAGAGTCAAGAATCCAAACATGAAGTAGAGAGCTTCTCAGATTAGCAGTTAATACCTCTCCATCTTCCAATGGTGTCTGAACTTCAGCAGTGTTTGCCTCAGATTTTGGTGTACTAGGATTCTCGTTGGTTGCTTTTGGAAACCTGTAATCCTTCTTGACATGCCCATTTTTTCCATAGTTCCAACACTTTACCTTTTTTTGCCCCTTGGATTTGGACCTAATTTGTCCATGCTCAGTATTTGCTCTTTCCTGAGTTCTACCTCTTGCAAAAAGGGCTTCATTTGAAGAGGATCTTTGAGATGTCTTGAATCTTGAATCTTTAGAGATTAAAGCAGCCACCACATATTCAAAGACCAACTTCCCACTCAGTGCAGAATTACTGAGAGCCATAACCAACTGATCCCAACTATTTGGCAAGGAGCATAGTAATATTGCTACCTTATCTTTTTCATCAATTTTCACACCCACTGAAGTTAACTTTCATGTTAGTGTCTTGAAATCATTGAGATGATTTGTGATAGATGAATTGTCACACATCCTCAAATTATACAACTGTCTTCGTAGCAGATTTTTTTTTCTAATGACTTTATCTCATATAACTTTGCAAGCTTATTCCATAAGTCATGAGCAGATTTCTCTTCTGCAACATTGAATAGAACTGAATCTGCTAGAGATAACTGGATTGTTGCTCTTTCCATGCTATCTATGGTATTCCACTTTGGTGTGCTCATATTTGTAGTTCTAGATTCTACTCCTTTAAGAGCTATGTCACATCCATCCTTCACCAGCAAGGCTTGAATATTAAGCTTCCATAGAGAAAAATTAGAACCATCGAACTTATGCACCTCAAATCTGGTAACAATAGTTCCTTGCATTGCTCACCTCTCAAATTAAACAACTTGTACTCAAATAACCTATGCTTTGATACCAATTGTATGATAAAAATACAAGTGTAGAAAATTGTAGAGAAGAACAACGTCACATAACACTCAGATTTACGTGGAAAAACCTAGTAAAACTATACCAGTAAAAAACTACGAGAAAAATATCTTTCGTATTGATTCTTAGGAATTACAGAGTTACAACAACCTCAAATGAGATCTATCCCCTTCTTCAAAAGGAGGGAAAGAATACCACTCAAATCTATTCTAGCCTTGAGCCTTTTTTCTACTAATTACAAATGAGGGAATGCTCCTCTATTTATATACAAATTTGAGAAACTTAATGCTATAATTAAGTTCTCAAATTTTCCACCTCTAACCCTTCCAATGCCACCACTATAGTCATATTATTGACTAATCCTATATGTGGCTCTCAATCATCTACAAGATTGACACATATAGAGTCCAACTTGATTCTACTATGAATCACGTAATAATTTACTAAGTCAACACAATATGACTCACTTAATAATTTACTAAGTCAACACAATATAACTCACTCAACTACATGTATGAAACATATAAGAGTAGAGTCCTAATTGAAGACAGCTTGTATGACACATACAAAATTAGAGTTCTAATTGAATTCACATTCCAACAGTTTACACCCAGTGGGCAGTGTGGAAAGCTACAAATATGAGAAGAAAAATGAAACTTTTTGATTAATTTCAAAAGATTTTAATGATTTCTTATGTGTTTTTAAAACCTGATAATGCAGACAGATATTCTCATTTAGGATGGGGAAACTATTTCTCTGGATTGGCTCATAAATGAATCCTAGTTTGGCCATCATTTTTGAAGATCTTAACCCACCCTTCAGATCTAATTAGTAATCCCTTTTACTCAACTGAGCATTCATGGGGATCAATGCAATAATTAAAAAATGCATCTTACGCCTACATCACTGTATAAATCTGCTCTTCAATAATCACTGTGTAAAAATACTTTTACATGATTTATCAATAATGTATTACCAATTTATAAGAATGGACTCCTATTTAGTTAGATATTCAATAATCATTGTATAGTGATTTTTTAGTGATAGTTTTCTTTCATATCTATGGTAGGATAAATAGGAATGGTTTTTAAACTTTATTTAATGGAGTTATTTGTAGTAATTAAGCATAAGAATCCCAGTGTAGGATTTAATTTAGGATACTTGAATTGGGTTCTGGCACATCCAATAGTGTATTAAATATTAAGAAGGGATGAGAACCTTGAATTATCCTTACTCATTTTTAAATTTAATACTTGTGTGCATGAAAGGGCATAAAAGTGACAGGAAACTCAATGGTAATGAACATAAGGTGAATAAAGATTTCATGAATCAATCAATCAAGGATTCTACATGAATTATTTATATAACTTATCCACACAGGTTAGATTTGGAATTTAATGAGGTATGCTTTTATCCATTTATTATCTAGTTTATTGAAAATTTATTGCTCATCCTTTCTTCTTCTCTTATTTTACAAATATGATATTTCATCATGCCATTGTAATATGACCTTTAGACTTTATGGGATTGATAAAATAATAAGATACCTTATATGTATACTTTTTCCCCTCTGTAATAAGTTGATAGAGTATCTAAAATTTCATTCCTGTTTCACCTAAGTGGGTGGCAGCCAACGAGGAATTGTCTAGGACAGTGTAGTCCTAGAAAGGGTTGTATATCCACTAAATTCAAGTTCTTAGATCATTTGACCATCAATAAATAAATAAGTTTATTGATAGTCATTTTCTTGCTCAAGGGTTTGGCTAGAGTCCACGCAACTTCACAATACCAATATGGTAGGGTGGTGAGAAAATCTTACTTGATGTATGAATTATTGAAATGTTTGGTCAAGTATGTCGGAATGTAATTTTATTTTATTTTTTAATAGTAATGAGTTACTTATTTATAATGGTAAATTGATTTAGAAAGAAAAAAAATTATTAGTGGAAATTTCCAGATTATCTAACCTGGTTGTTATACATTTCACCAACGTCATCATCAAACATTGAACTGTATGAAAATTAGGTTTCCATTGCTTTATCTATGTTAACCTAAGTATTATTCTAAAGTTTTGGCAGTTGAGCTCGGTTGGTCATCTATTCATTCATTGTTGGAAATTTGATGAGTGTTGGGGTGGGCGGGAGGAAATACTTGCTCTCCCGAGTGAGATACCTCCCAACTATCTCTTAGGCCCTTGTCTTACAACTATCTAAAATGAAGGGAAAAGGGGGGAATGATCTCAATCAATGTGGAATGATGAAATGGCTTAAGATTCAAACACACCTTTCCTCAATTCCATTAGAAAGAGAGCAGATCATAAAGGGATAGAATTGACTTTCAACCTTTAGGTGATTCAACCCTTAGGCAATGAAAAGTTCTATGATAAAAGAAATAGAAATGACAATTTGAAGGAATATCTAAGAAGGTTGATAGTGTGTGCTTGTGATAAAAAAAAGTGGGTTTCAAGGCCTATAGCAGGACTGGTTCACTCGTAGGTGAATGGGTCCTTGACTAGAGCTCCAAAATCAGTTTTTGTAGTCCTTTGATCTTGAATCTAAGCTTTTGATTTCTCTAGGTTTAATTGTTAGAAAGTCAAAAATAAAATATGTAAATTTTCGTAGCTTGATAACTGTAATGACAACTTATGCAACTTTGCAAAATTGTTCCCTTTATTAACTTTCAATTCTTCTTCACCTGTAAATATGCATATACAAAGAGAGAAGCAAAATGTTTATTTTGGGTGAATGGGGATTTACCTTAGTCAAACCCCATGTTTGGTAATTAAACCTTGATAATGAAATAATAAAAAAATGAAGGAATTGATGAATGAACAAAGCTTGTTACAACTCACGAAACCCTTAATGGCTACCCTTAGAGGACTGAAGTCAAACACATTACTCTAAGGCTTGGATCTTGCATGAATTGGTTTGATTGCTTGATGCTTGAATACTTGAAACCTACATCACAATGTTAGCTCCAAAACATGACATGAACACACATGAACTTTGACATGATGATATGATTTTGATTGTTGTTGTAGATGACTGATAAATCTTCTCTTCAAATGTCTTGACAACAATATTTTCCCTTGTGAAATTTGAGCATGCCCCCTTAGATTTGAATTGGTAAAAAGACTATATTTATGTGTTAATCTAATTTCCCAAAAATTAGATTCCAAAAGTCAACACTTGAAACTTGAATTTGAATCATTAAAATGCAGCTAAAAACACATATAAAATGGGTCTTGGCACTTAAAGGGGACCCATTCACATTGGGCCCTAAGTCTAAGACACACATGATCCAAGATATTTTAATTAATGATGGTAATTATTTAATATAGGTTCCCCTTTTGGAAAACAAGAATAATAAGGCTTTAGAATGCATAATTTTTTCAATAAGAGGCTTAATTAAGTCCAATTAATAAAGGGGATGCAAACATAGTGTGAAATTGTAAAGGTATACAATTTCATACACTACATTTAGCCCCCATTTTCGTGAGAGTATGAACTTATGCTCAAACTCACAGTAAAGTAGATAAATATGTCAAGAGAGGTCCAAGTGTACAAATGTTAGAAATATAGGATGACAAAGATCGAGGAGGTTGTGCAAGCCCCTAGGATCGAAGATCCCAAACCAACATAAGGACAAAGGGACACACAAGATATGACTAGCAAGACAAGATACAAAAGAATACAATGTCAAAGCTAATGCAAAAGGGGATAAACTATCAAGTTTCATTATGCCATGTCCATCAAATACACTCACAAGGATGTAAAATCACTTATGGAACATATGGCGCCACTGGTGAGAAATTTTTGTTATTCTTGGTGACAATGAAAATACACTCACAAGGGCTAGTGTTGTCTGATATACACTAGGTGAGCCCCCAAGACAAATATGAGAAACATAAACAAGGTCTACAAGGTGTGTACTCAAAAAAGGTGGTAGATCAGAAAGTCATGCCATGTCTACAAGCTCCCATATGTCAACCATACCAAAATTTATACTCCTTGATAACTTTGATAAGGTGCCACAAAATGAACATGCTTCACAAGGCTAGTAAGTTGCATTAGGCTAGACACTCATGGAATATGGAAATGTTTAAATGCAATAAAGTTGAAAACATAATCAAAGGGGTTTTTGCTTAATACATGAGAGGCCTCACCTTAGATAGCATCACACTTGACATCACCACCAAGAGAGGACTAGTCAAATAACAAAATATTCACATCTTAGGGAATACTAATCATAGAATTACCACCAAGAGGAATGTCATATGCCAAGAAGGGTCACACTCTTGTAGAATATCAAACATAATATCACCACAAGAAGACATTTCACATAAATCAAGAAGCCACACTTTGAACAAAAAGGTCACACTTCCTAGGATATGTATGATATCATCACTAAGAAGGGAACATGCAAACAATGAGTGGGGGACAATATGCCCCACACTTAAAATTTAAACATACTTTCTATGTTGGTATTTTAAGTAGAAAGAGAGGAAGAGGGGATCCTTGAAAAGAATGCACGTCTCCCAAAATTAGTTAACCTTGCCCCCAAGCATAGAGACAAGGACAACCACACCAATTACTATCATGTTGTTGCCATGGAAAATATTGTTGCACTTAAGATTATACCACCATGAATGGCAATGAGCAAGACACATAAAGCTACCAATGTGAAATAGTGTTGAGAAACATTATAGGATGAAAATCATTATTGAGAAGAGGAATTAGGTGTATCAACACAAAGAAGAGAATCACAATCCTTAAGCTATTTAATTTGCTAATCAAGGCCTGGAATTCATTGGTTGAATGACCATGCACTCGATGATATGCACAAAATGAGCTTTTGTTGTAGAATTTATTTCCTATTCTTGGAGGGAGAGATATCAAAATAGCTTGGAGAGTCCTTGACAAGGTACTCTCTTGATCAATAGTAGAAGAGTTCCTTTATTTTGTGACAAAAATACTTCTTTCTCACTACAAGGTGGCATACATACACAAGACTCTCTAGGTTTAGATTGTGAGATTTTGTACTCTCCCAAAAAGGAGGGTGTAAAATCTAATGAGCCCCAATCATCACTAAGACATGTGTTTAAAGACGAAGCAATATTTGTCCTAGGAGTGTTGTGTGTGATAACATTGATATTTAGCGAAGGTTTCTTTGATGTTTTCATTTCTTTCAAAGGATAATAACCAAGACCTCTTGTTTTTTCTTGTGTGCTAGGTTTCAATAGGGACACGAAGACCTTGTTCTTTAACACTGCATCCTTTTCCATTATAGCCAATTTGTTTCAAAATATCATAACCTCTTCCATATTTTTTTTTCATTTCTTTTGAAGAAGGCGGTTTCTCATGATCACACTCATCATATATTGGTGTATAATTTATGCTTTCCTCTTCTTTGCTAAAATTTGTGGACTCGCATGGTTTTGATGACTCAAATTGTGTTGATATTATGGTAGCTTCTTTCTATTTTCTTGATTTTTGTGTAATCTTGTATTCTCCCATGAATGCAAGCGTAAAATCTAATGAGCCCCAATCATTATCCAATAGTTTCATGATTGATGACAAACACTTCTTCTTCTTCTTCTTGCATTGGTTCTAATTTTTAAGTTGGTATCAATGTTCTCAAAGGAATTTTCATTCCTATTTTAGTTTGCAAAGAATTCTTTGATTGTAGGTTAGCTTTGATTGTCTGAACCTTGTCTTCATAAGTAAACTTCACTAGATGATGTAACATTGAAGGCACTACATTCATTGCATGAATTCATGGCCTACCCAAGAGAATATTATATGATACCTCTTGATGCATGACATGAATAGGAATTTTCAATTTAACCTTACTCACTTTAACAGGAAATGTTATCACACCAAGCATTTGTTTCTCCACATTATCAAATCCATGGATAGATAAAGAATCTGGTTGAATTTTACTCTTGTCCACTCCAATCTTATCTAAAAGGTTTACACTCCAAATATTGAGTGTCTAACATTTATCAATGAGAGTACGTTTAATTCCAAAATTCTTAGTATCATTTTTTATTCTAGCCACTATCATCAAAGCATCATTTTTGTGTTGTGTTTCCAAAGGAGGTAATTCACTTTGATGAAAGACAATGTCCAAATTAGGATAATTCATATTCTTAATCAAAGTTGCCACATCATTTGGTTGCACACTAAGAGTGATGATAACTCGTTGCAAAGCATTTTGAAGCATGCCATGGTAAAGGGGTGATGCTTCAATCAAATCCTAGAGGGAGATCTCAGCAGGAGTGTTATGAAGTTGTTCCACAAGGTCATACTCCTTTCCATTATGCAAAGGCAAGCGAGGAGCACTAGGCAAAACGGGTTGAGGGAGTGGTAATGAAGTACGTATGGTTTGTGGTTTCATATTTTTCCTTGTGTTATATGTATGAAAAATGATATGATAACTTGGTTGCTGCAACACATTGTTACTAGTGAGTTGCCTTGCAAATTTTAAGATATGTCCTAGAGGTTTTGGTTTTTTTTGAGGTGGTCCTATAATGAGAACTGGCTTAAGAGGTAACTTGGGAAGTCCAATAATTAGAGGAATATTATGAGGTCCAATAATTAGAGAACTCTTAAGAGGTCCAAAAGGAGTGTTTAGAGGTCCTATAATCAAGGGACATCTAATGGACACTTGTCTGTTCATAACTTCAGTAGATGTGACTTCTTATTGATGATTTTCTAACAAAGGGGGATCGAAGGTTGACTTAGCATCTTCATCTATACTATATTTCAAAAGAAATGTATTTATGATATCATATTCATTTGGCACAATATCTTCCCAAGTGGGAGAAGAATTGGGAGAGGGAAAAACAAAATTCTCATGATTCTCAATGATTGTATCTCTTTTCACTAAGATTCCTTTGTCACAAGTAGGAGAGGTATCAAGAGAAGAACAACTATGGGTTTCATGATTATCCATGATTGCACTCTCTTGCACTAAAACAATATCACAAGTGGGAGAGATGTTGGGATATTAATGGAGACTAGGCAAAGAGATGTTAAGAAATGTGTCAATGATCCCATCCTCCTATGCTATAAAAGATCCTCCCAAGTGGGGGAAGTAAGGCGAAAGACAAACAAGACTCTCAAGATTCTCAATGATTGTATCTCCTTTCACCAAGATACCTTCATCACAAATGTGAGAGATATCGAGAGAAGAACAACTATAATTGTCATGATTGTCTATGCTTGCATCCTCTTGAGTTATAAAATTATTACAAATTCGGTAGATATTAGGAGGGTAACTAACATGCTTGTCAAAGGTTTTATTATGCTCATAAGTAGGGAAAATAGAATCATACAATCCATGTCATAATCTATAAAAACCAAATTTTTGAAAAGGAAACATGGCTCTATTTGTGTAAAATGAGAACTAAGCTATCCAAAATATGCAATGCTTTAGAAAATGACGCAATTGTCCTATAGATCTAATGATTGTTAATACTGAATTTTTTTTCATGAATCAAGCAAAATGAAACCTTTTCTTGCACATACAATAACTATTTTTTGGATTTTCAAAACACAGATTTACCAGAAGAAATGGGAAGCAAACATAGATGTAAAAATGTGTGAAAAATATTACAGAAACACCTGTACAAAGACAGGTTTTCCCATGGGTGAATGGGTCCCTGTTTAGGGTTCTAAAAACTGAAAAATTGAATGTGTAAGTTGTTTAAGTTCTCTATTTTAGGTTGCAATAGATTCTTTCAGTTACAGTTTTCCAAAATTTTATGATTAAATGCAAATGCAAGAAATGACAAAAAGTGAACAAAATTGGCAACTTTTTTAATGTAATTTTGATTGAATTTTTGATGTAAATGACTAAAAGACGCCCTTGATACAACTAATATGCAATATGTATGCAAGATTTATTAGATATTTTTGGATTATTATGAATTTAAATGATGCAAAAATACAATTTAAAACCCTAAATGAGATGCAAAACAAACTAATGCAAAACATATATCTAGGGTTTTAGAGACTTCCAAATCAAAATTTATGATGTACAATGTCGAGTTCACCAAAATGAAATGGTGGGAAAAGGGGGGGAATGAATTCAATCAATGTGGAATGATGAAATGGCCTAGGATTCAAACACACCTTTCCCTAATTTCATTAGAAAGAGAGAATATCACAAAGGGATAGGATTGACTTTCAACCTTGAGGTGGGTCAACCCTATTTTGGACCTTGGATCTATGCTTTCTTATGACATAAATTATTGATTTTTAATGTTTTGGAATTATTTGAAGTTCATAAACTAAATGAATAATGTGACCTAGCACTTGAAATTCAAAGTTATATGATAACAAAAATAGAAACGACAATTTGTAGGCAGATCTGAGAAGGGCTTGATAGTGTGCACCTATGATAAAAATTTGGTTTCAGGTCCTGTAGCATGAATAGTTCACCCTTGGGTGAATGGGTCTTGACTAGGGCTCCAAAATAATTTTTTGCAGTCCTCTGATCTCAAATCTAAGCTTTTGATTTATCTAGGTTTGACTATCGAAAAGCCAGAAATAAAATTTGTAAGAGTTTTTGTAGCTTGACAACAGTGATGACAACTTATGTAACTTTGCAAAATTGATACTTTCATTAACTTTCAATTCTTCTTCATCTATAAATCTGCACAAAGGGAGAAGCAGAAAAATTGTTTGTTTTGGGTGAATGGGGGTTTTCCTTAGTCAAACCCAATGTTTGGTAATTAAACCTTGATAATGAAATAATGAAAAAATGAAGGAATTGATGAATGAACAAAGTTTGTTACAACTCATGAAACCCTTAATGGCCGCCCTTAGAGGACTGAAGTCAAACACATCACTCTCAGGCTTGGATCTTGTATGAATTAGCTTGATTGATTGATGCTTGAATGCTTGAAACCTACATCATAATGTTAGCTCCAAAACATGACATGAACACACTATGAACTTTGACATGATGATATGATCTTGATTGCTATTGTAGATGACTGATAAATATGCTCTTCAATACTCTTGACAATAATATTTTCCCTTGTGAAATTTGATCATGCCCCCTTAGATTTGAATTGATAAAAAGACTGTATTTATAGGTGTTTATCTAATTTCTCAAAAATTAGATTCCAAAAGCCAACACTTGAAACTTGAATTTGAATCATTAAAATGTTGCCAAAAACATATTTTAAAATGGGTCTTGGCATTTAAAGGGGACCCATTCACCCTTGGGTGAATGGTTCTAAGGCCCTAAGTCCAAGGCACACATGATCCAAGATGTTTTAATTAATGATGTCAATTATTTAATATAGGCTCCCCTTTTGAAAAATGAGAATAATAAGGCTTTGCAATACATAATTTGGCCATAGAGGCTTAGTTAGTCCAATTAATTAAGGGGATGCAAACATAGTGTGAAATTGTAAAGGTATACAATTTCCTACACTACACTATCTCAACTAGAATTCGTTGGGGTTCAGCTAGACCCCTATAGATAATTGGCTAGAACCCTAGTGGATTTTCCAAAAAAAATAATCTACCTCACCTACCATAGAATTAGGTGGGGCCCTCCCACCTAAACTATTGCTTCCTTGGGGTTCGACATTGACCCCTATAGATAAATGGCATCGAGCCCCAACGAATTCTAGTTGATATAGTTAAGGGCTAATTATAGTTTCCTTTAGAAGTCATACAGGTGGGAGGGAATCTATAGTTATGGGCCCCTACAGCTTCTATTGTAGTTGCCCTAACCTATTCTAAGGTAGGTCAGGCCCTATGATTTCCTCCCACTTGAATATAGGGCTATGTAGGATTGGGTGGGAGTGATAGAACCTCCCACCCGGGTGGGTGGCACTATCATTGGGTGGGGGAATTATAGTTCCCTAGGTGGGAAACGTGATGGGGCCCTATAAGATGGGAATGATAGTTGGGTCACCCACGTCCCTAGGATGGGTGGGAAGAATCTTATACCACCCACCCATACAAGGAGCATGGGTGTGAGAGGATGTGGCTACATTCAATTTGAAACTTTAGTAGATTGTGAGTGTTTCAGAAGACTTTGATAACTCCATATCGGTTGTATTCTCTCGTTGCTCTTGACCTAGAGGGATAGGAGTTGTCATCATTTCTTAAAATCAGAAGGTCTCTTATTCAATCTCCATCCTAGAATCAGAAAGGAGCTCTTGAGACTTTAAGGTACCAACTACCACAGATTTGGGAAATGATAACCTATCAGGACCACCAGCGAGACAGAATTAAAAGATGTGATTTCTGACATGTCTAAGTTGCTATGGTCATACCCTAGATGATCGAGTCCACGGACGAACTGATGAGAGAAATTTATGCCCCATTTCAACCTATTTCATGCACCTTCATACCCATTCCAATATTCCATTTTCATTCTATATCATACCATTTTGTTGCATTTATGTTGCATATGGTTACATATATATAAGAGGTATTAAAAATAGTTCTGAGAGTAAATTATGAAAATTAATTATTGATTATCTTTATTAATAAGCATTGTTATTTTACACCTTGAAAAATATATCTTGCAGCATGCTTACTATCACCTCTTGTGTCACTTAGCATTGCCACATGGATTGTACTCACATTTAATTATTTCATGTTGGACCTATTTATGTGTTCGTGATAATTCCATGGTTACTAGGTTGAGCATGCACTATCTATGATGAAATTTTATGATTGCAACTATAGGTGTCTTCCAATTTATGTTGCTGCTACATTCCTATACAACTCAATTTATGACTTCTCCAAATGGTTGGAAATAAAGATTAGAATTTACAATCAATGATGCACTTGCTAACTAAGTGAGGGAAATCAAATATATTTCCATTTCCTATTTCTTTCCACCAGTTTAATAAAATTGTTTTTAATATACACCCACTTCAACTCATGCTCAAATATTCCCAATCAAGAATATGCCAAATAAGAACAGTCAGTTTTGCATTGTAATTTGCAAGCAAATGAGGACAAATCTAGAAAATCCAAGACATGGGTTTTGTCCAAAACAAGCCCAATTAAGTTGCCTCCCGACGAAATTCTCTAGAAGTGAAGGATTTGAAAGATACAGGTGGTTTTCTAAAGGTAATATTTCTTGATTTACTATTACGGCCAATTTTTAGGTGGTTGGCATTGGAGAGATCCTTGACATGTGATATTGTTTGCATTAAAAACCATTTGGTAATCTTCTCATAGATTAGGAAGTCCAATTTGGGGGAGAATAGTTTGTGGTAAATAATACAATTGTCAACCATGTAGGGAACCGAAACTCTTCTCATAACTAGCTCATGTTATGACAATTTTGTTTTTAATCCATGGATAGCTGTAAAGGTCTTATGTAGACCATTGTATTAGTTAGTATGTTGGTTGTAGGAAAAAACAAATAGATTATTCTTGTAGGCAACTATTATAAGTTGGAACTATACATGAGTAAATTTCTATGTGCAAAATATTGTAAGGACTACATTATTTTTTGACAAATAAAATCAACAATTGTATGATCAGTCCCATGTAGAAAATCATTCATTTTATCACCCGACGAACTGAGGAGGCAGTGCCCACTCCTTGGGGCGTCTGGTGATTTCTATTTATTTAGCAGTGTGTTTATTTCCATTATTTTCATGTTATTTGTAAGTGTGGTTGGTTGTTTATTACTTGTAACTTGGTTATGAATTGTGAGATTATTCTCTAAGATAGATGTTTATGCTTTATATTATTTTATGATTTTCAGATTAATTTGTTTTGAAGTTGTGAGTTTAATTTCTAGAACTATTACTGTTGCTTTTCTTCTTGTTATAGATTGTTGCGGTTCTTGTCGCCAAGAAGTGACAGTTCCTGTTGTCAGAATCACTTTGATTTGCAATAAGTTTATTTTCTAGTTGCATTTCATTTCCACTTAGCTCACTATATTCATCCCTTTGGCAAATATCCACAATATCTTTCACAAGTCTATGATCCCCAAATTGACATTTTAGGAACAAACTGAGGAAGTTAATGTAAAACTTTTATAGCAATTTGATCCCAAGTCTCGATCCACAGTTTTGTCCATAATTTTGGTGATGTTGTTGGGGAGAGGTGTTAAAGGCTTGAAATCATAGTGGGCTAAGTTAGGACCATTGTGCCTCGGTGAAAATCTATGCAACTATCGACCTTGTTTAGATGATTAGCCTTGGTTTTCTTTGTTTTAAATCATATAGATGCATTGTTAGAATTTGCAGGTAGATCTTAGTAAATACAACCATTTATATTCACACCAGTTGTTGTGAGTTAATTAATAGGGAAGAATTAATTTTTAAGAAACAACATAAAAACCATAAAAATGTTGCATTTTCAAGGTAGTTCAAATACATCAATTGGTGGGGAAATTGCACTGACACAAGGTGATGTTTTTTATTTTCCCTCTACCTAAAGAATGCAACTTAAATAATCTTGATCTTCCAATACCATTGTCACAAACATCTACAGATGTTATTTCCATAGTTGAGCAAGAGAAAATAATTGATGAATTTTTAAGACTAGAATTTTGAAAATGATGATTTGACCACTTTTTGTTCTCTTTGTAGCAAGGAAGAAGCTAAGTGCACATTCCAAGTTGATCAAGAGGACATGGTGAAGGAGATAGACATTGTAAGTGAGCCTCAACAAAACAATGGTAAACATGCACAAGTCTTCTTTGTAACTCAAGAAAAACTTCATACATCAAATAGGAAAGATCAAGGTATGGTTAATGATTTTGAAATGTCTTATGATTCAATCGGATTAGAAATACAATATGTTTCTTCATAAAATATTTCTTCATCGAGTATGTATGGTGAATGGCATAATGAATGCTCGCAACAACCATACCCATCCCATTTAGTACCATCTCCACCATATTCATATTATATATTACCATCTTCACCATCTATTCTATATACCACACAACTTTTACCATTGTCATTATCTCATCCACCATCCACCCCAACATATCCACCAAGGAAAATTTCAATTCCTAATAAATTACTATTATCTAATAAGGTGGTTCAATCTGCATATAGTAATGAGGTTTTATTGATCCCCTTACATTTCATTAATATGCATGAAATTCGTAAATCAAGATCGCAATATATTCACACAACTAAAGGATGTGATTTTTGTTTAATTGAATTTGAACAAAATGATCCACTAAAAGATAATCAACTTAGTTCTTCTTATCTACTTAATGAATCACAAATTTTAGAATTAATTCACACACATAAGGTAACAATTCAATGTGATTCTAATTTTATCATTGAAATGATAAATATGTGTGTTGAAAGTAATCATACAATAAGAAAAGGTGAACTATATGCCTTACCGATTAAATAGTTGTGTGAGGTACATAACATGAAATCCTACAAGATCTATTTATAAATATTTTTGTGCTCAAGCATCTAGATCTTTGGAGGCCTATGGTAAAATTGTGTATTCCTCACATACTTATTGATCTAGGTCCAGTAATTGATTTTATGATTAAGAAGAACTAGAAGGGTTTTAATGCATTAATGACCACAACAAACCTGCTACAAATGCATGATCATTCATTAAATAAGGATCAAGGTATTATTAATACCCTCATGATTTTACAATGTGAAATTAAGTTGGGGGGAATCCACTGAATTTTGGAAATATTTGGTTGATTGTTCATTAAACAAAGCTCAAGGTATTCTTAAATATGTCACTATCTTTATTCATTCTTTGGATTATCTTAATGCTCTCATGATTTTGCAATATGAAGTTAAGTTGGGGGGGAATCCCTTGAATTTTGATGATTCTTGGTTGATTTCTAATAAACCCTCATTGATTGTTTCGTTGGTGCTTCTAATAAAACCACCTGTGTGATACTTGGACCAAATGAAGGTATGCATTCTTGTGTTAATTGGAAATGATTTTATATTATCTCTACACAAGCATTCACTGTAACAGTATTTATTCATCCATTTTTATCAAGTATTTATTCATATTAATAACTCTACCCTCCATTTTTTTAATAATAAATCATTCATAATGGTGGAGTTATTAAATGGGTGTTATTGCATTACTATGCTTGATATGCTTGGTCATGAGAATATGGTTACAGGTTGTCATGGTTACCCAACACTTTTACACCAATACCAGTTGATGATACTTCTCTACATGAGCATTGAATGACACACATTGATAGCTTGGCTAACATTTTGTTGGCCTTGATAGCTATACAGAACACATCAAGTTTCCTTTGTGCTTCACTATTAGAGATTACAAGAGGATTTTTGGGTGAGATGTTCACCATTCATGGACATGATTTCTCTTCTTTGATGCCAGATCATGTGGAGGATAGTATGCAACTTGGCGTATGAGAAACAAGATACTATGTTCTTGAGCTACACACTCAAAGACAACTTGAAGACATAATCAAGGAGATTGAATATATTCTCATGCAGATCATCACACTCTGAGATGAGTATCCACCTACCTAAAGTTGTTTGGACACATTTGACAAGTTGAGAGACTACAATTGGTCTTTCACTATGCAACCTTGTCTTTGGTAAGGAAGTTGTATTATATGCACTCTAGCTTTTTATACAGCTTTGGGAACAATTATGGATATCTCTCGTGCTTAAAAGGAAAGGATAGAATAGCTTCATGATACATCCATGTGATTTGTTTCAAGTTGGTCATCATAGAACAATGTGTCTTTCAAATATTACAGTCATTGTAAGTAATTCCTTGAACCAAGTGAGTGGGCATGGATTCCAAAGTTCTACAATCAGATTTTCAATATGGTGGCATGAGCTAAATGGATCAATATTGTTTGTAGCAATTATGCTATGAACTATGCATGGCCAATCTTGATGGAGCTATCTTTCTTGTTCTACATATAACCCAGTTTCAGTAATGATTTTTTGTGGGGTCATAGAAGGAACTTATGTTTCTGATGGAATCACTTCAACATCCATATTAGGGGTTCCTTCTCTTTGTTCATTATATGTAGGCTATCTAGAAAATTTTTAAAAAAAAGAAAAGAAATTCTGACAATGAAAACCTTCGGGCGTTGTTGGACAACTACAATTTGAAAACCAGTTTCTGGCGAATTGTAGTTGAATAAAATTCTTAGTGGTGAAAATTGTTTCTACAACATCACTAAGCGGTAAGTGATTGAAAACTGGCTTGCCAGCGGTCACTTGTCATTATCAAAATTGAAAAAAGAAAAAGAAAAAAAAACACAATAATTTGTTCTTTCTATGAGTTAATTATTTTCAAGTAATCAATTGCTTCCATGGTTGCCCTCTATTTGAGTGTCTCTAGCACCTCCTGCTGCTCACTTGTGCACTATGCTCCAGGTTTTTGTGATCTACACAATTTTGATCACCTGTGGCATGACTTACACATTCAGTTGAGGTGCCCAACAAGTGAAGATTGAATTAGCTACTAGCAATATGTTCTAAAATGTTTCAGTCAAATGGAGATCTTTCAAGTGTTATTGCATTTCTTGGTGTAGTATGTGGTTCCTTGTTGGCGAGTCACATTTGATGAGTTCTTCTGGTCACCAAACTTTGGCATAAATGGACATGCAAGTTGGTAAAAAAATCAATTTTATTTTCATTATTTTATCTTCTAACTTTATTAATATTTCTTATTATATTAATCATATATGCAACATCCATCCCTATCCTCTCCTTGTTTCCTGAGGATAGGCAACCCTTTCAATTGGGGGAGGAGTTTCACCATTCATTATCCTTATTACCCATCTTCTAACCCCTTATTATCCCATCCTAATATCCATTATTTCGCCCTTCATACTTGTTTCATCCATCTTTCATAGTTCATGAACATTGCATATCATTTCACCCATTTTGCAAAGCTCGTGAATATAAAATAAAGAAATTTTTTTTGTGATACCTCTTGTATCATTTCAAAAGTTGAAAAAATGAGAAATGAAAAAAGTTGAAAAAAATATATTTTTCAAGGCATAAAATAACAATGCTTATTAATAAAGACAATCAATAATCCAAAAGGCTACCAGTTCAAATCAAAGACCTCTCGATCATAATGATTGCACGAGGATGTACGATATGCTAAGTTGGGGGGAATGATGAGAGCAAATTATGTCCCATTTTATGCCCCATTTCAACCTATTTCATGCACCTTCATACCCATTCCAACATTCCATTTTCATTCTATATCATACCATTTTTTCGCCTTTATGTTGCATATGGTTACATATATATAAGAGGTATTAAAAATAGTTTTGAGAGTAAATTATGAAAATTAACTATTGATTGTCTTTATTAATAAGCATTGTTATTTTACGCCTTGAAAAATATATCTTGCAGCATGCTTCTATCGCCTCATGTGTCACTTGGCATTGTCAGATGGATTGTACTCACATTTAATTATTTCATGTTGGACCTATTTATGTGTCTGTGATAATTCCATGGTTACTAGGTTGAGCATGCACTATCTATGATGAACTTTTATGATTGCAACTATAGTCATCTTCCAATTTATGTTGCTACTACATT
Organism: Sequoiadendron giganteum; assembly: GCA_007115665.2. Classification (NCBI taxonomy): domain Eukaryota; kingdom Viridiplantae; phylum Streptophyta; class Pinopsida; order Cupressales; family Cupressaceae; genus Sequoiadendron; species Sequoiadendron giganteum. The sequence goes on from CM021102.1 coordinate 702,924,222, forward strand.
CCTATATAATTCAATTTGTGACTTCTCCAAATGGCTGGAAATAAAGATTAGAATTTACAATCAATGATGCACTTTCCAACTAAGTGAGGTAAATCAAATATCTTTCCATTTCCTATTTCTTTCCACCATTGTAACAAGACTGTTTTTAATATACACCCACTTCAACTCGTGCTCAAATATTCCCAATCAAAAATATGCCAGATAAGAATAGTCAGTTTTACGTTGTAACTTACGGGTAGATGAGGATGAATCTAGAAAATCCAAGACATGGGTTTTGTCCAGAACGGGCCCAATTAATCTTCCTTGTGATAAAATCCTCAGGAAATGAAGGATTTGTAAGATACCGGTGGTTTTCTAAAGGTAATATTTCTTGATTTACTGTTGCGGCCAATTTTTAGGTGGTTGGCATTGGAGAGATCCTTGACATGTGATCTTGTTTGCATTAAAAATCATTTTGTAATCTTCTCATAGAGTAGGAAGTCCAATTTGGGGGAGAATAGTTTGTGGTAAAGAATACAATTTCCAACAATTTGGGGAGCCAAAACTCTTCTCATAACTAGCTCCTGTTATGACAAATTTGTTTTTAATCCATGGATAGTTGTAAAGGTCTTACATAGACCATTGTATTAGTTAGTATGTTGGTTGTAGGAAAAAAAAATAGATTATTATTGTACGTAGCTGTTATAAGCTGGAACTATAAATATTATGTAATATCAGCCCAAGGATAGTCCTTGGCGTGAGTAAATTTCTGTGTGCAGAATATTGTATGGACTATATTATTTTCTGATAAATAAAATCAACAATTGTATGATCAGTCCCGTGTAGAAAAGAATTCATTTATCACCTGGTGAACTAAGGAGGCAAGGCCCACTCCTTGGGGCGTCTGGTGATTTTTATTTATTTAGAAATGTGTTTATTTTCATTATTTTCATGTTATTTATAAGTGTGGTTGGTTGTTTATTACTTGTAACTTGGTTATGAATCATGGGATTATTCTCTAAGATAGATGTTTATGCTTTATATTATTTTATGATTTTCAGATTAATTTTTTTTGAATTTGTGAGTTTAATTTCTAGAACTATTACTATTGTTCTTGTTCTTGTTCTTGTTACAGATTATTGTGGTTCTTGTCGCTAGGAAGTGATAGTTCATCTTGTTAGAATCACTTTGATTTGCAATAATTTTATTTTCTAGCTGCATTTCATTTCCACTTAGCTCACTATTTTCATCCCTTCAATAGATAGCCACAATACCTTTCACAAGTCTATGATCCCGGATTGACATTCTAGGAACAAATTGAGGAAGTTAATGTAAAACTTTTATAGCAATTTGATCCCAAGTCCCGATCCATAGTTTTGTCCATCAAGAACCACAATGACTAGTAGGGGATGGTGAGAATAAATCTTGCAGCTCATCAAACAGTTTCGAATAGGAATTAATTATGCTTGGACAGACTTTGAAAAGGATGTGATCCTAATTTTGAATCATCCTAATCAACTACCACCCTTAGAATAGTAGGGGCCCCCCACCTAGCTAGATTCTAGGGACTTGGGATTTGTGGGGTACAATTTTTAACTGAAATCTCTGCTAGTTGGTCTCTCTCAAATGATCGTACTATTCATTCTCATTAGAATCTTGGTTGTGCGACCTTTTAATTCTAAATTGTGGATAGAGACCCACTGCTAGAGCGATAGGGAACCATATGTACTGTGAAGCCCTATAATTCCCAACAAACCCAACGAAAAAAATGGTTTCATTATGAGGGTAGCCTATTATTGGGGGAACTTGTGGCTAGATCGAATCCCAAGGTTCCAAGACAACTATCTATAGAAATGAAAGGAGCTTGACTTGGGGTATCCATTATGACATGAGAATCTTTCTCAACTCAAAATATATATATTGGCATGGATACAAAAAGTTGGTCTTGTGTAGGCTTGTGATGTTGGTTATACCACTTTGGGGTAGGTGGAGGGAGATAATTGCATCTCGTGGTTCAATCTCAATTCTACCAATCTGATCGAGCCCTTTTGTAACTTCTATTGATATCACCATATTCCTAGATTGAACTTATTGAGAATTGGCCCCTACCCCTACCCCTAGACTCAACTTCTACCTCAACTCGAAGATTCGGCTCCATGCGCCTTGATTTTTTGGTCAATCTCATTCTATGTGGGGAATATTTCTCATCACTATTCATTGCATCCACTTTTTGAACCCAGCTAGAATATATGCTCCTGGTGCACCATATATCCTATCTCTCCACCTATGTTTTCCATTCAGGGACAATCCTAGTGAATAGTAGGGTTGTTCCCAACTATCTCAATGGCCCTTGTCATACCTTATATCCTCCCACCCACCCCGAGGGGCCCTCACCCCCAACTATATTCGGGTGTGTGGGAACTATATGGTTCCAGTTCTAGTAGTGGAGGTATATGTTATTAAAAGTGTAATTAGAATCCCCACGGGGGTGGGTGGGAGGCCACTTGAATTCCCCCCCACTTGGGAGGGCCCCTAAAATTATATGGTACGTGAGGTAGATTATTTTTTGGTGGGAGGATATAGAGCAAGCTGGGGTAGTGGAGAAATGGGACTCAACTACTGCCAAGAGAGAAACCACCTCAATTGCCTTGACCTAGACTTGCTGATCTGAGGAGATCAAAAATGGGACTCAACTGCCTTTTCTCTCCTAACCTGCCCTTAAGAAATGGGGCTCGACCTTATATTTAATCCTCAACTCAATTAAAAGGTCATGAAAAAGACAAATCTAGTCAACTAATATATATTTCTCGAGCCTACCCTAATTTTTATCCATCATCGAGCTATATAGGCTTTACTCTTTAAAGGGTTGGTCAAGCCCCTGTTACCAATCAATAGGTAATTCCTATAGTCACACACTCCAATCATTATGGCATTGAACCAATAACATTTGATTCTCCACCTTAAGCTGGACCGGGTGATCAATTAAACTGATCTATCTCTCCCGATACAACTAAGTGATCATCACAGCATTGAACCAACCTGATTATCGAGTTGATTGATCAATACAACATTCTATCAAACCCATCTATCTTGGGGGTAAATTTTAAAATCTTTCCCTTCCTCGAGTATCAGATCCCACCCAACTAGATGAGTTTCTATTAGTTAGATAGATTGGTTCAACTGATAAACCTCCATCCCTCCAAAACTCCCCTCATTGTGTTCCTCATCACAAGCGGATCACTAGACTCCCATCCAACCTTGGGGTAGGGGATCAATATTAATTATTGGATTGCCTAAGCAATGGTAGAATGAGAAGTGGAATAAGGATATGTGAAATGAAGTCGTGAGAAGCTAAATTGGTTCCATTTAGGCACATACGCCTAGTTTAACTCAACAACTACTTCATTCATTGGAAGCTCATCCCCCTAGCCTGGGCCTCCCGAGTCTTCATCAAGCAAATGTAGCTTCTCTTCGCTTGAGTTGGATTGTGTAATGTGACAAAATTGCACCTAGGGGCAATTCCACATTTTTGCATCTTGCCTAGCATTTATGACACCTTAGAAACATTAATGGAAAAATCCCATGAGTCGGAATTTTGTGATTCTAACTCCATGTGGACACATGGTGAGATGACAGAAGCCTGACAAGGCATTTCCCAAAAATCTAGGCTTTGGATGCCTGCATGGTGCACGGATGTCCGCATGGCACACTAGCATCCTAGCGGTTATCCGAATTTGAAACGACGAATCTAGAAACCTAACCCTTGCGACATGTGTCCTGTCAGTTAGATCTCAAATGAAACAACTTTGCGGTGCCCTTGCATGCATGAAAACCCCCTTTTTTCTCTCATTTTGAGGTTGGAAGTCATTAGTTGAAGCATTTTCACTACTTGCTCTAGTCTTGGGTAAGCTTTATCCTTGAATAGTAGCACTTTTATAGACGAAGCCATGCCGGACTGAGGTCCCTCCAGCAGCTACTAGCTCTCAAGCAAGCACATAGCGGTGTGCCTGTGTGCTCTGGAAGAGGGTCTTGACCTATGGGTAACTCTCTCTCTCCCTATCACTCTTTCTTACTAGCTCATTTGTTACTTTGTGGTGCGGGCTCTACTCCAAAGCAGTTTTCGTTTTCACCACATCCTTTGTTTACTCCTCTACACTCTTTTCCTAACTTGGCTATCTGTAGAGGTGGGAACACCAAAATGAGCCCCTATATAGCCCCAACCTTTTCCCCCTGATCTTTTGTGTACAGGTTACAAAGTGAAGCTTGGAATAAAGAATCAGTCGCACGAAGGTAATCTTGTTTGAGTTCTTTTTTGTTTCCCTTTAGTTTCTAGCTTTCTAGTGACTGTTTGGTCTCTCGCACTTCTGACCCGAGTCTAGATGTGAGTGGCTTCACCTGCTTGGGTGCTTGAGCTCTTCACGGCTTAGGATGCCAACGCGTCTTTTAGATGTTAGTGTTTTGTGCTAGCATCCTGAAACTACGGTGACATCCTTTGGCTGAGAGCTCCTCAACCATAGGGGGAAATCTTGAAGTCTCGCTCTCCCAAGGTCTGAGATTATTTTCCCACTTTTTTCCACCATTTCACTGATCTGTTCAAATTGAGGTGTATAAGGGTAGTTTGTTCTCTGGTGAGCTCTTGAGAATAAAGAGACCCATGTGTAGAGAATCCCTCTTATATCACAGATTGAAATAGTTATATCCTCCCACCCACCCCAACTATAATTCCCCCACCCCCCATTATGACAACATGAAATTCTCCACTCCCTAGTCTTTATGAATTATTGATTTTCATTCATGGTACCAAGATCATTGTCTTACCACTCAGACATTCAAGTCCTACTATACCCAATTGTCCCTCTCCCCAAGGTTGGGAAGGTTGGGAGAGATAGATGGGGTGGGTGGGAGGATATAAGATTATGGGTGGGTGGGAATAAATCCCTATATTACTCTAGTTCCCCCCCACAACTAAAATTCGTTGGGGTTCAGCTAGACCCCCTATAGATTAATAGCATTGAACCCCATGATATAGTTGCTAGAATTCCCATAGCTCTAGCTTCATAAATTGGAAGGAGGGGGTAGGGGGCCTCTTTTTTTGTGTCGTTTTGTGCATCGGGTGAAGCCTTTCAAGGATTTTTTCTCTTCGTTCATATCAATTGTGTCAAGGTGAGTGGGAGGAGATATTGAATGAAGTGATGATGAGGGATACCTTGGGTATGCCCCTACTTGGCCAATCATAAGTGATATCAAATAGCCACAAGGCTGCCTCGTTGGATGAGAATGGAGTAGAATCCATTCGATATTCATTGATACACATTCCACAGATGGTGTGCTTACTTCACTATTAGTCAATGAGGGAACTAAATCCTACCATGAAACTCAGAACCACTGGGGAACAAAAAAACATTGAACCACTTGATTTCCCAAGTTTAAATAAATTATATTTATTACTCTTTTTTAATCTAGATCTCGCATATTCTCTTCCACGAATTGAAAGTGGTAACCTCTTATGATACATTCTAGAGAGTAGTATCCCCAATACACAATTGTATGGTTCCCCATTCCTTCTTTTCCAACTTTATCCAATCTTCATCAAACATTCCCTTAATTTTTCCTTTCTTGGAAACTTCCCTCCATTGATCTCTTTTTTCAAAGATATCCTTCATCTTCAACTTCCACAACTCATACCTAGTTCCATTGAACTTATCAATATTTGGATAGGAAATAAATGGTATGGCTCTGACCATGCACAAATTTGCAAACCACAAGTCAAGAGCTCCTACTGTAGTCAAAAACCCCACAACACTTGCAAGAAAGGTTCCACCTTCTAAACACAACCTAAGTATCAATATTAAATGTTGATAGATAGGATGAAGTACTATAGTGAAAACTTAAACAAATAGTGAACAAAATAAATTTACTAATTCAAATAAAATGTGATAAATTGTAGGTACTTCACGATAATGTGTGAGGGTTTTGTATGCCCTCACGATGCTGCAAAGGAAGGTACAGATGCGAGCAATGACAGTAGGACAATGCAGACTGGTGAAAGGAAAAAGGGAGTGCTCAAAGGTAATAAGAGCTTGAGCAGGAAGAAGAAGTTTGGTTGTTGCATAGAGGGAGGGGATGGGAAGCACCAGTATTCCCTTCACTTAGCCATAGGCTCCCGAGAAACTAAGTCGCCATGCTTGCCCTTGCCCTGGAGTTTGATCATATGGGTACTGAAGGGGGATCAGTTCATGGGGTTGCTATTGCAGATCTGGTTTTCTTGGAGAAATGCAAAAATAGAGAAAATCCATTTCATGAATGTAGTGCCTTTTGTCTAGAGAAAATTCAGTGGGATAACCCTAGACCTTCTCCTCCAAAATCACCCTCAATCTTGGTCTCAAATTCCAATATGGAAAATGTGCAGCAGTCCGACTGCATTTCTTGCACCGTTGGTGATTCAAGGGTGGTCTTCATGAAAGTACTCGTTGATCTCCTTATTCCTTATGAGTGCATCAGTGAGATTTCTACTGATATTGGATCTCGCTCATTGATTCTAAGATTCATGTGCAGGTGCCCATCCTTAGACTCGGTTTTAGCTTGGGCCAAAAACTCCTGGAGTGATCTCCCCCTTTGTGTGGTCAAATCTCTGGATTTTGGTTTTTTCTACTTTACTTCAATTTGATTGAAGATTTCAATTTTGTGGTGTAGAACGGACCATGGTATTGGTGTTTTAAAATACAACCCAGCTAGGATTTGTACTTCTCTAAGAGGTAGCCAACCTCTATATTAAAGAACCAAAAAGGCTAGTGGCCAACTGACAAGATTCAGTCAAAGACTGACATCTCGTACACTTCTAGCTCTGCAGGACCAAGGTGGGTAAACCTAAACAATGCTCCAAACTTAATTCACTCATACACTGACATTGTTTTACAAAGCAGATAATTCCCAATGAAACAACACTAAGGGAAGCATTGACAACTTTAAACTTGGCTAAGTTCTCAGTAACTCAACCCTCTCTCAGCCATTAGAAAGCAGGACACACAACCAACTAAAGAGTAAGATTAGAAATGATTTTGCATTTAAATTTGTTTCTAAGATGCACAAAACTGCAAACAAATCAGTGCCAATTCTGGGTCATGGAGTCAAACACATAAAACGAATTTCTCAGCAAACAGTCTTCAACCAGTGGATTTTAATTTGTTAATGCTTTGCATCAACTGTTAGTGTCTTGCACCAACAATCCTTCTCTTATTATCAATCAAATTCTCATTATCAAATCTCATCTGCACACCTGAAATCACAATCACCTACTCAAAGCACTTTAACCATTTCTTTGAAACAGAACAATGAACAGACAAAACAATCTCATGAAACTTGAGATGATAAACTCAAAGACACTTTGTATTATTGAATTTACATGACTCAAATTGTACAAATATGGAGACAATCTAAAGACATTCATGAATGTGGAAACACCTACATGATGTTAATTGCATAAACTGACTGTATTTACTCATGAATTCAAAAAATTATAGCTTACAAACTCAAACAATGACTCAAAAAATATAATTCTCTATTTACCCGACCCAATACAAAAACTCAGAACTTAATCTCAAAACACTATGCAATGAGAGAATAATAGAAGATATAGAAGAAGAGAAACAAGCAAGAGCAGCCCTAAATTCGATCTGAAAATGCCATCTGGAAGCTCCATTTACTGTTGATCCATCATCTGAAAAGAATACCTCTTCCTTCCTTTGCAGCAACAAACTTATTTTCTCAAAAACAGCATCAGCTCATGATTGCCCAGTAACTAAAAGCATGCCCATGTGGAGAATCTCCAAATTCACCCAACTGGAAAATATCTCCTTCCTATGCAAAATTTTGTTTTTGCCTTTCATTTATGTTTACTTCACAATGTTGCACTTTATTTGCAATTTCCAGCCAATATAAAGTATTTAACTTTATAATGGAGCCTTCATTTTAATTTCCACTATGCCTTTGCATTATTTACCTCTCATAAATAAAATGATCTATTTAATAAAATCACTTTATCTCATAAGGCAAAATATTACCTGTGTTTGCATTTCACTTTCAGCAATATATTCCACATAGTGAATATTTTTACAGTGAATATTAAACTCACTTTTTACTGACCTGGGCAAAGATAAAAAAATTATTCCCGGGAATCATTTTAACTTTACATGCTTGACCATTTAAAATTTTCTATGGGCCCACCCCCTTTCATTTAAAAACTAGGGCACATTAAAAACCCATTACCATTTAAAATATAATGGTCTCTTAAAATATTTGCCCATGCCTTATTTCACCCGGGCCCACCCCAATTCACTTCAAACATTTAATTTTTTGAAAAAATTAAAAAATAATGCTCTTCCCGTGCATTCTCGCCAACCTCGAACCTTTTTTATGACATCACCAATAATCTGGCGAGGTCTGCGAGGTCATCCCTAATTTGTGTTTGTGAACACTTGAGCTCTGTACTCTATTCCTGCTCCTCCATCGAGCTCCTCCCTGCTCACATTCGAGTTGCATATGTGGCCCCCTGTTGGCACCCTCCATACTTGGCATCCACATTGCTCCATCGAGCCTCATGCTGGCTACGCCCTTCACCTAGTCATCTCCTGTTTCAACAGGACGCGTCCCATCTCATCTCCATTTGCTTGGAAGTTCCCAATGCCTACTCCCCATTCGCACCCCATATTCACTGGCCATGTCCATAATTGCCAATTGCATTTGCTTGAAACGTTTCTAAAGTATTTTTAACATGCATTTTGGTGTATTGCGTGTAGCCTCCAATTATCCTTGTCAGTGCCATGGCTGCTTCCAGTGGATCACTCCAGATTTGTTTGCATTTGCCTGCTCCAACATGTGTGCACCCCACATTGCTTGAAGGTTTTTAAAACCTATTCAACAAATCCATTATGTGCATATGGTTGAATACCCTGTTCCACAATTTGCGCACCCCATAGTCTTTCACATATCAGCTACATTCATCCACCATTTTGTGTGTTTGTTGCCATCCAAGTGCATTGGTTGCATTTGTTTTTAGATTTATGAGGTTTGGAAATCATATGGTTCTACCTCAGCATGCTCTCCCTTCATTCCCATTCCCAGGCATGGTGGTTGCTCCCTCACATAGTGCAAGTCTGAAAATTCTCATACTAATTGCATTTGCCTGAGAGTTTCTAAAGATATTTCAACATGTTTGTTTTGTGTGTATCCCTATGGTGTACAATAGACATCAGACCTATTCTATCCCATTTAGATGCGTCCCTAATAGATTTCAACTTGGTCAAAACTCATTGCAAGCTTGTCTCAAAACTACAAGGCATCCTTTTCATACGAGCAATCCACATACCCTTTGTTTCATGTTATGTCATGGCTGCAACTGGGAGAATTTATGATCTCGGTTTTACTTGAAATGCCTCATCTAAATTTATAGATTATATAGTCACAAATAACTCTTTAGTCTTTTTGTCTTTAAAAAGATTCGGATGATCAATTACTATACCACTTCTGAGCTCAGCTTGTTGAGAAGTCGTGCTACTATGACTCATTTATCAAATTTAACCTCCTCTCGATACATTACCTTATTCCTTGAATTCATTGGCATCCAATATAACAACCTTGAGTAATCATGACATTGTACTACTGAGAATAGGAATATGATCTATATGAAAACATACATTTTTTTCATCCACAAGATCCATTCCTAAATTCTAACATTCATCCTCAATGTTGCCCATTAGTAGCTCATACTGATTTTCTTCGAGATCTCATTCATTTGATGGCAAGATTGCCATAGATGAAATTATGAGACTTCCATGTGACTACCTTATTCCAAGTAATTTACTTGAAATAACATGCAATGCTGCAATATTTATAGTTTCACAATTGTAGGACACATGTCGAGTCCCATGTGGGGTCGGCTAAAAAAGAATATGTTATCAAACAAATTTTACCCTCAAATGACTTGACACTGTGATATGCACGTGAAGTGAAAACATGAACTAGGTCGCCATTGAAATCTGCTTTCTGGCACTTTTGAAAAATGGGCAAAATAGGTCAAGTTGCCTCAAGAATCAATCTGGGAAACTGGTCAAACGACCTCTTGGAGCAATGAGAACTTGCAAGCATATAGTCATTTGATCCGAGAATACAGCGCAAAAGACAGCTCAAAAAAATAGATCATGAGGTTAAAAATATTAATCCACCAATTTTCTCAATTGAACTTTTCTGAAACAGCAGTTGTTCCACACCAATTAAAATTGATTCAATTGCCAATTTGTAAAAATAGAAAATCAACCCCTGGCGAGCTGCCATCAGACATAGTAAATTATTTAGGTACCTTGAGCACGTGTGCAAAAGGAATTTTCCTGAAACATCACTGATCGAAAGTTATTAACGATCAAATTTGACCACTCAAAAAGGCTGTCAGGAATGCAAATGTGAAACTAAACAAACTGCATTTGGTTTTGATCTGCTAAAAATAGCAAATCAGATCATGAGGCTCTAAAAACTGACACTCGAGATCATTTTGATATGGAGAATAGGAAACAGCATTCGTTCTGACATGACAGTGAACTAGTTGTGAAAAGCAAGCTCAAACAGGAAGTTGTTTCACAAAACAAACAGTTTGCAAACAGCAAAACAATGTCAAAACCCTCTAGCTTCACTTTTTGAAACTCTGTCAAAACTTATCATGGGAAGCTAAAATTTGGCATGCCTGCTCACATAAGTCAATTGAGTATTTTTGCAAATGGGTTTTGCACGACAATCAATAGGCTTTAAATTATAAGCCTCCAAAGTGGGTCCCCCAGACAAATTCTTCAGGTGCACTTCTGAAAGTGCAAAAGCAAAATTTTGAAATAGGCATCTCAAATTTGCAAAATTTGAGAGTGTCATCAGTGGCTCCGATTGGGGATGTATGCCCCTTGTGGGCATAGCAAGATTCCAGATCTCTAGAGAGTAGACCAAAAGTTGAGTCCATCAGGTGTCCTCAAACTGCTCTTTTATTCAACCTTGGCAAATTTGATTGAAGATTGCAATTTTGTGGTGTAGAATGGACCATGGTTTTTTGGAAATTCAATAATTTTTCACACCTTAGACCCCTTTCTTTGATCCGACCATTGCCAAGGTTACGGATATTCCTCTATGGATAAGACTTTACAATTTGCCTCTTGTTATGAGAACTCCATATCTCATTGAAAATTTGATCGAACAAGTGGGTGTTTTTATTAAGATTGATTTGACGAAGGCTACTTTTTCTCACAGATTCACAAGGGCATGTGCTTTAGTTGACATTTTTAGACCTCTTCCCCACTCCATCTAAATTCACTCTTCTATGGGTACTTGGACTCAATTTGTGAATTTTGAAGGGCTTCCCTTGAGGTGTTTTCTCTGCAATAAATTGGGATACAAAGTTGAGGCTTGCTTAGTTAAGAGATTATCTAGCAAGAGATATATTTTTCTTAAAAAATGGGTGAAGAAGTCTGGAGATCCAAATGTTGATTTTATCTAGTGAAATCATGGGAAGTTCATTTCCCCTAACTCAGCTCCTGAGTCTATTCTTGAGCCTCCTTTGGTTGCCACCTCCCCCCTTTGGTTGATCCAGTTACCAACAATGTTGATGTTTTTCTTCTTGATTCTGAGGAGGATGGCTCTGAATCGGATGACACTTATCCTTTCATGGAGGATCTGGAAGAGAATTTTGTTCATTTTGAACATGATTTATTTATGGTTCCTCCATCAAAACTTGGGATTGCTCAAAGGGAATACAGCAAAATCAGACCAAATTGCAAGACTGTGAGGAAGAAAGGGCAAAAAACTAATGTTGAGAAACTCTATATTGAAGGAATGGATGTTGTGGAAGGACGGTCTCAGTGGACTATCAAGGCTCTGCTTTTTCAACATGGCAAAAAATCCTAATTTATTTCTGATTTGGGCTTAAAGTTTGGTTCTCTTTAGACTCTTTTTGGGGTCTCCATTCCTCTTTCTCTCCATAGTACTTCTTAGGCTCCTCTTCTTTTCTCCTGAGATTTCTAGTCTCTCTATTCTTCATTTTCCTGGCCTGGCTGGCCTTGTGTTCCTTATTTTTTATGATTTTATAAAAGGAATACTCTTATTCACCAAAAAAGATGTGATAAACTATTTAATTATGTAAGGAGAAACAATATTAGCAATATTATAAAATAAAACACATAACATTGAATGTATGTGGAGAAACCCTTTCAAGAAAAATTTCCAACACCAAAGAGACCACAAGTCTACATAAATCACAACAAATGTGTTACATCAATACATCAACTCCTACTCTTTAGTCTAACAAGATTGCAGTAATGTAACAATTCTTGCTTGCAAAAGAACCACAATACAACTATACAAGGCTTCCAATTTATAGAGAATTGAAAAAGAAAAATCATAAATGGTTTCCCAAAACCAAAAACCATCAAAACTCATGATAGGGAAAAAATTCAATGCCTTCATGATCAAATCAATTAATACCCACAAGAATAGCACTCCATAATGATATTTTTGACCAATAATTCCCATGGCACTAATCCCCAAAAGTAGTGCTCCATTTCTAAGCCACTACATCTTATGAACCCCACTTGCCATAACACAAGATGCTCCTCTCTCTCACCTAGTTCCTATAAATGAGAAAGTGGTGCAAAAGCATTCAAAAGACTCTAACTACCACTATCAAGTAACACTCACTATAAGTGGTGTCAACCTAATTTATTGCCATTACAACCAATATTCAATTCTGTTGAGAGAAAACCATGACCAAATAATTTCCCCAATCACTCCTTAGGTATCCATATACCCATTCCCTAGGTGTTGAAGATACATGAATATATATAAGGATTGCTAATTCAATATCAACTTATCCCCAACATATTATATATTCATGACATTCTCATTATTTGTATCTTCATCTTCATAAAATTTTGGGGATGAGGCAAAGTACCAAGGAATCTCATGTATTTCTTATGTTGACCCACATATGCCTTGTCTATTTTCACTTTGTTATATCACATCTTCGTTATCTTATTTATACTCTTGTGTTATTATTCTACACCTAGTGAGATGATGACATATATTACTCATAATTAAGGTGCCTTATGACCCATTATATTTTTCCTAACCTCATATGCATAGATCCCTTCATATTGTACATATTCCAACATAGTTTTATCTATTCTACTCCCTCTTACTACACATTATTGCTACTATCCTAGTATATTTTCTATCTTGCAATCTAATTTTTTTCTTGGTTCATACAAGTCTTCTTCATGGGAAAAACTCTCTCTATCTATTTTCCTTAGGGCCACCTTCCTCTTGTAGTTTCAGATACTTTCTCTCATCCCCCCTTTCTCACTTATTTATCTATTTATATCACACATGTGATGACCCTTGGATATTTACATGTATTTATATTTATGTTTACGATGGCATGTTTCCTTTCTCTTACTCGTATGGTCATTCTTTCATTGTCGAAATTTCATCCTCTACTAATTTTAAGGCTTGAGGGAATCGCCTTAGCCAAGTGCTGCCCTCTTCCTTACGGTATTTCATATTTTCTTGTTTGGTAATGGTATCACTAATCTTACTCAATCTCATATCTCTCTCTCTCAAAAATCCCTAGTTATGTCAAAACCAATCATTTTCCAAGGGAACCCTTCACTCTATACACTATTCTCAATCTCATTTGTATTCATTGCTTCTCATCTCTTTATTTCTCCTTTTGATCATTCATCGATCTCTTGACTAGTTGGAACAACTTCATTTATCATAAATAGAACTAATGATGTGTTTTTTTCTATAGTTTCATTTGTGTTATACTTTACAATATTCATCTAATTTCATTTTATAATATATTTTTCTTCTAAAATGAAATAGTGATCATTTCTTGTCATGGGTGTTTTTCAAGAAAGGAGCACATTGAAGTGAATGAGAAAGTTAAGACAAGTTGGGGGCAAATAATATCATATGCATATCATTTTATTAGTATCCTTAACATGTTATATATTTTTAATTTATGTAATTTACTTTAGTTTACTATTTCACCTATTTGCTCTAGCCCATTAAAATGAGGACAAAATGTGAAGTTGGAAAAAGCATACTTTTTGATCTCTACCTTGTTTTATTGCACTCATTCTAGTGACCACTCTTTTAGGTGTATTCTAGGACCATTTTTCTTAATTATTTGTCATATCCCAAGTTCTAATATAATATGTAGTGGTCCTTAAACCTTTTACACCCCTAGAACCTGTTCTAAATGTTTTGGGATAAATCTTAATACTAGGACAAAATGCATCTTGGTGCTAGAGGACAAAAAGCAACTAGATTCTAGAGTCCAAATCATTCCAACTTTTTAGTCCCAAAATCCTAATCCCTCATTATAATTCCTTCTTAATTGGTCAACTCAAATTAAGCTTGAAATAAAAAACCAAATATCTTCATTTTGAACATAACAACACTTGTAGGTAGCTTTAATTATTGAGTTTTCCTCTTTATCTTCAATAACGACAAGTTCATACACTCTTCATCATCTCTCTTTTCATACGTATGCTTTAAAAAAATTTCCATGGTTAGTCCAAACTCCTCATTCCCCTTGACATCCATAGACACATGCACACATCATTACACAATATAACTCCTTAGGCTTTTCCACACATCATTTGTGTTTACAAACACCATCATTACATTCTTGGTTGAGTTGAAGTTTGAAGAAACCAACTAGGGGATTAACTAAGACATTTTCCTATAAAATCACACCCTTTCCATTTGTTCCTAGAGTGAAACATGTATTGTAGAAAATCCATGGCTAAGATAGAGAATCTAAAAGCACATTTAGAGCCAGCAAAGGAAAAATCTCCTGAGTGTATCAAAGTTATTTAACATTGAAGAACCTAGCATCAAACTACAGAGTTTTCCTTTCCAATGCCAAACAACATTCCTTCATATAGAGGTGTCCTATACCAATGCTAGAGTCTTGTAGGTAATCACAATAGGTCACCATTACCCTACCTAGGTGTCTAAGTCTTCACAAGTACTCTCTTCTTGCACCTAAGCCCTAAAAAGTATTCCTCTAAGGGTCCCCCAATGTCTAAGACCAACTTGGAAGAGCATAAATTACATACCCTACAATTTATTTTATTTTTACATTTTTTTTGTCTACTTTAATGTTTTCCTAGTTTGTTTATTTAGACTCTTTTCTAGCATGTTTCCCTCTCCCCTTAGCTTGTCTCCCTTTCCATGTGTCACTTTACCCTTTCCATGTGTCTTGGCCCCTTCCTAGGACCTATTCCTTATCCCTATGTTCCCCTTCACCTTTTAATGTGCCATCACCTCTTGTTATAAGCTTCATTCACAATTAAGCTACCCTTGTGTGCATTTTCATAATGATTGCTCTAAAAATGAAACACTTACTTATCTCCTCTTAGAACTAACATATTTTCACCTTGTTTCTTCCTTAACTTCACACCTAATTCCCAATTAAGATGAAATATGTTGATCTCAATGTGATTCCATTTATCTTCTCATGCAAGCTTATCATCCTCAAGATTTGGTTCACCTATGACCATATCCCACATAGGGGTGCATTTGTTCCACCCTCTTTTGGTACGAAAAAATAAATGTGACCTTATCCTTGGCTGATAAAGATTAGTTCAAATGGTTACTACTCAAACTATCAACATTTACTTCACAAAAATCTACAAAAGGAGCCTTCCTATACTCATTAAGACATCCATACACATCACTTTGTTGTTAGTCATTGTATTTTGAAGTTCTTTTGCATTTTTGGAGTTTGGGGCCCTTGAAGCAATTGTCTATCTTTTAAGCATCTTCATCGAGCTTTGGAGTCCACTAGAACACTATTTTGAAGCTATAGAGTAGCTTTGTGTGGTCCTATTCCTTCCTCCATCCTTTTATTACCATTCTTCTTCCCCTCATCCAATTTTCTTGTCAATTCCCACTATTCTTCCTAATTTGTTGTTTTCCCTTTCCCACTTCATCCCTCTTTAATTCCATACCAAACTTGTTGCCTTGTAATCCCATCTTGTCCATTTCCATCTCCCCATCAAGTCTTAGTTCTCTTTATTGCATCTCCTAATTAGTAAGTACCCTAGGATTTTGATTTTCATTTCAATTAACAAGTACATTTTTAGATTTGATTTCAATTATTTGTCACTATTAATATTACATGGCTCTATGTTTTAATTACCCACAAAAGGGTTGACTAAGGTAGCATCCTAAAACATTGTAGGATCTCTATTGGGAATATTTGGCTTGCAAGTGATTTGCAAAACAATTAAAGCAGATTAAACAGTCAAAACAAAACAAATATTGATTTATAGAGATAGAGAATGCCCAACACACAAAGATGAAATTCTAAAAAAACTTGAAGTCATAAAGCGGGTCACCAATGCCCCTACCCCTAATACAAGCACATGTCCCCATTGGCCAAAACTAGTAATACAGCCATTAAAATTTCCATTATTCCAAACAGTTTTCGGACAACCTATCATGCTTGTTCATATTTTCACTTTCTACTTATCATCAAACCTAGGGTTTCAAAATTCAATTTTTATCCTTCGTGCATGCATTTCCTTTGCTATTTTACACGGGTTTTCGGTATCCTTTTCTCCTTTTTCTCTATTTATATCATCTACAAGCACCCAAACTTAGTGGATATGGTATTAGCAACCATGTACCTAACAAACCTGAAGATTTCAGCTGATTCTTAGCAAGGTCACCATACCATATCTCGTAATATTTCTCTAGTATTTTACGATGTGCTGAGATTACACAAATTCTACATATATAATATAACTAGCATTTGCATCGGAAGGGGTGCAAGAAGTACGTCAATAGATAATTATATGTAAGTAAATATGTCAAGATTTATAGTTTGTAGTGTCTATATAAATTTGTAATAGGATTTTAAAACACATGCAAAAGACATTTCATTTATATATTGTTTGGAAGGCATAAAACTGTGTTGTATTACAATTTTTCTTATAGCGAATTGAAGAATTGAAACATAACAATTTAAAATATGACGCTTTTAAAGGTGACGGTTCAATGTGTATGAAAAGAGCCGACACACTGAGTTTGAGTTGTACAGCTATTTGTTTATACACATGGAAGGAAAAAGTTAGTAGACATACACCATAATCACATTGATTTTTTTTTTTTAAATACACAATATAGTAAAAATTATAAGTAGTTGTTAGAAGAAAGAAATGTAGGTAAAGAAATATATTTGCTATATCTCTTATCATTCTTAATTCCGAAATTTTTTGTAGATATTTAGGTCTAAGTATGAAAGTAATTTTTAAATATATTTCCTTAAATGTCTCATTTGGTAAGCTTGTCAGTTTGCTTGAACTAAGTGTTGTCCACCTATTATTCTTTTGAATTAATGTCAAAGTCATACGTAATTTAGTATATACAACTCATATATCCTAAGGTGCAGGAGGTAGATGAATTTTTTTTGTCAATTTGAAATGTGACAGTTCATCTAAAATAAATGTAAACATCCAAAAAAACAAAGCTAACAAATATTCAACTTGAGATCAAAGTTATACATATAAAAATAAATTATGTAGATAACAAGTATCAAACTATAACAAGATATACAAATATACATTGAATATAAGAATACATTTAGATAGATTTCATATTGTTCAAATTACAAGTTAACCAATTGACAATATCTTGGTCTTGTAATTTATTTTGGGGTTTTACTTTTGTTCTTGTTATTGTATTGTTTTGTTTCTTCTTGTATTGTTCATTTTGTATTTATTTCATATTTTGGTTTATTGGATTCTCTATTTTTCCATTTTTTGTGCTCCTTTTATCTTACCTCTTATGCTTTTTGCCTTTTTATTTTTCACTTTAAATCTTGATTTTTTGTCTCTTTTTTTCCTTTCGGGCTCTTTCTTTTTATTAATGTTCTTTATTTTTTGGGTTTTATTTATCTCTTTTTTCATCCTATTGTATAACTACTTTTTCATAATGTTTCTCTTTTTCTTTATCATATTTATTTAGCCTCATATTATATTGTCTTATTCTTATTATCTTGTTTCTTTCTTCTTGTATTATTTATTTTGTGCTTATTGTATTTTTGATCTTTATGTGTATCTTATTGTTTGTCGTTTTATTTAATCTTATATCATATTGTCTTGTTTCTTACTTCTTGTATTATTTTGTATTTTTATCTCTTACTTTGGTTTATTGATTTCTTTTTTTTCTTTTTTTTGTGCTCCTTTTATTTCACTCCTTATTTCTTTGCCTCTTTATTTTTCACTTTTAATCTTGATTCTTTATGTTTCTTCATTTTGATCCCTTTATTTTTAATAATGTTCTTTTTATTATTTTTTAGTTTTATTTGTCTCTATATTATATTATCATATCATACTACCTCTTATTCATTTTGATTCTCTTTTGTTGCATTGGTGCATATAATGTAAATATGCAATTATAATTTGATGTTTATTTATCTTCTTTTGTTTCCTCTTTTTATGGTATTTGTATATAATTTTTTCTTTTATTCTTGGTTTTTTTTTTAGTTCATTTCTTTAATTTTATTTTATTCCTTGTTAGCTTTGTCCTCTTTTTACTTGATTTCCTTTCTTTGTTCTTTAATCACGTAGCTTTGAATCTTATTCTCTTTCATTTTTTTATTTTTATTTTCTTATTTTGGTTTTAATTTGGTGTTTATTTGCATATGTGGTTAGGTTACATTTTATCATAATACAATCATTTGAATTTTTAGAATTCTTTGGTGCAATTTATTGGCACATTTATTGACTTAGGATATTTTTTATATCTTTGTCTTCATCCTTTCAATTAATTGGTTTGTGTAATGTATTATCTTTTTTGTTCATTTAGTGCTTTAATTTATTATTTGTTCTTCTTGTTATTGTTTTTTGTTTTTTACTTTGTGATTTTTTAATTTTTTGTTCTAATCTTCTTCTTTTTTATAATTATCTTCTTATATATTTCTTAACTCTCCTTTTGCTTCTTTATAGCTTTCTTTCAAGTTTAGTATTTTTAATGATTTCTCACCCATTTCATTTCCTTTCTTTAATTTGTATATTCCTTTACTTCTCTTCAAACTTGTTTATTTTCAAAATTGCTTACCCTGCCCTCCTCTTTTATTCTCTGCCTCTTTTTTCTATTTTTTTCAATTAACTCATATTTTCTCTCTTTGTTTTTTTTTGTGTACAATCCTCTCCCCAACTTCTCACCTCTCTTCCTTTTAAGCAAACTGGGTTTGCATCTTGTCCTTATTCTTCTCCTTATGCTCTCTTTTATCCCGATGATGGATCACTGAGTGTGATCCGAAACGTTGATCAAAAAACTCAAACACAATCAAAATCCAGAAATAACAAATTACAAGCATTATGGATTGTGGAAATCTTGTAGCATTAATGTATCATAATTATTCTACTATAAAGACATTACTCACAGTGTTGCAATCATAACCTAATTAATACAACTGGGATTTGTTGATCGATCTCCTTTCCTTTCCTCCAAATTGATGCCTTCCCTCTTGTGGAATCTGATTTTATATCCCCTACTTTGGAGAAAGGGTGTGATTACTCATGGAAAGTCATACACTTTAGTTAGTGAGCATTTATTCCCCAATTGCTGCCATATGAATCGCTTCACTTTGCTATTGATTCTTTTTATTTGTATTGAGAATCGCTACCTTTCCATCTTTGTTAACATGATCGTTGCCCCTTCATTAATCTTAATAACTGCCTTCACAAATACAAATTGTTGCCTTATTAATAATCGTTGCTTTTAAATATGGTAATTACTTCTTTTAGGATCGTCGCTATAGATTGTTGTTGTTTATATGGTAGTTAATATGTCTGCCTTATTGTATTTGATGCTATTATTAGTATATTTTATTTGTTGTTAATATGTTTTATTTAAATGCTTCTTGTTTGACATGTTTTATTATTATTATTTTATATTGGTTTTCTTTCTTTTTTAATCTCTTTTGTATTTACATATTATAATGATTGTAATTACAATGATATTTAATATTCATTTTATGTTACCAATATTTATATTTGTAATTATAATATTATCTTGATAATTATAATTGTATACACCTAAAAATGGTCTGGAGAATCCGATTAATTAAATATGAATTATTTGATTAATTATCCTAAATTCCTCTACTGTTTGAATATATAGAAATATTTATTTATATAGTTCACATTCACATTCACATTTAAAATATTCTAATTGTTCTATTATCTCATCTTAATTAAATAAACAAAATTAAATACTTTGTTTGATTTAATTATCATTTCTCTATTATATTCTATCACATCAAATCTATAATTAATTAAATAAAGGTCAAACACTTTATTAATTAAATACCATATTCTTCTATTTAATTTAATAAACAAATTCCATAGGTTGTTCTATTAAATTATTTATCCCTCTTTTTGCTAATTTAAATAATCAAAAATATTTAAATAAAGACATAAAGAATATTCCACTATATTTTCTCAAAATCAAATTAGATATCCTATGTCTAATTTATGTCAAAATATGTCAAATTAATGTCTTCAAACTTCACGGAAAGATTTGGAGACAAATTGCAAATTCTTCTCTCAATCCTCTTCCATCAATCCTTCCTCTTCTCTTGCCTGGTGTTTTCATGGGTAGAGACAATCTTCAAAATCTCCTCCATCTCTCACCATTCAATCCTTCAGATTGAATCCAAGTCTCTCTTTGCCATCCCTGTGCATTTCTATAGCCAGGAAATTTATAAATACAGCTTCATTCAACCAAGAAAAGGATCCAGATCTAAATTATTTAACTTATGCACTCTTACTCTGCAGGAATTCAAGCATCAAGTCTCAAGCATTCAAGCATCAAGCATCCAAGCATCCAACATTCTAGTTTTCATATCATGGTTGCCTCTTGTAGCTTCATCCATCAGTTTTCATGTCAATCCATGTCATATTAGTTTCTTTTATCATCTAGATTTTATCATACTAGCTTCATATCATTGCATCAACATCATTTCGTTCTTTAGATTGTCATTTTAACAGTTATAGTGTTATTTAAATCTGCGAGCACAATAGCTTAATAAATCTTTGAAGATAGGAGATAATAAGACGCTTTCAGTAAATTATTAGTTTGATCTTTGATACAATGTTTCATTAAGAAGTGTTTTATTCCTTTATACCTTATTCACACTTACAATTTGGCGCCCACCGTGGGGCCTTAACCCCATATTTTTATTATTATTTTTTTTAAAAGTGTTACACAAGTTCTCAATGAGTTCCATTTCAGCGCTTCCATCAAAAACTATAGTGCATCCATGGAAAATTATAACGCTTTTGTGCTTTGTTTCGGCGCTTCCATGATACTATAGTGCATTCATTAAAAGTTTTAGCGCTTTCCGCTATAGCGCTTCCATGAACTGTTTCGGCGCATTGGTGACCCATCTCCCGAAAATCTGATTTAGCGCTTCCGTGAAAAACTTTGGCGCTTCGGTACTCTGTTTCAGCGCTTTCGATTTTAGCGCATCAAGTAAAAACTATAGCGCTTTCGTAGACTGTTTCAATGCTTCTATAATTTTGATTTGGATCCGACGCGACTGTGACCAAAATTTCATTTCGATACAATTAGACTAAAATGAACCAATCCTAGGATAATCATTTGGTTTAAAATTTATCAATCCTAGAGTAGCCATTTCAGGTTTAAAATTTATCAATCCTAGGGTAGCCATCACACTTTTGCAATATTAGTTAAAAAGGACACCATGATTTTTGTGAAGCAAAATTTTCACATAGATTAGCAAAATTTGTCTTTTGGGCTTAAAACGAATCATTTATCTATTGCGCTTGTGTGGTGAATAGGCTTATACTCTCCCCTTAACTGGGTGATCAAAGTGTCAGACTCATCCTTATTTTCATGCAAATTTACGCTTTTGTTAAAACCTTTAGAAGGCTTGTCATAGTGGAAAAAAGTACTCACCCTACGAGAACGACCTAAGTGGGAACGCCTAAAGCCAAGGATTCCAACCCACTCTAATCAAAATGCAAGTTGTTGATGAAAGTCCAACTTGACGGTAGTGAGCAAGATAACCATCCCCAAAATCTTTGTTCTAAAGATTGGGAGGTCTCCTAAGGGATTTTATCAATTGTCGCACTACACGGAAACCCTATCTACAAACCATAGTGTAATGTCCAGCCGAGTCAGTAACCAGACATTGTAATACTCACAGTGCAAGGGGAGGGGAAAATCTGCCCCCAAGACACTCACCATATAATTGTCAAGGACTGTTTTCTCAGAGGAAGAGAAATCCAACTCTAAGTACGTACATGGAAACGACAAAAACACGGGTGCCCTCTAGGGGGTGACAAGGCTGTGTGCGTCAACGCAATTTTAAGATGTGGGTTGTTGAGTATAACAATGACCTATTTGACCTTAAGAGTGAGTCTGTCTAAATTTTGTAATTTTTTCAAAACAAACCCATGAAAATCAATAAGGACCATTCGTGGTTCTTGAATATACACTATTTGTTTAGATTAAAACAATTATTCTACAATTTGCTTGCTGTGTTTTCACAAAATCATTAAAAATCAGATAAAAGATCATCCAAAAAAAGAAAAAAACTACAAGTCAAAATCAGGTTAGAAAAATTCATGATTCGAGAGTGGAAATCAACCAAGTTTGTCAAGAAAAACATCAAAGTCAACAAACCCAAGAGGCCACTTGGTTATCAAAATCTTTTGAGAAAAAGGTGTTTCTTATATCAAAGTCGAAAGATCTTGTTACAACACAAGACCTTCATTCATAGGTATCATGACTTTGCTAGAGGTCATACTCTTGATTACATTGTAGAACCTCTTTATTCGCGAGCTTTCTTCCAAAGGAGAGCCCTCACACAATATCACAACCGTAGTCAACGCATACATCAGTCCTACATCCCACAACCCATGATAGAATACACCACAAGGCCAAGTCAAATTTTGCAGTAAAGAGTCTTGAACATCAACCATCTATTTTAGCGCTCAGGAAATTTGTTTCAGTGCTTTGGGACTCTGATTTAGTGCTTTCATAAAATAGCGCTTCCAAGCACTGTTTTAGTGTTTACGGTCACTGTTTTAGCGCTTACGGTCACTGTTTTAGTGCTTCCATCAAATAGCGTTTTTATCATCTATTTCAGCGCTTTCGGGCACTGTTGTAGCACATCCATTCAAATAGCACTTCCATCATCTATTTCAACACTTTTGAACTCTGTTCTAGCGCTTCTAAGAAATAGTGCTTCCATCACCTATTTTAGCGCATCTGAACTCTATTTTAGCGCTTTCAAAACAGAGACTTCCAAATCATATTAGTCAGTTTGTCTGTCATTTACACACGGTTTTTTTATCAAAACATAACTACCTTTTTATCAGAATCACTGTCTAGAAACCGAAATCAGATAGGTTCATACAAGTTTCCAATCTTTTCAACTAAAACGCGGATCTTGCAAATCATAAAGTGTCAAATCAAAACACAATATTGATTATTACGCTAAAGTTTCATCATCAGGATATTATCATCCTATCATCACGAAACAAGGCATAGTAATCAAATTTTTAACCTAGTTTTATCAATAAGATATATCATCTTATTTAAATTTGTTAAAAATTCACTTGACATTTTCCAACATAGAAGATCAAATTTTGGCAGAAAAAAACAACACACTTGTATGCCATTCTTCACTAGGTTACAAAAATAGAAGCTCTTAGAAAAGGAACTTGAAAAATCAAATACAATGGCAGAAGAAAATCCCTGGAATAGTCTGCATCAAAGTGACAAAAATGAAATAACTCTAGAAGACATACAAACAGCCCAACAAGATCCAAAATTCCATAAATTCATGGAAAAGATCTTAGAACAAGACATGGAGAAATACCTCTTAATGTTGGTTGAATCAAGTGCTAAGCTTCCCAAAGACTTTGACGTAAATTGCCTAAGAGAAGCTCCTGGAACAAGGGAAACCGAAATACCACAACCCACACAAGGTATACATCCGGTTGTTTCCTTAACATCCCAGATGCAAATATTACAACAACAAATACAAGACGTGATAAGAGGGAACACCAAAAGGTATGCAGTACAGGACATTTGTCCTTATCCTTTCGACTCAATAGTCGATATGATAATTTTTTCTCGACACTGTGAATTCCACAAGTATAACAAATACAATGGAAGAACATATCCGATTGATCATATCCTCGAATTCAAAACCATGAGCCTAGAGTTTTCTCAAGAGGAAATTTACCTAATGATATTATTCCCAAGAAGCTTGGGAGGTTCATATATGGAACAGTTTTCAAAATTACAACCAGGAATAAGGACTTTTGAAGAACTTGTCAACAAGTTCATCTCTCAGTATTCTTTAAACATCCAACATGATGTCATGATAAAGGATCTGTATAACCTAAAACAAAACAAAGGGGAGACATTCTTGTCCTTTCTACAAAGATGGCGATGACTATTCGCTAGATATCCTCAATCTCTTCTTGAGGAAGATAAAATGGAGTTGTTCACTGACAATTTAACGGAGAAGATGAGTTACAAACTTGAATTGCAATGTCCTCCTACATTTGAAAAGGTGATAGAAAATGGCCTTAAGATTGAAGAAGCGCTAGTCAAAAGAGGGGTTATTAAACATTTCAATGACAAATCAAATAACACAAACTCCTCAAATCAATACCCCAATAGTGATAAACCAAAATTTTGGCAAACGAAACGATAAGTGATGTACAAAACGCCAAACCAATTTTCAACTTGATAGCGTCTACTTCAAAAACAAATCAAAACAACAATCAAATCGTCAAGTCAAATGTCATTCAGAACAACGAAATCGAAAAACCACAATCATACCAAAAACCATCAAACCGGTGTAGGTTCACACCTTTAGGCCAAACATTGGAATCAGCGATGAAAGAACTAGTCACCAGTGGTCTTATCACCATGTGGGAAGCAATATTCTGGGATCCAAAGGTCAAACCACCATGGTGGAATGACGCAGATTACTGCAACTTCCACAACAATAAAGGCCACAAAACTAATGATTGCATGGAGTTAAAACATGTAGTTCAAGATCTAATCGACAATAACAAGGTATATATAGAGGGACCCCAAAACAATAATGATCATTTAGCCTTCAAGGACCCTTTACCAAACTATGATAAAGGAGCATCATCTTCTACAAACAACAAATGTAAAAATATCAATCATGTCTACGATAAAACGATCCTTTGTCTTACCGAAGTAGAGATATCATACCATTGGTCAAAACCTGGATGAACACAAAACCAACGACACTACCCCTTTGGATTTTCTCCCAAGCATACAAGTCTTTGAAAATAAAATAAACGTTCTAAAAATCAGAGAACGGCAGGATTATCAACCAACAAATGTAATGACAAGGGGGCAATCCAAGGTAGTGTTAAAGGGAGTTGGGTCTAAAAACGCATATCCACCTCCATCTCATTACAACATTGTCGATCAACTTCAAAACATTATAGCGCATATATCAATACTAGAACTCCTTAAACTATCTCCATCACATAAGGATGTTCTAGAAAAACCACTAGTTGCCACTACGGTACCGAAAAATCTAGATGTTTGCCAATTCCAAGCTATGGTGGGGCATTTGACTACCCCACATTGTTTATCATTCTCTGACAAGGATGATGTGTCACTCAACCATCCCCATAACACCACACTCCATATCAAATTCTTGATCCACAATCATCGTGTCAAAAGAGTCTTAATAGATGGGGGAGTTGGTTTGAACATTTGCACTCTAAAGTTAATTCGTGCACTAGGGTATTTTGATGATGCTATTGATGCCCAGAGGATAATGACCATAAAATCATATGATGAGGAAGAGAGATCTTCAAAGGGACTAATTGTGTTACCCATTCAAGTGGGACCAATGATGAAACACATAGCATGCCAAGTATTGGAAAAAGAGTTAACTTACAAAATACTCTTAGGATGCCCATGGATCCATGAAATGCAAGCAATGCCTTCCACATATCACCAATGTTTAAAATTCCCAATAAATGGATAGAAGGTGGCTATATTTGTCGATTATAATCATCCTCAACATTGTGACACTTATAATCTCTCAAGATACCTTTGTGCCTCACAATCGAGAAGCATCTAGTTCAAAGTCATCAGATGAGGAAAAACATCCAAATATCACCACCAAATGGGTAGAGAAGAAGGATAAAGAAATAGATACAAGTCTTGTTGATACTCAATTAACATACAATCCAGATCCCCAAACTTCTTTATCACAGAAATTTCAAGAGCAGGTCCAGCTGACAGACAAGGGAATAGGGCAATATTCTATGGAGCAATCGCTTAATCTTTCACAGTTAATGCCATCTCCAAAGACATGTGGCCAACCATCCATGATCAAACATCAAACATCACTACGTGTCACAGTTCTAGAAGAAAGGTTTGTAAAATCCGATACCATAGAGGACGAATCAGACGACAAAGCAATCTTTGATTGGTTATACAAAGATGAGGAACCATCGACATCAAATATCAGTATCAAGAATGTCAATATCAATACAGACAAATATGACAAAGGGAAAGCTATCCTAGAAAAAATGGGTTATGAGGGACAAGGACCTGTCAGAAAAAGGAAGGAAGGCATAGTTGAACCTATTCAGCCCCTCACTCTCCATTCAAAAGAGAAGACGAGACTGGGATACTTTGAAGAACAAAAATAAGAGATGAAAAAGAAGGTTGCAGAAAGGATCCTTCAGGTTAGAGATAGCTCTGAAACGGATTCAAATGAATATGAGTGGGATCAGTGTTCCGATATATCTTACACCGATATCCAAATTGATGTAATATAACAATATGCACCTATGCATGAGGAGGGACAAAGCTCTAGGTCTGGACCATTTGTATCAGGATCACTAAATATCGATGACTCAAATGGGGACGAACAAACATCAAGTGAACTAGACGATCTTCAAGAGGGTACCATCACTGATCTCAATATCCCTAATAACAACTATGATGAAATTTGTGTCCTAAACCTTACCCCCATCAACCTAATTCAATCTAATGACTTCATGCCTTTAATCCATCCCAAACTTATTGACTGGGAACCTGTCGAACCTATGAATGTACCCATATTTGCAAACGATGATGCCATCGTAAATTTCCTATGTCATGACGAACTTGGTACAAGTTCTATTTGTAATACTCATAAAAACGCGACTCGGTAGGAGGGTATCAAATCTTCCAGTTGCAAAAGTAAAAACAGGGATAATAGATCTAATGGTGAAAACCATTCTATGGCAGCATTAGATCTTGAAAAAGAAAAAATAAAGAATGCATCTAACGGTGAAAACCTCTCTAGGACACAAAAATATGGGAGATTGGACACTCTTCCAAAATATTATTATGAGCGGTCATCAGTTCTAGTAGAACCAACACAGTCTATAAACATCGGCACTGAAGAAAAAGAAAAAATCCTACATCTGGCAGAATCCATGATAGATCAAGAAAGACCAGAATTCATCAAATTCTTTAAGGAAAGAAGCATCAACTTTGCTTGGTCATATTTCGATATGCCAAGCTTGGATCCAAATCTGTTCATGCATCATTTGTCTTTGCCTACAGGAATCAAGCCTGTGAAGCAAAAATTGAGAAAGATGTATCCTCATATCGCATTAATGGTAAAGGTTGAGTTAAAGAAATTGTTAGATGTTGGATTCATAAGGTCTATTGACTACGCCAAGTGGATATCAAACATTGTACCTGTTTCAAAGCCGGACAATAGCATCGGGATATGTACGGATTTTAGGGACCTGAATAAAACATGCCCAAAGGATGATTTCCCATTACCAAATATAGACATCATTGTGGACTTAACGGTAGGGCATGCCATGTTGTCAATCATGGACGGTTTCTCTGGATACAATCAAATTAAATTAGCTCCAGAAGATCAAGAAAAGACTGCATTTACATGTCCATGGGGAACCTTTTGCTAGAATGTCATGTCATTTGGTCTGAAAAATGCAGGAGCGACCTATCAAAGAGCAATGGCAACAATCTTTCATGATATGATGCACACCTTCATGGAGGATTGCGTGGATGATATCTTGGCTAAATCTTGTACTAGGGAAGGACAACTACATATCCTGAGCAAAATCTTCACACGGCTAGAGAAATTCAATGTCAGGCTAAACCCCAAGAAGTGTGTCTTTGGGGTCACATCAACAAAACTGTTGGGATACATTGTCTCAAAAAAGGGCATTGAGGTAGATCTAGCGAAATTCAAGGAAATAGTGGAGATGCCACCTCCCAGAAATATCAGTCAACTTAGATCACTACAGGGAAGGCTCCAATCAATCAGGAGATTTATCTCCCAGCTGGTTGACAAAAGTCATCCATTCAATCATCTGTTGCATAAAAATGTTGTTTTCAAATGGGATAATGAGTGTGAAACAACGTTCGATCAAATAAAACAATATTTGATGTCACCACTTATTCTCATGCCGCCAATAGAAGGAAGGCCTCTGATACTGTACATTGCAACAACAGATATCTCTTTAGGAGCATTATTAGCACAAGAGGATTATGAAGGAAAGGAACATGCCATCTACTATATCAACAGAACATTAAATGGCTATGAAATAAACTACACTTTCATAGAAAAATATTGCTTAGCGGTGGTGTTTGCTACTCAACAATTGAGACATTATATGTTGACTCATACAATCAGGCTAATAGCGAAGATCAACCCCTTAAAATATTTACTCAGTAAATTTTCCTTAACAAGTAGACTGGCCAAGTGGGTCATGCTCTTAAGTGAGTTTGATATTCAATATGTGGAGAGAAAATCCATCAAAGGTCAAGCAATCGCTGAACAATTGGTTGAGGCTCCTTTACCAGATAATCGACCTATGACAATGGAGTTTCCAGATGCAGACATTCTGATAGTGATGCCACAACAATGGATATTATATTTTGATGGATCATACACACAGCAAGGATCCGGAGCAAGGATTTCGTTCATCACACCTCAAGGACACACTATCCCGAAATCTTATAGACTGATGTTTCAATGCACAAATAATGTGGCGAAATATAAAACATTAATCATTGGGGTCAAAATAACAATTGAATGGAAGATCACAAACTTACAGGTATATGGGGACTCTCAACTAGTCATTTATCAAGTAAATGACGAGTATCAGACAAAAAATGATAAGTCGATGCCCTACAAACAACAAATAGATGATCTAAAAAGGTTTTTTGTCAATGTCAAATTTGATCAAATTCCAAGGGCGAAGAACAAAGTTGCGGATGCTATGGCCACAATTGCTTCACTCTTACAATTACCAGAGAAACGCGGTTGTTATGATTTTATGGTAGAACAAGTACCATGTCCTTATAATAATTCGGAATCCAATGCCATATGCCATTTAGAGACCATTGAAACCTCCATCTATGAGAAAACCTATGCTTACCTCAAGGACAATATCCTCCCT
The DNA here is from genome assembly GCA_007115665.2 of Sequoiadendron giganteum. Lineage (NCBI taxonomy): Eukaryota > Viridiplantae > Streptophyta > Pinopsida > Cupressales > Cupressaceae > Sequoiadendron > Sequoiadendron giganteum. The sequence continues at coordinate 702,953,783 of CM021102.1, forward strand.
CCCGATCTTTCTAGGAACCAAAAACGTAGTTTTATCCGCCAATCCACTAGACATATTTTGATCACTTGCATCTTTATATCGTCGAGGTCTTGATGGTACCTTACTCTGATGTTTAGAATATGACGAATCTGAGACGACCTTATGTGAGGTTCATGAAGGTATTTGTGGCACTCATTCGAGTGGAATAACTCTAGCAAAGAAACTCCTTCGTTTAGGATATTATTGTCCATGCATGGAGAAAGAATCTTATCAGTTTGTAAAGAAATGTCAAAAGTGTCAGATTCAGAATAATCTAATTCATACACCAGCTCAAGAACTGCATTCATTCACATCAACATGGCCCTTTTTTCAATGGGGAATAGATCTGGTAGGAAAGATAAATCCCTCTTCATCCAATGGACACAAGTTCATAATAACAGCTACAAAATACTTCACAAAATGGATAGAAGCAGTTCATCTTACAACGATCACTGGGAAGCAAATCTCGTCATTCATCTTGAATTACATAATATGTCGGTATTGGCATCCCTCAATCTATTATCAAGTTGATAATGGATGACCATTCAAGAACCAAGATGTCCAGGAATTATGTGAGAAGTTTCATATCCAACATCATTTCTCAACACCGTACTATCCTCAAGGAAATGGCCAAGCAGAGGCCTCTAACAAAACAATTCTAAAAATACTCAAGAAGATGGTTCACGATGTTGGACGTGATTGGCATGTTCAACTCAATCCTGCACTGTGGGCCTACAGAACGAGTATCAGAACACCGACAAGAGCTACACCATATTCCTTGGTATATGGATCAGAAGCCATAGTACCTATTGAAGTAGAGATTCCATCACTCTGTGTATCACTCAAAGGAATCATTTCAAATGAGGACTATATGGTATCTAGACTTCAAGAACTGGAATTGTTGGATGAGCATTGTCAACAAGTTGTCAATCATCTCACAACATATCAACAGAGAATATCAAGGAGCTACAATCATAGGGTAAAACCTAGAGTATTTCAGGTTGGCAATTTGGTTCTAAAAGAAAACCCTAGAAATCAACAGGACAGGGAAAAGAAAGGGAAATTTGAGCCTAACTGGCTAGGTCCTTTTTTCATCATATCAGTGTATGGATCAAGAGCCTATCAACTATCCACGTCAGAAGGGGATTTGTTTGATGAACCTATCAACAGTATCCATCTCAGAAATTTCTATACCTGAATTTCCTAGTGCATGGGTCAAACTTTTGAAAAAGGGTTTCCTTGACGAAAACCTGGCAAACAGGTGTCTTGGCAACAAAAAATAAAAAATAAATAAAAATACAAAAAGAAAAAGAAAAATATACAAAACAAAGAGTGTAATCAAAACATATGGTGAAAACCTGGAAACAGGCATCGTATGTGATTCTAAACCATCTTTTCCATCTATTTTGATACATATCGGGATCATTAGTCTGACAGTCATTACCATTCCATATCATATCATTAGTCTTGCCATTATTTGCAACCATTATCAAATCATTTCACATGGTCATGTCTTACTTTAGCTTGGGGGCAACATCTGGATATCATTAGGGGCAACGAAGACATCGGTCTCGCCAAATTAATAAACAACAGTATGACAAGTACACAAAAACAATGATCAAAACGCAGCATCAATCACCATCGGAAAGGCATCAAACATCCGTATCATATCAAAAAATCCAAAAACAAGTCAAAAAGTTAGTCTAGAAAAGTAAAAAAACCAAAAGTCATGGGTTTGTGTCAGTCGAACTACGTGGTCTCTGCGTGTGTAATGTAGGCAAGGCTAATCTTTGATCAGCTCCCGAGACCCTTAGGATAGGTTAATAAGTTAGGTCTTTGGTCAAAATCTCAAAAAATCACAAAATCAGGATGGATGATCTAATCTGAATAATGATTAAAACGCTCTAAGTAAAAGGTGCATAAATTGTATTTTTGATTGATATTATCATTTCTTTGGAGTAACTCGGTGATGTAAATGAACTAGAGAAATAAGGAATAAGAATGATATTTTTATTGTGTGTTGTCTGTAAGTTAATCATATAAATGTGGGAATTGTTGGGGGATGTGCTATGCAAATGTATTACCGATGACATTTAGAATTCACACATTGAAATGATTAATCACTGTTTATTTACGCAAGAAATGTTCAGGTCATCTCGGTTCAATTATACCTACATGCTTGTGTTCGCTTGCAATATCAAAAATCATGAAAGTAGTACTCAGGTCGTCATTGGTCTAACATATACCATTTACGCTTGTACTCACTTTCAACATCCTAAAAAGCTCTATGATGATACCAAGCACAAAACTATTGTTAAAATAACAATTTTTTGCATATAGTCGCATGATAAAATTAGATTGCATTCATAATAAATTTTACATCTGCAGAGTGATTGTTACATAAAGGATTCCACTTAATGATTATCTTTTCTACAAATATGATTGAGTATACTTGACATTAAACCAAAAATCATCAAAAACATATAGGAGTATCATCTAATCATTCATGCATTTAACATCAAATGGTTCTACATCTATTATACCATATTTTCCACAAACCATCATTTAAATTAATACATCACGTTTCATTACATCATATCATTCATTACATTATTATCATATGCATTTGATCAATTTACACCATCCATCCATTATTGTCCATTACAACATTATCATTTTTTTCACAAAACCATTCACCATCTATCCATACATCATAGGTCATCATTTAGAACATCATAACATCCATACATCATATATTCATACATAGGCGTCATTTTTAATTATCATCAAATTTAAAATAAAAGCATTCATCATAGAATCATCACATAATAAATGAATCCATCATAGAATAATAAAACATCATAAATCAATAGAAATCAACTGCATATAATATATCATCAATGTCAAGTATACAATGAAGTCTGAAATAAAAAAAGATACATCATATCTCAAAAAGAATATCTCGAAATAACAAATGGCATCTATGATTTGTTGCTACCAGAATGAGCAGGCATAACAGGACCAGTACCACCACCCTCGGAAGAACCAGAATCTTTGGGATCTCTCTGTGGAGGTTGTGTCACACCCTCATTGAATTTTCGGGTATGTGTCCAACCAAATCTCGATGGGGCATAGCTAACTCTACGATCAACAGGCACTGCATCATGATATTGGCCCCTGTAAAACTTTGCCTCTCGGCCAGCCCGCAAAACCTCTCATATAATCTGCAACAAAGGTACCATTAGCTACTCTCTGTAGTGTCTCAACAGTCTCATGTGCCCTCTCGGCAATCTGTCTAGCATTGTCCCTCTCAGATGTCAAAGTATCAACCTGAGTCTGAACAGTTGCCAATTGTCCCTGTACCTGTGCCAATGCCTGGGCATGAGCCTGTGCCCGAGTCTGCGTCTGTACAAGTAAACCATGTGCCTGCACCAACTGTCCCTGCAGAGTCTGTACCTATGTCTGTAAACTAGCGATCTACCTCTGATGATCAACCGAAGGCACTGCCACTACTCGCCTCTTGTGAGGCCTGCTTGATGATGGACCGACACTGACTGGCCCAACCCCTCTGCCACCTTCACCACCACCATCCCCGTCATCACTGCTATTGTCCTCACTAGTGCTCTCAACACTACTACTCGACGCAGTATCATCCCCACTATCCTCCTCACCTGTAACATCCTCCTCCACAGGTAAAGGTGTTGGCTCATCAGGAATGGTAATCCGAGGATGTGGATGAAATGCCAAAAAAGTTGCATACTCTCCTGTCACAGCTACCTCTGCAATATCTCTGCGCATATCTCAAGCTGATGGTTGCAGAGTCTTGTACCCTTCTACTAGTGTCTCATACGACAGGCATGGCCCCCAATCTGCTACATCACTACGGTGTCGGGCATAATGAGCAACCCCCTAAGGCATACACTGTACAATGCCATACTGCCTGTATACCCGCCACAACAAAAATCTCGAGGACAAAAGGAGTCATGTCGATCAAGTACATGGAGTCACATAAATACCCGAGCACTGCATCATCCTCAACCCACTGCTCACAGTCCAGATAAAGCCACCAGATGACACTCTCCATGTCATCTAAAACTTGTCTCCAATGCTCTAACTTACCCATTTGAGCTTGGGTAAGTCTACCTCTGTATCAAAAAACGTAGGGTCTACTTACAAGTCTGTCAAGAACCGAAAACAGTCGCACAATAGAAAAATTCTAACATGCCCAAACCTGTAATAAAGTCATCCCTGCTGATAGGTTGCGTGCTCCCAAGTACACCACTGAATGTAAATTGTGATAGAGGTGGGCTAGCATACACATCCCCCATGAACGACCATGCTCTCCAAAATACGGCCCCAACCCATAGAGAATCCCTTTGACTTGCAATCAGGACAAAAGAAACCTCCAATGAATCTAGCTAATACTATTGGTAATGAAGCATAGGCGTCAACCATCACCCGCCATCGGACACTCAGTCCTGCAATATGTTGATCCTGAAAAATTCTACGAAGAGAATCTCTCCCACCAACCTCATGTGAATCATAAACAATGATCTCTCCCATAAACGGTATCCACAATATCCGCCACACATCCTCGGGTGTGACTATCATCTCGTCGGTGGGTAAATGAAAGGTGTTATGGTCACTGTGCCACCACTCAGCCAAAGCAGTAAGGAGACCCCGATTAATCCTAATCTAGGGCATATCAAGGAGACTAAACAGACCACATCGACCTATAACCTGAATCTCATCAGGAGTCAGATGACGAATCAAATTTTTGGTCCAGGGAAACAGCTCTCGCATCTAGAGATTACCCAGATCCTCCTATCACCATGAAAAGTTTAAAATCAGTGCACTATGTCAAAAATCAAAAGTCATTCTACTATCAGATCCAAACAAACTTTGGTATGAATTTTTCGATCAAAATTCATGAACAAACATCAACAAACCTCACCTATCATGAGGTTCATCACAAACATTATCTAATCTCACCTATCATGAGGTTTATCAGATACAAAATCATTCTTCGCCTATCATGAGTATCATCACAAATAGGATTATTTCTCACCTATCATAAGAATATGTCTTATTAATCATCAAAATCAGTCTTTAAGGAATTTAGATAATCAAATCATACCAAACCGAAGAATGGTCATGTTTGAAATTGACGAAATCAAAGTTAACTATGTCAAAATTTGCAAATCTGACATGGATGCGCTAAAACAAGCATCCAAAGCGCTAAAAATCAAAAGCGCTACTACATCATTCGGATGCGCTAAAACAGGCATCCAAAGCGCTAAAAATCAAAAGCGCTACTTCATCATTCGAATGCGCTAAAATAGGCATCCAAAATGTTACAAAACCAGAAACGCTATTTCAGCACTTCGATGCACTAAAACAGGCATCTGAAGCGCTACTTTACTCAAAGTGCTATTTTATCACTTTGATGTGCTAAAACAGTCCATCAAAGCGTCGCTTTAATCAAAACGCTATAATAGATCATAGATGCGCAAATTTATTCCATCAAAGCGCTAGAAATTTCTAGACGTTAAGATTCGACATTGAAGCGCTAAATCGAACTACCAAAGTGCTAAATCATGAAAGCGCTAAACTTTCATATGAAAGCGCTAGAGAAAATAACGAAAGCGCTACTTTCTCAAAGCGCTAAAACTTTTTACAGAAGCGCTACACCGGAGTGCAAAGCGCTACAATGCGACATTAATGAGCTAAACTACGACAAAAAAAAGTAAATGCATAAAAAATTACACGAAAATCGAGAATGCATGAAATACGAGGTGGATTATAGGTACATACCATCAGTCCATAGGTGGTCGGCCGCTAGTGACGTCGCACGTGCTCAAAACGGTGATTGTAGTAGGGGATAGGCATCTTGCTCCAGCTGGCTCAAATATCTCTATCAGTGAAAGTTGAAAGTCACAAAGTACAAATGGATATGAAAATGACCTTTTGGACCTTATATAGATTTTTGAAAATGGATTTTTGAGGGGTATTCTTTTATTTTAATTAATTTTATTTATGGAATTAATTGAAATTCATCCATGGACTATATTTTCTTCATCAATGTCAGGAGATAAATTAATTTTTCATCAAATCATAAAAATCATTAAATTGTCCAAAAAAAAATCCAAAAAATCATTAATTTATCTCCCGAGGGGGCATATTATCGGCAATCATCTAAAAATCAATATCTGGGGCATGTCTCGGGCATACTGATTTTTTTTCATCGATACTGGCAGAAGCAAAAAAAAATTCTCAAAAGCAATGCATAAACACATCACTTCAAAGAGGGGCAAAATGTATACACCTAAAAATGGTCTGGAAAATCCGATTAATTAAATATGAATTATTTGATTAATTATCCTAAATTCCTCTACTATTTGAATATATAAAAATTATTTGTATAGTTCACGTTCACATTCACATTTAAAATCTTTTAATTCTTCTATTATCTCATCTTAATTAAATAAACAAAATTAAATACTTTGTTTGATTTAATTATCACTTCCCTATTATATTCTATCACATCAAATCTATAATTAATTAAATAAAGGTCAAACACTTTATTAATTAAATACCATATTCTTCTATTTAATTTAATAAACAAATTCCATAAGTTGTTCTATTAAATTATTTATCCCTTTTTTTGCTAATTTAAATAATCAAAAATATTTAAATAAAGGCATAAAGAATATTCCACTATATTTCCTCAAAATCAAATTAGATATCCTATGTCTAATTTATGTCAAAATATGTCAAATTAATGTCTTCAAACTTCACGGGAAGATTTGGAGACAAATTACAAATTTTTCTCACAATCCTCTTCCATCAATCTTTCCTCTTTTTTTGCCTGGTGTTTTCATGAGTAGAGACAATCTCCAAAATCTTCTCCATCTCCTCCATCTCTCACCATTCAATCCTTCAGATTGAATCCAAGCCTCTCTTTGCCATCCCTGTGCATTTCTACAGCCAGAAAATTTATAAATACAGCTTCATTCAACCAAAAAAAGGATTCAGATCCAGATTATCTAACTTATGCACTTTTACTCTGCAGGAATTCAAGCATCAAGTCTCAAACATTCAAGCATCAAGCATCAAATCTCAAGCATCCAAGCATCCAACATTCTAGTTTTCATATCATGGATGTCTCTTGTAGCTTCATCCATCGGTTTTCGTGTCAATCCATGTCATATTAGTTTCTTTTATCATATTAGTTTCATATCATTGCATCAGCATCATTTTGTTCTTTAGATTGCCATTTTAACAGTTATAGTGTTATTTAAATCTGAGAGCACAATAGCTTAATAAATCTTTGAAGATAAGAGACAATGAAATGCTTTTAGTAGATTATTAGTTTGATCTTTGATACAATGTTTCATTAAGAAGTGTTTTATTTCTTTATACCTTATTCACACTTACAATAATTATAATAAAATTGCTAATATATATTTGTGTTTCAATGAGCTACGCTTTCGGGGGCATGACACGTTGCGCACGTTTAGTGTAGGAGTATTTAAATATAACATCCCTCACTTATTTTAGAACAGAAAAAATGCATTCCAGAAACAACCAACCCAACTTTGATCTTATCAAACTTGGGTGCTTTAACATAGATCTTCTTGATAAAAATAATAACATTTTGACTTGACAAATACTGATAAAAACCTCACATTTTGACTTAACAACTATTGATAAAAAAATTGTAGAAGTGTGATGTGCAGGGTAACTACTCTTTCACTAGATGAAGCATGCCTGATGAGATAGATTTACCAAGCCTAAAATCAAGAGAAACGTACAAATTTTCATGACCATATAGACTTATGGAAGCAATTTTTTAACCCCAGATCTATGTTGTAATGTCCCCTTCTAACTAGACATTCGCACATCTGCATCATTAGCCTATTAGTGGCCCTCGTAGGCTAATAGGGCATGGTTAGAGAGTTTTGGTGGCAATTACCCAGATGGTGGTTGGCTCTTTTCATGGATCCCGTAATTAATTGGGGGTTTCCTATGTTATGTTGAATATTTGACAACACAATGTGTTATCAGGATGTTTGAAAACACATTATTTTGCCATAATGTTTGCATTTTATGAATTATGAAGTTGAAATCAATATTATTATAAAATGCAAATTAAAAATAAAATAATAGAATCTTGTGGAAGCTTCTAGATGGGTCACCCTAGACTTGGTGAGAAAAGAATAAATAGAGGGGGTCAGCCCTTGTTTGATCATCTAGTTATTGACATTTGCTTTGATGATTCGATTGTGGAGCCAAGGGTTTCTGCAAATTTTACTTAAGTCATTGAGAATGGTCACTCTCTTTGATTGGCATAACTGAGGTGGTGAAAGATCCTCCGAAGGATTGCAATTTTGGGTGAGAGATACTTCAGTCTTTCACATTGGGGTTTATTGTTTCAGCATTCATGGAGGTCGACTTGGTATGGAGTCTTCAGCTTTGTGCCTTTTGACTTCTATTTTTGGCATCTATTTGTTGAGGAGAGAAGGGCACTCCACTAGGGAGTAATTTGGAGTGATTTTGGAGAGCTTTGAGGGTGCATATCAGAATTTATCAGCTACTGCTATGGAGGTCGACTAGCCTACATGAGACCTACATATTTGCTCATATCTTTCAACTGGAAAGGCGTATAATTTTGGGTATTGGAGCAATCATCTTAGGTGGTTGACACAATCATTTCAAGCACATATTGAGGAGGTTAGAGAGCTGTATTTATTCTATATTTTTATCTACACATCTTGGGTAGGGTCGGCCAACTAGGAGGAGGTCGATTTCACTTGAGGAGGCACTCAAAATTCCAACAAAAATCAGTGATCATCCTTGTTGATTGTACTTTGATTTGGCATCAGTAAATCAGGTTTTTGATCTCATTTTGGTTATGTAATGTTCAATTTTCTAAGTACAAACATTCTGAAATTTCATGGCAGCCATTATTGAATGTTGAGATCATTTTGTAATGTCAAGATTCAGTCACTATTGAATGTTTCCAATCTGATTATTGAAGACATAAATTTATGACAGCAATATGAGTATACAAACTTTTTTAATTCTAAAGATTGTATGACAAGTGTGTGACAAAATGTGCTTCAGATTTAGAGTGTTTTTACTACTTGTTTTGATGCCTAGTTGATGCATATCTCTTCTATATTAGTTGTATTCAGTTTATAGTTGAATTCAACGTGTATGCAAAGTGTTTAATTGTATCCCTTGAAGTGCAAACTCATCATTTTCATGCTCAAATCAGCAAGGGATACTACAATGGTATCAGAGCTTTGATCTTGCCATCCTGGAGGGTTAAGTTTTCATATGCAGCCACAAAGAAGAGGCACACACAGGTACTACACCCGAAGAAGAGGAGAAATAGAAGAAAATCAGATTGAGGGTAACCAGTTGGGTAACATGGAGGAAGGGGGTCCACCAAGAAATCAAGAGAAGATAGATATGGTAGGGAGTTATTGAGCGGATGACTCGAGCTTTCGAGGGTTTCTCTGTGACGATGTAGCAATTGGTCCCACGGTTACAACAAAATAGAATTGCAAAGGATAACAGGAGTGTGGTTAGGACACCTAGGGCACATTGTGCTCCTTCTCTCACTGCAAACAGACCTACTCATCCAACTTTCCTGAGAGGAGCAAGAGGAGGAGAATATTGAAGAAGAGGAAGACAGGTTCGTTGATCAAGTCATGGCAACGAATGATGAGTGGGAGATGTTGACACAAGTGCATGAACACATGAGTTTTGACAGGTTTGTGAGCCAGAGGAGAGAGCACTACAGGTCTAGACAGGATCGGATACCTAGGAACCAAAATAAGGAGCTTAAGCAGGCTACAAGTAAGCTCACATTACCCATGTTCGATGGCAATGGGAAGGTTATAGCGCGGTCATGGATTCACAAGTTTGATACCTTCTTGACACTACGACCTATGTCTGAGGAGGAAGCTATCAAGTATGTCATTTTACATTTGGAGGGAGTAGCACATGAGTGGTGGTATCATGGGTTGGTTACATTACAACATAGTCACATCACATCCTACCAGGAGTTCGTGGATAGGTTGGTTGAGTGCTTCGACAAGAAGGATCCAAAGTCCCATTTCAGAGATCTAGCCCAGGTCAAGCAAGTTGGTAGTTTGGAGAGCTACATTGGCGACTTCCAGAGACTATCAGTGATGATTTCTAATATTTCAAAGAGACAATTGGTGGTGTTATTCATTGAGGGCCTATTGGAGCCTTTGAGAGGATGGATAAAGACTTTTGATCCCCCTACATTACAAGAAGCAATGAAGAAGGTGAGGAGTATGGAACTTGCAGCCCCACAAAGCAAGTTCACATCTAGGGGATCATCTTCATACAAGGACAGCAAGACATTTCCCAAGAAGAAGGACAAGACGGATCCTAAGGGGAAAACAGCAATGTCGTTGGATAGAGAGACACAATGATTTGCGGAAGAAGAAGTTGTGCTTCTACTGCAAAGGACCTTATGATGCAGATCATGATCGCCCCTTGAGACCTAAGGGCAAGGCTAATAGAATCATGTGGGTTGTCTATGAGGATTCAAAGTTAGAAAAGGAAGATCACTAGTCAGAACATGAGGAACTTGAATCAAAGAAGGGTGAGCAAGAGGCAGAACCAACAGGGCATGAGGTTGAGATTGATGCAAAGGTTAAGCTTCGTGAGGCTTGTGTGCTTCTACTGCAAAGGACCTTATGATGCAGATCATGATCGCCCCTTGAGACCTAAGGGCAAGGCTAGTAGAATCATGTGGGTTGTCTATGAGGATTCAAAGTTAGAAAAGGAAGATCACTAGTCAGAACATGAGGAACTTGAATCAAAGAAGGGTGAGCAAGAGGCAGAACCAACAGGGCATGAGGTTGAGATTGATGCAAAGGTTAAGCTTCGTGAGGCTTGTCTCACTAGCCTACAGCGTGAGTGTTCATTCAGGATGCATGGAGTTCTAGCAAGGTAGAAGGTTATCACATTGCTTAATACAAGTGCTACGCACAATTTCATTGATGCTAGGTTGGTTGAGAGGTGTGGAATCAGGACAAAGGAGTTTAAGGGAATAAGGGTGAAGGTTGTTGATGATTACACTCTTAAATGTGACAACATTATTCCAGGGCTTCCTATGTGCTTGAAAAATTGAGTTCAAGGAATATTTTTATGTGGTAAATATGGGAGATACAACTATGGTTTTGGAAATGAAATGGCTACATGATATTGGTGAGTTTACCCTTAACCTTCGTGACATGGAGATGGAGTTTAAGATAGAAGAGAAGACTCATGTGCTTAAGGCCATCCGAGATACTAGTTGCAAAGTGATTTCACTCAAGAGGATGGAGAAGCTCATGCAACATGACATGGTTGAGTGGGCAGCAACATGTGTGTTGATGCCTACACAGGAGGAGCAACTAAAGTCAGTTTATCATCAAGATATTCAGGAGTTGAGGTTCAAGCATACCAAGGTGTTTGGTGGCATTCCACCTGGTAGACCTCCAAACAGAGGGATTGAGCACATCATAGAGTTAGAGGGGGCTAAGCCCGTGATCATCACTCCCTACAGGCACCCTAAACGGCTTAAGGATGAGATTGAGAAGACAATTAAGGAGCTACTAGCTATGGGGCATATTCGACCAAGCAAATCACCATTTGCTTCATCAATTGTCTTGGTCAATAAGAAGGATGGCGCGTTGAGGATGTGTATTGACTACAAGATGTTGAACAAGAAGACTATCAAGAACAGGAATCCTATTCCCAAGATTGATGAGCTTCATGGTGTCGGCTACTTTTCAAAGATAGATTTGAGATCAAGGTATCATCAGATTCGTGTTAGGGAGCGGGATATAGAAAAGACAACTTTCAGATGTCAATGTGGACACTTTGAGTTTGTGGTTATGCCATTTCGGCTAACCAATGCACCTGCTACATTTTAGTCCACCATGAACAGAGTCTTTCGTTCACAGCTGTTGGTGCACAACAAGACTTGGGAGGAGCACATGGCCCATTTGGATACGGTGTTGGATATTCTTGGTAGGGAGTCCTTGGGTTTGTATGGCTTCTACCGTATATTTTTTAGTGGATATTCATGGCATGCACCACCACTTACAGATTTGACAAAGAAAGGGGCGTTTGTGTGGACTTCAGAGGCACGGGACTGCTTTAACAAGTTTAAGCAATTGATGACTATTTGCCTTGTTCTAGCATTGCTAGATTTCACTAGACCATTTGAGCTTCAATGTGATGCTTCAAGAGAGGGGATTGGTGAAATCCTTATGTAGGACAAGCATCCAATAGTTTTCAAGAGTAGGAAGCTAAGGGGGCCAAAAAGGAACTACAACATTTATGATAAGGAGATGTTGGTCATCGTGCATGCCTTGGCCAAATTCAAGCAATATCTTGTGGGCAGAAAATCTTGTGTTAAGACGGATCATAATAGCCTGAGACATTTCCTAGGACAACAAGATATTAATGATCGTCAACAGAAGTGGGTCAGCAAGCTACAATCATATGATTTTGACATTGCCTATGTCAAGGGGACTCAGAATGTTGTTGTTGATGCATTGTCTCGTCGTCCACATTTGAGCTCCATGGTTGAGATTTCTAAGGATTGGAGACACATGATTGTTGCAGAGTATGCTAAGGATTCTTGGGCTTCTAGCATAGTTGATGGGTTAGTGCAGAATGAGAGATATTTGGTGGTAAATGATCTTATCATCTACAAAGGGAGGATTTGTTTGACCACAGGATTGGAGATGAAGAACACAGTGTTGAGGACCTTTCATGATTCACCTATGGCAAGTCATCCTGAGTACTTCAAGACATATAGGCAAGTGCAGAAGCGTTTCACTTGGAAGGGTCTTAAGGAAAATGTTCTTCAATATGTCAGAGAGTGTCATGTTTGCCAGCAGAATAAACATGAGCACACATACTCTACAAGTCTACTTCAGCCACTTCCAATTCCTAACAGGAAGTGGGAATGTATTTCAATGGATTTCATTACGGGCGTGTCGAAAGCCCAAGGTAGAGACTGCATCTATGTGGTTGTTGATCGTCTTACTAAATATGCTCACTTCTTTCCGATCACGGCTACACAGGTGGTAGAGTTGTTTTTCCGTGAGATATTTAGATTGCATGGGTTACTTCGGAGTATTGCGAGTGATAGGGATAGCCGGTTCTTGAGTCATTTTTGGTAAGATTTATTCAGATTGTGTGGGATCGAGCTCACTCCGAGCACTAGCTACCACCCACAGACAGATGGTCAAACTAAGATTATTAATAAACGGGTGGAGGGGTATCTCAGGAACTACATTGCAGAGCAACATAAGTGATGGGTGAAGTGGATATATCTTTGTGAGTATTGCTATAATACCACTTATCACCTTTTGATTCAGATGACACCATTCATGGCTTTGTATGGTTATGAGACGCCTAGCTTTCTTGACTTGCTGATGAGTGACAACAGAGTGCCTAGTGTTGGAGATATGTTATAGGAGAATCAGGATATCATGAGGGCTCTTCATGAGAATATCCAGAAGGCACAAAATCAACAAAAGCAGTATGCAAATCAAAGGAGAGTTGAGCGTTCCTTTGAGGTGGGTGATATGGTGTACTTGATGTTGCAACCTTATTGCCAGTCCACTTTTAAGAAGAGTGTTGCAAAGAAACTTAAGCCATGGTATTATGGGCCTTTCAGGATCATTAGGCGAGTTGGCGAGGTGGCTTATGAGTTAGAATTGCCGACAAACAACAGGGTGCATAATGTTTTCCATATTCCACGCCTCAAGAAGGCGTTAAGACATCGTGTTGTTCCTTCCACGACGTTACCACCCTTGGATGATGAGGGGAAGTTGATTCTGGTGCTCGAGGCTATCTTGGACGTTAGGGAGAGACAACTGCAGAGGCAGGTTATCAGAGAGTATTTGATCAAATGGAAGGACTTGCCAATCGAAAATGCTACATGGGAGAATGAGGATATTCTAGAGCATCCTAAGTTGAGATTGCTTGGGGACAAGCAATTTCAAGAGGGGCGGACTGTAATGTCCCCTTCTAGCTAGACATTCGCACATCTACATGATTAGCCTATTAGTGGCCCTCGTAGGCTAATAGGGCATGATTAGAGGATTTTGGTTGCACTTACCCAGATGGTGGTTGGCTCTTTTCATGGATCTCATAGTTAATTGGGGTTTCCTATGTTATGCTGAATATTTGATAACACAATGTGTTATCCGAATGTTTGAAAACACATTATTTTGCCAACATGTTTGCACTTTATGAATTATGAAGTTGAAATCAATATTATTATAAAGTGCAAATTAAAAATAAAATAATAGAATCTTGTGGAAGCTTCTAGATGGGCCGCTCTAGACTTGGTGAGAAAAGAATAAATAGAGGGGGTCAGCCTTTGTTTGATCATCCAGTTATTGACATTTGCTTTGATGATTCAATTGTGGAGCCAAGGGTTTCTGCAAATTTTACTTCAATCTGGTTAAAGATCCTCCAAAGGGTTGCAATTTTGGGGAGAGATACTTCAGTCTTTCACATTGGGGTTTATTGTTTCAGCATTCATGGAGGTCGACTTGGTATGGAGTCTTCAGCTTTGTGCCTTTTGACTTCTATTTTTGGCATCTATTTGTTGAGGAGAGAGGGGCGCTCCACTTGGGAGTAATTTGGAGTGATTTTGGAGAGCTTTGAGGGTGCATATCAGAATTTATCAGCTGCTGCTATGGAGGTTGACCAGCCTACATGAGACCTACATATTTGCTCATATCTTTCAACTAAAAAGGCGTATCATTTTGGGTATTGGAGCAATCATCTTCGGTGGTTGAGACAATCATTTCAAGCATATATTGATGAGGTTAGAGAGCTGCATTTATTCTATATTTTTATCTACACATCTTGGGCAGGGGCGGCCAGCTAGGAGGAGGTCGATTTCACTTGAGGAGGCACTAAAAAATTCCAACAAAAATCAGTGATCATCGTTGTTGATTGTACTTCGATTTGGCATCAGTAAATTAGGTTTTTGATCTCATTTTGGTTATGTAATGTTCAATTTTCTGAGTACAAACATTCTGAAATTTCATGGCAGCCATTATTGAATGTTGAGATCATTTTGTAATGTCAAGATTCAGTCACTATTGAATGTTTCCAATCTGATTATTGAAGACAGAAATTTATGACAGCAATATATGAGTTTTCAGACTTTTTTAATTCTGAAGATTGTATGACAGTGTTTGACAAAATGTGTGCTTCAGATTTAGAGTGTTTTTAATACTTGTTTTGATGCCTAGTTGATGCATATCTCTTCTATATCAGTTGTATTCAGTTTATAGTTGAATTCAGCGTGTATGCAAAGTGTTTGACAATATCCCTTGAAGTGCAAACTCATCATTTTCACACACATCAGCAAGGGATACTACATATGTGGATTGCATGTGCAGTTTCTAGCATTTAATCACATTGACATTCAGCCACTGAGAAGCATGGGGAAATAAAATATACTTTAGGGAGCACAATAAGTGTCAGACCACATTAAAAATTAAGCTGCCCTTTTGAATTTATTACAATTCAACTTTACAGGTATACATGTATACTACATTTTTGAGTCAGTAAATCGAACTTCTCCCAAAACTGAAGATAACCAGAAGCCTTGTAAGCTGTAAGAATAAAATAGGAATATTCTCGGGCAACTTTCCAAATCTGTCAAGTAAGAAATAACCCATTCCATAGTCTTAAAATTTGTATCAAAAAGAAAACAGGCAAGCAGAAAAAGAACTTCCCAACTCGATGTCAACTATACTAGAGTGCATTAATCTCCATGAAAGAATGCATACAAGCAGATAACAAGCTCCTGTTAAACATGCATAAAATGAGAACCTTTGCACATCTGTCATTTCTAGTATTCTTTTGCAGGAGAAAGATCCTCAAGGCCAAGACTGTCAACAGACAAGGACGTGGATCCCAAAACCCCATCTGAGCTAAGACTTAATCCAACCTGCAAGTTCAAGGTCCATTGATCAGCAGTAAATGTAATTTAAAAGTTACTAATTGTTGTACTTGAGGATATTCAGGACGAATTTTAGATCAAGAAGATACAGATAGATAGCAGTTTTTAAAATAAGGCCATATTTGGGCAATGGTAAGAGAGACCAAAAAGTAAAAGAAATCCCTAAATAGAGATCACAGGAAGCATACACTTAGTTTATGTCAAACCATCACAAACCAGCGTTCTCCATATGGTAATATAATTCATTTCATTTTATTTTTTATGGATTATAATAGGGGTTTAAACTTTACATGGCTGGCAAAACCCTAGAACAAGCAATCAGACTCTCTTGCATACAACCTAAAACTATGGTCCATACCTCTTGTTGGAACCGCAGCATATCAGCACGAGCCATGGCTTCAGCTTGAGCTATCCTTTGTCTAAATGTTTGAGCCATCTCATCAGCCTGTGCAAAATTAAGTTGATTAATAGAAATTATGGAATGTGTGACTTTATTTTCTTTAAAATACTTGGAAGGTAAATCAATAGTTAGGCACTTACCTTTTCATAAACAAGCTTTGGGTTGCGAACCATATCACCAGGTGTGGGCTCCAATTTCTTTGTTGAAAGGGATACCCTGCCTCTTTCACGATCATGGCTGAGTATCATCACCTTCACAAAACCAAAAGTATAAAATTACTCTTGTCTCTTCCAAGTAAGTCTGAATGCAAAAAGGGAAGGTTCAGGATCTATCTTCCAAAATTCTGAGGGAAAGAGAAACTACCTTGAGAGTGTCACCTGGCTGCAACACCATGCCAACATCTAAAACACGTTCATGACTTATTTGACTGACATGCAAGAGGCCATTAATGCCGCCTCCAATATCTATGAAGGCACCATAAGGCTTTATAGTTTGCACTGTTCCAACAACAACAGAACCAATTCCCAATGGAGCTTGATTATCTGAAACAGCTTTTCGATTACTCAATACAAGACGATATTGTTCCTCATCTGCTTCCATGAATTTCAGAGGTATTTCCATGCCAACTAGCTCTTCTGAAGTTAACTTCTGCAAAGACATACAACTACATCTGTTCATAGTCTAATGTTGGCCCCAAGTATAACCTTTTGATTCAATAGCAAGGACGACAACTCACAGTTGACAATTGTGAAAATGGGACAAACCCTCTGATGCCTTCTACAAGTACAACAAGACCCCCTTTGTTAGAAGCTACCACCTGCAAGCAAATCTTGTATTAGATTGCAACAATTCTCCATAAACAGTTAAAATGCATCTAAACTAGACTGCAATAAGGGATTTGCAGCTTCAATTTTTTAAAAGAACCAACTAAGAATT
Organism: Sequoiadendron giganteum; assembly: GCA_007115665.2. NCBI lineage: Eukaryota > Viridiplantae > Streptophyta > Pinopsida > Cupressales > Cupressaceae > Sequoiadendron > Sequoiadendron giganteum. The sequence continues at coordinate 702,971,170 of CM021102.1, forward strand.
TTGGATTAATTGCCACAAAATGTTACAAATTTATTATAACTAGCCACTAAATAATGAAAGAACTTGTTAACAACAGCTTTTATTGAAACACCTAGTAAGATAGCAGTCTCTTAGTTGCAGTAAAGGCAACACAATTCTCTCTAATGGTCAATATACAATTTGTCTATTAATTAAGTTGTTTCTTTCATTAAGAGCAAACTCTGCCACAAAACAACAGTAGCAAATTCAGCCTTCGGATGGTGACGATGTTGCTCATATCCCACCAAAAAGTTTGTAACATGGCATAAATGTGAAATACATAAACATCCACAATGGTCCAGTAAATGGAGTGTAAATGCAGGTTGGAAGCTAAATTTTGGCAGAGAAAGAAAACCTGCAGGCTGAAAACAAAAGATTTTCTTATTTTCTATACAAAGTAGCATCAAAATATTTTTTTGTTTTTCTTCATGTTATTGTTACACCTTGTTTCTAAATTACCAAATTACTTTTACCTTTATGAGTAAATATGATTTTAAATGCAAGATTATGTCTTGATGACATTCAATGGATAAATGAAATGTATGAATATGCATTATGATGAAATTACTTTTTAAATGCTTTAATGATGCTTATGATATATGATGAATATGATTTATATGTTATCAGCTAACTACGTACATGTTGCAGTAAGTTGGATGCAAGAACAATTCGACTTCAAACCCTCTAGAGGGGAAGGGAGAGTATCACCTGGGAGAGGAGGTTGGTATGGGAACCATTGGTATGTCTATCTAAGTTGACACACACATTCAATGCACAAGATAGGGGAACCTTGTTCAGTCAATCTGAGTTTTGTGTCGGTAAGTGCGAAACTTAAAAGTTGATAGGCTTTTGGTCGATAGGTAAAAACTATGTTTTGGTCATCTTTGATCCACCTTGATCATGTAATCAAATCAAACTGAAAAGATAAAACTCTCATAAATGTCATACATTGCATTAATGTGTATTTGAATATATATATATATATATATGTACGTATAAACATAATGTTAGTGCTGGAAATTGAATAAGATATATATATATCAGACATATATTAATATATATATATATTATTATATTATTATATTTAAATGAATATCGTATACTATATATATTAATATATATACTATTTAATTGAATGACGCCTATATATATATATATATATATATATATTGACTTTTCTACTACTACAATATTGATATTTCTCGCCTCTTTCAACCACTATAGATGAGGTAGGGCCAGCTAGTTTTGACTATTAAGAGTACTCCCGCCCGGTTCTAAGAAGCCCAAATAGATATATAGGGCCCAGGGGAAAGCAAGAACAGGAGGAAGCTGAAGCCCGAATGGAAGCACTAAAGCAAGAACATCTTGTGTACCCGAGACTATCACATCACTCAATCCCAACCATTCTTGAGCCAACCCATCACTTTCTCGATAGATGGCCAAGTGGATAGGATAAAAGGTAAACTTATTATATAGATATGGGTTATGCAGATAATGGGTTATATAGCTATGGGAAGGACGACTGCCCCTATCTCTACTCTACTCTATATGGGGTGGGGAGTGAGGAGGGCCCCTCTCCCGTTGGGGATGGTCGGTAGTGGTATGGACTGCATCACCAACTGCTAGTGCTGGTAGTGGTATATTTTATATATATATTATGAGTATATATATTATAATAGATATATACTGATATATATATTATTAAAACTAATTACGTGACAGCCATTTTAGTGACAGATTTGCCACACAATATGGTGATATATATGCCACGCAAAGGCAAGAGTAGAAACTATTTGTAATCGCTGTTTAAAATAATAAAGGCCGCCAACATTGGCGCCATATCTTGCAAGAGAATAGATGGCATAAATGCCACAATAGAGGCAAAGTTTAAACAAAGTTTCAAACACTATTGTGCAGCATGTAAAAGGAGTGCTTTGACGAAGTAAAAGGCATGTGATATAACTATTTGGAGCCCACAAGTTGGGGCAACTGAGTAGAGGTAAAAGTTGCATTTGATTGGGACTTATGTGTCATTTCCAAGACATTTTTTGGTGTGTTAAAAACTGCCAGCATGTAAGAAGGCTGCACCCAGCAAGCCAAGTCAATTTGGAAGGTTATAGAGTTGGTTTTTGATTCATGCTTGAACTGAAAATTGCACAACTAGCTGCTACTGCTGGCAAAGAAGTTTTAGAGGTGGCAGCAAATAAGCAAGGCTTAGCTATCTTAAAGGGATCGACCACTTCTCCATTGCATTATAAAAGGATGCAGCTGCTCATAGTTTTGCTATTCATTTTTGGTGCATTCATATTGTATTTTCTGAGCATAAGATATAGATGTGAGATTGTGAGCAAATAGCGTAGTGTGAGCAAGTATATTTGGAAATCTGCATTTCAAATTATCAAGAGAGATTAGAAAGGCTATTCATTTGTAGTTAACTTTTAGTTCATTTTGTGCATTCACTTTGTCATTAGAGAGCAGCAGTATATTTGAGAGCTGAGAATAGAGAAAGCAACAAGTTGAGCCATTGAGTATTGAAGCAAGGAGTTGCAGGAGTGTTGTCCTCAATTTTTGACATGGCAAAAATTGGAGCAACCTACCAAAAAAATTGAAGTTTTTCTCTCTAAAGCAAGTTTTACGAGGTGTTGAGGTCAGAAAACTTTAGATTTCAATTGATGATCCCCTTGGGCATCCTTTCATCAGCTCCCCTTTCCGTTTTTTGTAAAATTCTGAGTCATTTTTCTTGTCTTTTTGGTCAAATTCGGGTTTTTAAGGCAGCTCAGCAGAATAGGAAGTTCTAAATCTAAAAGCAAAATTGCTAAAGTGCTAAAAAAGTCCGATTTTTGCTTGAGTTGTGAAAAGTTCCTACTTTGCTAAAAGCAAAATTGCTAAAGTGCTAAAAAAGTCCGATTTTTGCTTAAGTTATAAAAAGTTCCTATTTTGTCAAAAATGAAAATTGCCAAAAGAGCCAAAAGGTCCGATTTCACTTGCTTGGCAAAAATAAAATTGTTGAAGTGCCAAAAAGTTCCTATTTTACTCATGAGTAGTGAAAAAAGTTGCTAAGTGAGCTTGAAAACCCGATTTTGGTCATTTTTTATTGTTGCTTGGTTCCAAAAACCCGATTTGAGAGTTCGCCCAAATTTGAAGAAGAGTTTGTGTTCAAATTTGATTGCTTACCTCTTTCTGTGGAAGCTTTCATAAATTCTACAACTAAACTTGTGTCCTCAGCTTGAATATTTAGACTCTCATTTTGGTTGAAGTGGATGCAAGTTTTTTAGGGTTCTTCTTCTTCATTTTGTGCTTCAGCTTTGTCTTCCAGGTATGGCTTTTCTTTCTCCATCTTTTGTAGTCATTTCCTCTTAACCAGATCGGGTATTATTTGGTGAATGAGTTTTTATTAAAAAAAACGTGATTTCTCTTTACTAAAATCGCATCTAGTTTTCGCTCCTTTTCAATTGAGTCTTTTCTTTGTTTGTGTGTTTCCTTGTCAAATGTTTTTCATTATTTTATGATGGTCTTTTTCCCCGCCCTTTTCTGAAAACGCGTTTTTCTCTAAGCCAATCGTGTTTTATGTTCATTGAATCACGTCTTTTTGTGTTTCTGCTTTAAACGTTTTTTTCGTGATCAATAAAATGTTGTTCTTAAAAGATTAAATCATCATTGCCTCACATTGTTTGGTAAGGATTTCTAAAAAACATGTTTTCTTGAAAGAAAATCGTGATTTCTCCAAGAGTCTTTTGCATGCTAGGATGAAATATCATTGTCATTTCACCTAATGGAGTCATTTCAGAAAAAACGTTTTCTTGCTTCTTCATTCTCCATTTTCTATTCTCATTTTCCTTCACCAAATTCGCCTCTTTCATTTCACTCATCTCATTTTGATCAAACCATCAAATCTTCATTACCATTTTCGCAAAATAATGCCTTGGCTCAAATTCGGGTTTTTGGTATCAAATAGCAACTCGGGATTTGTCACGAGAATTGCAATTGTAAAAGTTGCAAAAATAAAATTGCTAAATGCTCAAAAAATCCTGACTACGCTTTGTAAAAGTTGCTCAAGACACTCAAAAACCCAAAATGCTTCAAAAAGCTTAAAAGTTGAACTTTTGGACTTGACTTCAAATTCAAGTTAGGAGTTTTGACTAGTTGTTCCAAGAAGGTGAAACGTTGCTTTCATTCGCAATCAACCCACTGAGATCCGAATTGATCCTTAGCCTTCATTCTCCATCATCATTCAGAAAATAGTTTCATTACCCTAGGGTTTGAATCTTGTTGTTAATGGATACCATGTTGATGCTGATGATGTTCTAACCTTATGGGATGATGTTCTAACCTTATGGGGTTTTCACCGCAGCCTTGCAGATTCCTGCTCAATGACAGAAGAACCGGCTTATCCAACAAACAAGAAGATGAAATACAAATTTGATAAGTATCAGAATGAGATTTCTCCATCTCACGTGGTGTCAAACATAGACGAAATCAAGGACACAGAAATTGGGCATGTTGATATGTCTGTGTTTCTTAAGAGGACGGAGAAATCGACTTCTCATGATATGCAGTTGTTGCTGAGGAGTCATATTCACCTGGTGTCTACTTTTCCTGTTGCTGCCCTTGAGCCAGAATTTGTTCTTGCATGTGCATCCCACTTTGACAGTGAATCTAGAACCATCAAGGACGATGACGGCAACGTGGTTATCAGACTTGATCCTGAAACTATCAACAAAATCTTCAGAGTTCCTGATGCTCCTACATATTCAGAAATCACAATGAAGAGTGCTCATAATCATTACGAGCAGAAAAAGAATGATTGTATTAAGCATATCAATCACAGGTGGCTTCTCAAATCACGACTTTGTGTGACCCGGATACCCAAATTGTATCGGTATGATTTTAAGGAAGAGATTAATGATATGATCACTCTCTTAAGCAAAATAGTGGGGTTGAAAGTTTCCAATATGTTTGAAAGTTGGATGTATAGATTCATAGTGGTTATCAGAAAGGCACAGTACCCAATTTTCTGGGGTGAAATAATCAGCGACAATTTGTGTGAACAGCTTGCACAGGTTCCTACCACACTCACCTTCTACATATATTCATATCTAGTTTATATAGCAGCTTCATTGAGGCAGTTTTCAGACCTTTCTCCTAAAGGTGATAGATCATTGGTTCCTGTATGGGAGTATTATGATCAGCTGACTTTAAGGCAAAGTCGGGTGCATTATAGAAGGGTTCAAGACGCCTTCTTTGGTTATCTCAAGTGTTTATTTGACAAAGCATTGGAGAACAAAAGGGTATCCGAGGCTGCTTGGAGAAAAGTAAATGAGTATGGTTGTCTATTTCTTCAATTCCCTACCTTCACTTACATGAGAGTTCACTGTTTTGAAGACCAACCTTGTATACTTCCAAGGTATCCGACAGATAAGATCATTTTGATGGAGTTGGGAAGGCAGTTGATGACAGTCACGTCAAGCAACACAACATAATCCATCACTGTGATGAGCCTAGCCTAAGCTGACTCAAAAACTCTTCATTGTTCCCTTGAAATTTTGTCGAACAGTTGGTGTGCGAGCTGCAATAGGCTGATAAGAACTTCTGATTGATTTGTTTTGACTTCCTTATTACCAATGATGTTTTTTGAATGTGTTCCAATGATATCAATGATTGCCAATGACAACTATGAAAGTTTTCTATGATGAAATGCAATTGTTTTAATGTACTTTGATGCATATAGATGACTGAAACTACTTGCAACATGCAGCTACAACAACTAGAAATTCTGACAAACACTTAGGATGCAACCTAAGATGGCATTTATGTACTTACAGCCAAGTGCCATTAATACAAACACTTGGTATGCAAAACTATAACATTATTTATGCCAAAAGAGCACCTACAGCCAATTGACATTTTGAACAAGCTGATCATGAAATAAGAACACCTACAGCCAACTGACATTTTACCAAACAATTGTTATGCATCCTAATATAGTATTCAAATGACCATTACATGGATGTATGAATCTCCAATGATGAAATCCTTATTGAAAATGTAACCTCCAAATACCAAGCTAACATGAGACGCCAAGACTCTTGGCTTTACATCCAATGCAAATATAATATCAAATCTGATATAGATGTACAGCTACAACAGTAGCCATACAATGACAAATAATATCATGCAACTACTCAAATCTACAATGGAACCTGATGGATGTGGTCGTCCTTTAATGGAAATGATGAATCAAGCAATATCCAAGTAATGTATGCCTTTGCAGCACCAAGTCGGCTCTCTTTACCAGCCGTCCCTATACTACTGTGATCAGACCTCTGTAGTAAATGCAACCTACCTGTAATCTCCTTCTAATAGCATCAGATTTCCTTGCTTATCCTCCTTGACTGAATGCTGCAAACCCCTCTTGAAATCGATGGTCAATGAGCAAGCTATGAGCCAAATCGTGCCTCATTTTGACTGGAAATAGTGGTCTGAGAATAGATAGTTGTCTTGACAAAATGAGTCGATTCTCTTTGCATCCAATATATTTGTCTCCAAAGAGTAGCGCCCAGCCTTTCCACCCTTAGACAGTGTCTTGTGAATTTACTTAGATTTATAGAGCTCTCCTTGTTGAAATCGCCCCTATTTTGTGGCAGACTTCTGATATAAATTAATGAAGCCACAATCTCCCATCCAAATAATCTGATAGCATGAAGAAATCACTGCCAATGAAGGATACAATAATCCTCAATGCAAAATGCCTCTAACTCCAAAAATATGCACACTACTGTAGCGTTTTACTGTAGCATGGCACTATTCACGTGTACTATAGCATTTACTGTAGCGTTTTACTGTAGCACTGCACTATTCACGTGTACTGTAGCATTCACTGTAACAACCAACAAACCCCTACAATCTGCTCAAGACTTGAATAAATACTTCACCAATATGCTTAGATGAAAGGACAGAATTATCCTCTCCTCAATTGTAGCCCTTCAAGAGATCTTTCACTCCCTCAGTTATGCTATCAATAGGAAGTTTTCGTTTCCTATGATCAAAGAAGAAAAATTGCGAAAGCCCTAGGCTCCACAATAAAAATCAATCAAAATAATATTCATCCACTGGATACCGAGAATGAGCTCCTACCTTTCTTTTTATTCTTTCCTTAAGAGAGCTCAAACACCTTCCTGGCCAATGTGGGATAAAAGATTTATTCCCACATTAAATTATTCACTTAACACACTTTAATATATTAAAGTGACTTTATTATTATAAAATTACTTTATAACTTTATAATAATATTAAAATATTAAATAAATCACTTAAATCACTTAAACTTTAATATCTCTTGATGTACTTGTCTGATTGCTAAATCGTCTGAGTCAGGAGTCAACTCTCCCTGTTCTCCATGTGATCGGATGCCCGTCTAAAAATAGAAACCCTGAACAGTGACTTACTATAAATAGTAAGTATGTGAAACTGAGTCAAATAACCTGTGCAAAGGCCAAAACCTGAATCCAGCTGTGGAGTAATGTCTCTAATCACCGGATGACTGCCACAAGGGACCCTCTGTGCATAACTGTCAGCCTACGAGGGTCAAAAGATAAGCTCACTTCTCAACAAACAATGTCAGCTAAAACGGAGACATTACAATCACATAATCCATTGATGATTGGGAGGTATTCTTTGACAACTTCCTCAAAAGCAAAAGCAATGGAAGCTGAACTTCAGGAGATAAAGTTAAAGAAATTCCAAGCCAGAATGGAATTCAACTACAGAAGAGTGAAAGATAAAATTAAAAGGGCCTTCACTCATGTGCACCGCATTGAAGACATTTGGGCAGACCTCCGAACAGAAAAAGATATCTATAGAATGGATTACTACAGGCTCACGATGGAGCAAGTTGTTGATCTCAATCTGACCTTAGTTCCAGAAGGAGTAATTCATGATGGGCAGGTTTTAGATCCTGAATATGAAGAACAAGAGTTTGCTAACGCGCCCATTCCTGCAATCCAGTGGTCTCAAAAGGAATCTACCTCTATTTTTGATAGGTTTCAGTTAGTCTTAGCAAATACCAACACTTGGCTCAAAAGCATAGCTGTTAAGACTATAAAAATCAGAATCGAAGCTGAGGATGATTCGGCTGGGCCCAAACGATTGAAGTCAGAGATTAGAGATAGATCAAAAGAAGGAGCTTCCTCTTCAGGTACCAAGATTAAGTTGAGAGTTAACCGGGTTGTGGAAGAACCATTGGAGAAAGAAACACTAAAAGGGAAAGAAGTTAAGGAAACGCAGATTCAAGTTTTGGATCAGCAAGAAGAAGAGGTTCTTGAAACCTCTACTATTCTAAGTGAAATGTCTCCTCACGTTGAAGCTCCCATACCTGTTTCAGCGATATCCCCTATATCTCCCATTGGCAGTGACGTTGATTCTTTCTCCACACTATTCGTTTCTTCTATCCCACCTTCAGAAGCTATTCATCATTCCTCAGCTACATCAATAATGAATACACCTGTGAGAAGATTGCATGACAATTTGGAGAATGTTTTTGATACAAATCCAATCTTTTTGGCAATGTTAGAGATAACTCTCCCAAAGATAGATACATCAGCAGCAAGATTTGATTGTTTCATAGCTGATCCTAGTCGCAATTTGTCTTCTGAGCAAACCATTGTTGCTATACAAACTGAGGCACCTCCTAGAACTACAACTGTAACACAAACTGAGTCCATTTCTACACAGACTGTAGTTGTTGTTTCAGACGTGAGAACCTTGGATCATCCTCCATGGTTCAACTCAGTTGCTCTGAAGAGAAAGAAACAAGCAATCTCTCCTGATGTGTTTGATTTCCAGAAATTGAAGAAATCCAAACCAAGAGTTGCAAAGAAAGCAAAAACAATCTCTTAGGTGTTTATTGATAGCAATAAGATGAAATATGCCGAGATAGCAGAACCTCTCGTAGACAAACCACATGAAGAGATGCACGTGTTTGATTATAGAATCACTAGGGTGTAATTAGGCAAGCAGACTCATGCTAACATGATGCAAGATGCTCAGAGTTCAATAACAGTTTTGGCACAAAGCTACAATGAACTTCTAGCCAAATAGGAGAAACTAAAAGAAGAAAATGAACAGCTAGTTTTAGTTATTCAAAAGATTACTGGGTCATCAGAAACAGTTGGTTCACTATCTTCATTTGCTCCTAAGGAATCAGTCAGGCAATTAGAAAGAATTGCGCAAAAAGCTAAAGCAATTGATTCCTGGACAGCCCAATTAATTGATCAAGGAATACCAGTGGTCGAAAAAGCATTGAAAAATTTGAGTACTATCAAAGCAGCAAGATTCAAAATGAATCAAACTCTAGAAGCCTTTCAGCAAAGTCTACATTCTCTTGAGAAAGATTTAAAAATCTGGCATGAGATGGATCAAGTGAAGCTGGAAATTCTGTGCAGTAACTCAGTGATTTCAAAAAGGGAAAAATACATAGAGTTTGAGGAACTTATGACGAACAAGTCATTAGTTGTTCAAGATCTTATCAAAGATGTCCAGGCTACCCTTGAGACGAGTGCTGAAGTTGAGCATGACATACTTTCAGACTTTGAGAAAATCCCTTGCAAAGTTTTGAGTCATGAAGGGGAATTGCTTGCAGCCAGTGATGTTGTTTCTCAGATTATTGCAAATCTTCACCAGGAGCTAGATTCAGATCAGTTTTCTATGGATACAATCCATAAATTTGTCAATCACCAGCTGGTCTTTAACAAGATGCAAGTTGCTTTTGAAGAACATAGAGAGGCGACAGTCAGATACTATGATGTTATCATAAAGACCGTTGTCATTGCTAGAAATACATTTGGTCCTGATCCTGATGAGTTGCAAGGAACTATCAGCAAGTTTCTATCTTTCAAAGCTAGGAAGGGGACGGAATGAAAAATATTAGGTTGTTTTATGTATTTTACTTTCGACAAAATATATGTTAAAACAAATTTTGCAATTGCAAGTGTTCTTTACTTGCAGTTTTGGAAAATGTAATTACATGTAAATTCTTACAAGACAAATCACAATTTGGATTGTAATTTTGAATAAGTTAATTGCAGTTAGTTAGCGGTTGAGAGATTTTCTCAAGTTTGTTGAAATCCTCCCACCTTTTTCTCAAGGCCTCTCTCCTATAAATACTTGAGAGGGTCTATTGTAATATCATCTTTTTACCAAGCAAGAAATTTCTGCAGAATTTTGTACTCATAAAGACTTTGAGCTTTATAGTTATAAGTTGTGATTTTTCAAGTAATATCAAAGAGTTGGAATTTCAGACTTTGTGTTGAAGCCCTACTTTGCATCCTTTGTGTTCTAATGTCATTTTGGAGCATTACTTTGTGACTACTTGGAAATTGTGAAATATTGCTAAAGAGAGATTCAATTGAAATGTCTACAGACTTTGTGCTGTGAATGTTAAAAATTGAATTCGTAGTTAGTATTAGAAATTGAGAAGAATTGCAAAACTTTGTGCTCGTAGTAGTTCTCATTTAGAGTAGTTAATAGGTACATCATAGTTGCAAACTTTGTGCTATTTTATGTTGTATATTATCATTAGGTAATCATTCTAAAAAGGGTAGATAGGATTTCATTCCTCAAGACTTTGCGCTTGTTGGTTGTTTTCCCGTCCCGGAGGAAAGGACGGAAGTCTTTGTGCTTTCAGGAAACTTTATTTCCTCTTTCTTGGTTTCACTGCATAGCTGCCGTAATAAGTTTTCTTAATGTTTGTTATTGTTTTTCTACGAAGAGAAAAGAATATAATCTTTCCTAAAATAAGAGGAACGATTTCTGTCCTACCCATATTAGTTTTGTTTAGTTAAAGGGGGAGCCTTCCCTTAATTAGGAGAGTTTCATCTCACATGTTGTGGTTGAAACCACAATTTTGTATGCTTTCCCAAGTATACAAAATTTTCAACCAACAATTTTTGGCAACTCGTTTGGGGATTACGAACACATTTGAAAGCCTCTCGCTTTCTTTTGAAATCTAGTATCCTTATTCTATACTGATTTATTTGGTTTTGTTGTTAAGTTTTTACGCTGGAAGACATCTGTTACTACGTTCAACGTAAGAAGGGACAAAGTTCTCAAGCTGCTGGATTAAGTTGGGTTGAACAAGCTAGATTTGATCATCTTACTACCATATCCCCTCTTTCACGAACTACAAGTTTTCCTCCATCCAAAAAGAAAAAGCCCATCCCAAGTGAACTTTCAGCCTTTTTCTTCAAGCCGTTAATTTCAGTTGTTCCTACTATCCAAGCAATGGCTCAAGGTCCATGGGGAGCACTTTTGGTCCTCTAAATCTTACCCCACCTCTCCATGCTCTTCCACAAAGCTCACGTAAGAATATACCTAAGTTTCATGGAGATGGTAAGCAGCACCCCAATGAACATATCAAAGCATTCTCTATGGCGTGTGGTGTTTTAAGCGTGGAATATCAAGACGTTGTACGGTTGTTTGTAGAAACACTACAAGGAATTGCAGCTAACTGGTTTTACAATCTAAGAGCCGGTGATATCACTAGTTGGGATACACTTAAGAGTAAGTTTGAAGAGCGTTTCAAACCTGCTGAAGACTAACACGCATTGTTGGCTCAGCTGACACAAATGAAGAAAGACACACATGAGAACATGCGTGAATTTATTGCTAAGTTCAATAAATTACCAAATAGAATTCCCACTGCTTCTCAACCTACTCCTGCGAATCTCAAGTGTTTCTTCATCAACACTCAGCTACCGGAAGTCAGTTTTCTGTTGAGAAGAGCTGCTCCAACAACTTTGGCTCATGCTCAAGTCCTTGCTACGAAGATCGAAGATGATTTGATCTTGGCTGGAAAAATCCAGAAGGATCCTAATCGATTCAAAGGAAATTCCTTTTCTGAGTCTTCTGCTTCAAGTTCTACTGATCCTATGGTGCAGAAGTTGGCTAATGAACTTCTTGCCTTAAAGAAGCAAGTTTCACAAGCTTCTTATGCTGCTCCATACAAGGATATTCCTAGAAAGGCATATCCAAATTCTGCTTCCAACTATGCTGCTAAAAATCAGGCTAAGCTGCCTCCTCCTCCCGAGAGGCTTGCACTTGAAGCTCCTCCGAAGAATGCAGCCGTTGGCTACTATGAAATAGATCGAGAAGAACTTTCTTCTAATGATTTTCAAGCAGAAGATGAAGCTGTCTTTAACCAAGAGGAAGGAGAGGCAGCTGGCGACTCCACTATACGGTACATGCACTATGACAGTTCAGCAAAAGCTAAAAATGTTGAAAGTCAAGCATATGTTGTAATGACACGATCCCAAAAAGGGGGACACCGCTGCCCACTTTAACTAAGGATTCATCCAAAAATCAAGTAAGTAGCTCTCCCACTGTTCTTTCTAGTGAGCCTAAGACCAGTGTGTCAAATCCTAAATCAACGGCTGAAAATACACCATTTGTGTCCCTAGCAAATTCTTTTCAAGCTTTCGATATCATTGACCATGCTAGGAAATCTAAGGTCCAAATGTCTAAAGTAGAGTATCTTCAAGCCAACCCCGACCAATTTGAAAGATCGGTTAAATTTGTGAAAAGTAAGGATACTCGTCCTAGTTCCAGTATCCCTGTTGTTCAAGAGGCCAAGAATCTACCCAATAATCTGGTTATCATCCCATCTTCAGTTCCAGGAAAGATAGATCCTTTCTATATTTCTTTGCTTATTAATGGTTTCAAGTTGAGTAACTGTATTATAGATTCTGGTGCCTCGAACAATGTCATGCCGATCAAAGTGGTTGATTGCCTTAGGTTAACTCTTACCAAAACTTTTGGTAATTGTTATTGTATGGATAACAAGCAAGTGTCTATTGTTTGGGCAAATCAAAGATGCACAATTTGCCTTTGTAGCTTTCCTTGACAAAAAGATAAAGATGACTGTCCTAGTTGCGGACGTTCCAGCTTCTTATGGGATGCAAAGCACCATTGGATTTGTTTAGGCTGGGAGTGTAACCGATCAAAAAAGCACATCAGGATGTTGCTTCAGTTTAGGATCGGCTATGATCTCTTGGATCTGCAGAAAACAGTCTTCAGTGGCACAAAGCTTGACAGAAACTGAATACATTGCAGACTTTATGAGGGCAAGAGAAGCAGTTTGGCATCGATCCGATTCCAGATTGTCAGTAGTCAATTCTTACAGGTCAAACAACATTTTTCAATTCCATATTTCTCCTCTTGAAGCCGAATGGACTGATTGCAGAACATTAATAAATTTCGATGTTTGCATATCAAGTAACCACTATAAGTATGTGGGGAGACCCGCCCCAAGGGATGCGTCTCTTGAGAGTGGAGACACGTCCACTCAAGGGATGTGTCCCTTTGGGCGCACGGGTTTCCTCTACAACCGATCATCATTCGGTTAACACATTTAACACACATAACCCCCTTCACACATGGCAGATATATAATATGTGAATTCTGATTTTATTCGATGTGAATTTCTAACATCTTTATTATTACGAATTTATATATAAATATATATATGCTCATAAATTCGATTTCCAGAAATTTATATTAAGGATAATCTTTAGATCATATATAAATAATGAAGATGCTTTCAGCATTCGTTATTTATGTCTGACCGAAGCTATCATCCATTAACACTACTTGGACATAACTTCTGTAAAGATGTAGGGGGCGAGCTCAACATGGACATGACAGAGGCCAGGATTCCTATCAAGGGCATTGTGCAGAAATTAGTTCCTGAGAGGGAAACTAAGTATACAGTGGTGAAATCTAATGATCCTCATGCTCAGATTCTCTTTGAATCAACTGGTTTTGGGAACTACTATCTCCATATTGATGAAGTTTCCAAATTTGCTGAAGATTGGTCTTCAACTGATTCAAATTCTTCAACTCTCTCAGTAAGCGGAAGGCCTTCTAATGATGGAGAGGATTTAATACCAGCTGAAAACTCCCTTGATAATATGGTGGAAGATGCCGCATCTTCTACTAGAGAAAAAGATATTCAGATTCTTCCTCAAGTTGAAGAAAATTAGTCTTTCTCCTATAAAAGAAGAGAGCACTCTTTCTTCTACTTCAGAAGAAGGAGATTCCAACAACCTTTATATTGATGATAGCTCTAACGATGTTTGGACTCTAGAGTTTGACGGCAGTTATGCTACCAACAAATCCGGAGCTGTTGTGGTTCTCATTTCTCCAAAAGGTGAGATCTTCCCATATTCTTTCAAGTTGCAGTTTGCAAACACTAACATCACGGCGGAATATGAAGCTCTCTTATTAGGCATGAGCGTTGCGCTCAAAAGAGGAATTAAAAATCTGCATGTTCAAGGAGATGCAGAGTTGGTAGTGTGTCAAATAAGGAATACCTATCAGACAAGGAATGATAGACTTCAACATTACCAAAATCTTGTGTGGGAGAATATCCAAGACTTTGATGCTTTCAGCATTTCAGTTGTCCCTAGAGAGTTCAATGACAGAGCTGATTCCCTTGCAGTTTCAGCTACTCTTCTAATTCCTCATCTTGATTTTAATCAAGATAAGTATGTTGTTGAACTAATCTGCAGACCCAGCGTACCTAATAATTGGGATCATTGGCAGATTTTCAATGATGATAAGCAGATTATTAACTTTTTACAAGTTGATGATGGTTTTAATAATTTGTATTTTGAAGAAAGCAGTTCCTCTCCTTCTGATTCTATATCAAATCCTTCGGCTGAACTAGATGAAAAAATCCTGCAGTTGAAAGGAAATAAAATTCCTAAGGGGCTGGTCTCGCTGGAAAAACTTTTTGATAAGCATGACCGTTATATCAAAAAGCAGCAACAGGTGAATTCTGATTCTCATACGGGGTTTGACAAGTATAATATTGGGTCTGAAGATGATCCCAAGATGATTAACATTGGTAACAGTTGCACCCCTAAAGAGAGAAATCAGATTATACAATTGTTACGTCAGTACAATGATGTGTTGGCTTATTCCTACGATGATCTGAAATCTTTTCAGTCAGGAGAAGTTCAGCATGAAATTCCTTTGAAAAGTGACGCAGCTCCCTTTAGACAAAAGCAGCGTCAGTACAATCCCAAAATTTCTGGCACTATCCACTCAGAAATTCAGAAGATGCTAGACGCACAAATTATTTTTCCTATTCATCATTCAACGTGGGTAGCTAATATAGTTCCAGTGTGTAAGAAGAATGGAGAAATTCGCATCTGCGTGGATTTTCGCAATCTCAATCAGCAGTCACTGAAGGATAATTATCCTTTGCCTATTATGGACCAAGTACTACAGACAATGACAGGTGCTCAGATGATGTCTATGCTGGACAGATTTTCAGGCTACAACCAGATTGAAGTAAGTGAAGCAGACAGACACAAACCGCTTTTACCACTCCATGGGGTACTTTTGCGTATCGTAGAATGCCTTTTGGATTAATTAATGCAGGGGCAACATTTCAAAGAGCAATGGATTTAGCCTTCCGTGGTATATTGGGAAGGTATATGGTGGTGTATTTGGATGACCTCACCGTCTTTTCAAAAGACCGTGAGAATCATCTGTTTCATTTACAAGCTGTGCTAGAAAGGTGTCGGAAACACGGCGTTTCTCTTAATCCCAAGAAGTCAGTCTTTGGGGTAATTGAGGGCAAACTTCTGGGACATGTTGTGTCAGAAGAAGGAATCAAGATCAACTCGGAGAGAGTAAAGTCTATTCAAACTCTCCCTTTGCCATCTAGTAAGACAGTTGTTCATTCTTTCTTTGGGAAAGTGAATTTCTTGAGAAGATTCGTCCCAGACTTTGCTGAGAAGACACGTCATATCATCGATATGATGAAAGGGAAATCTGTTTTTCGTTGGAATGATGAAGGTAAAGCTGCTTTTGTTGAGATTAAGGATGTGATTGCTCACGCCCCGGTGCTAGTTTGCCCAAATTACACTAGGGATTTCATAATGTATAGTTATGCTTCCGAGCATACCATGTCTGCTATTCTGATGCAGCAAAATCCAGAAGGGATTGAGTCTCCTATCGCCTTCATGAGTTGTTCGTTGAAGCTTCACGAGCTCAAATATTCCACAATTGAGAAGAATGTTTTTGTTGTAGTAAAGGCACTTAAGTATTTCAGGTTCTATATTCTCAACTCTCATACAGTGGTTCTAGTTCCGGATACAGCAGTCAAATCTATTTTGACACAGCAAGATTTTGGTACAAAAAGAGGCAATTGGGTGGTGAAAATCCAAGAGTACGATTTAGAAATAAAGCCTACCAAGCTTGTCCGTGGAAGAGGTCTATGTCAACTTATGGCTGAGAGCGTTTCAGAAGAGGGTGAAGAGGAGATTTACAAAGACCTTCCCAAGGTGTTGTTTGTCAGCACTACCAATGAATGGTATTCAAATATCGCCTATTTTCTCACTTATGGTGAATGTCCAGCTCATCTATCTTTTAAAGAAAAGAGAAATTTGAAACTTAAGGCTGCAAACTACGTTCTTTGGGACAGTGGTTTGTATAAAAGGACTCTTGATGGCAATTTTCAGCGTTGTGTTGATAAGGCACAGCAAGACAGGTTGCTAGAATCTTTTCATAATTTAGCATGTGGCGGGCACCTTTCTCCATCAGTGACTGCTCACAAGATCTTAAGGGCTAGGTATTACTGGCCAACGCTTTTTCAAGATACATATAAATGGGTACGCAAATGTGTACAATGCCAACAATTTGTTGGCAAGCAAAAGATGATGGCGCAGCCATTAAAACCAATCGTGATAGAAGAACCTTTCAGACAATGGGGGATTGACTTCATTGGTGTCATCAATCCTCATTCAAGTGTTGGACATACCTACGTTCTTACTGCGACCGATTATTTTACCAAGTGGGTAGAGGTCGTCCCTATAAAACATGCTACATCTGAGGTAGTGTGTAGGTTTTTGAAAGAGAACATCATATCAAGATTTGGTGTTCCATATAAGGTAGTGACAGACAATGCATCTTCATTCTCCTCTTACGAGGTAACTCAGTTCTATTTTTACTATAGCATTATATTGGCTCATTCATCAGATTATTACCCTTAAGGTAATGGTCAAGCAGAATCGAGTAACAAGAACTTGATCACTATATTCCGAAAGCTTGTGGATGAGAATCAAAGATCATGGCATAAAGCGTTATATGATGCTTTATGGGTTGATCGAATTACACCCAAAAGAGCCATCGACATGTCTCCATTTCAACTGCTCTATGGTGTGAATGCAAAAATCCCTATTACACTAGAACTCCCAGCTCTCAAATTGGCTAAGGCCGTTGAAGATGATACATTTGAAGGTTCTTTGGATAAACGGATACTGTTTATCTCTTAATTGGAGAAACAAAGGTCACAAGTGGTGGATCGCATCAATGACCATCAGAAGCAAGTTAAAGTTCTCTTCGACAAAAAAGCAAAGCAGAAGGTATTTCAAGTTGGAGATCGTGTCTTGCTTTGGGATAAAAGGAGGGAGCCCAAAGACATGCATGGGAAATTTGATTCCCTATGGCATGGCCCTTTTGTAATTCATCAAGTGGTCGGTGAAAACAGTTTTCTACTGGCATATCAAGATGGCACTCCGTTCGCATTGCCTTACAGTGGGCAGCATTTGAAGCACTACTTCCAGTAGAGTTTTAGATTAGTTTCTGTACATAAGGTTTGAGTCTTTTAGTCATTTGAGTCTATCTAGTTTTTCTATTTTTGGGTCTTTTTCGTCTTTTTAATGGTTTAATCTTTCTTTATTTATCTTCTTCAAGTGTTGATTGTTGACTCCGTTACCCAATGGAAAGAACAATGAAGCATTCTAAGATTCTGGATTCTACAACCTTTGTTCACAAAGGTCGTTTCCTAGTCGCAGCCAGCTGTTGTCCTCAATTTTTGACATGGCAAAAATTAGAGCAACCTACCAAAAAAACTGAAGTTTTTCTCTCTAAAACACGTTTTACGAGGTGTTGAAGTCAAAAAAAATTAGATTTCAATTGATGATCCCCTTGGGCATCCTTTCATCAGCTCCCGTTTCCGTTTTTGTAAAATTCTGAGTCATTTTTCTTGTCTTTTTGGTCAAATTCGGGTTTTTAAGGCAGCTCAGCAGAATAGGAAGTTTTAAATCTAAAAGCAAAATTGCTAAAGTGCTAAAAAAGTCCGATTTTTGCTTGAGTTGTGAAAAGTTCCTACTTTGGTAAAAGCAAAATTGCTAAGTGCTAAAAAAGTCCGATTTTTGCTTAAGTTATAAAAGTTTCCTATTTTGTCAAAAATAAAAATTGCCAAAAGGTCCGATTTCACTTGTTTGGCAAAAATAAAATTGTTGAAGTGCCAAAAAATTCCTATTTTACTCATGAGTAGTGAAAAAAGTTGCTAAGTGAGCTTGAAAACCCGATTTTGGTCATTTTTTATTGTTGCTTGGTTCCAAAAACCCGATTTGAGAGTTCGCCCAAATTTGAAGAAGAGTTTGTGTTCAAATTTGATTGCTTACCTCTTTCTATGGAAGCTTTCATAAATTCTGCAACTAAACTCGCATCCTCGGCTTGAATATTTAGACTCTCATTTTGGTTGAAGTGGATGCAAGTTTTCTAGGGTTCTTCTTCTTCATTTTGTTCTTCAGCTTTGTCTTCTAGGTATGGATTTTCTTTCTTCATCTTTTGTAGTCATTTCCTCTTAACCAGATCTCGTGTTCTTTGGTGAATGAGTTTTTATAATTAAAAAAAACGTGATTTCTCTTTACTAAAATCACGTTTGGTTTTCGCTCCTTTTCGATTGAGTCTTTTCTTTGTTTGTGTGTTTCCTTGTCAAACGTTTTTCATTATTTTATGATGGTCTTTTTCTCCACCCTTTTCTGAAAACGCGTCTTTCTCTAAGCCAATCGTGTTTTATGTTCATTGAATCACGTCTTTTTGTGTTTCTACTTTAAACGTTTTTTCATGATGAATAAAATGTTCTTAAAAGATTAAATCGTCATTGCCTCACATTGTTTGGTACGGATTTCTAAAAAAAGTATTTTCTTGCAAGAAAATCGCGATTTCTCCAAGAGTCTTTTGCATGCTAGGATGAAATATCATTGTCATTTCACCTGATGGAGTCATTTCAGAAAAAACGTTTTCTTGCTTCTTCATTCTCCATTTTCTATTCTCATTTTCCTTCACCAAATTCGCCTCTTTCATTTCACTCATCTCATTTTGATCAAATCATCAAATCTTCATTACCATTTTTGCAAAATAATGCCCTGGCTCAAATTCGGGTTTTTGGTATCAAATAGTAAGTCGGGATTTGTCACGAGAATTGCAATTTTAAAAGTTGCAAAAAATAAAATTGCTAAATGTTCAAAAAATCCCGACTGCGCTTTGTAAAAGTTGCTCAAGACACTCAAAAACCCGAAATGCTTCAAAAAGCTTAAAAGTTGAACTTTTGGACTTGACTTCAAATTCAAGTTAGGAGTTAAGACTGGTTGTTCCAAGAAGGTGAAACGTTGCTTTCATTCGCAATCAGCCCACTGAGATCCGAATTGATCCTTAGCCTTCATTCTCCATCATCATTCAGAAAACAGTTTCATTACCCTAGGGTTTGAGTCTTGTTGTTAATGGATACCATGTCTTCACATGTTGATGCTGATGACGTTTTGACCTTATGAGGTTTTCACCGCAACCTTGCAGATTCCTACTCAATGACAAACGAATCGGCTTCTCCAACAAACAAGAAGATGAAATACAAATTTAATAAGTATCAGAATGAGATTTCTCCATCTCACGTGGTCTCAAACATAGACAAAATCAAGGACACAGAAATTGGGCATGTTGATATGTCCGAGTTGCTTAAGAGGGCGGAGAAATCAACTTCTCATGATATGCAGTTGTTGCTGAGGAGTCATATTCACCTAGTGTCTACTTTTCCTGTTGCTGCCCTTGAGCCAGAATTTGTTCTTGCATGTGCATCCCACTTTGACAGTGAATCTAGAACCATCAGGGACGATGACAGCAACGTGGTTATCAGACTTGATCCTGAAACTATCAACAGAATCTTCAGAGTTCCTGATGCTCCTACATATTAAATAATCACAAAGAAGAGTGCTCATAATCATTACGAGCAGAAAAAGAATGATTGTATTAAGCATATCAATCACAGGTGGCTTCTCAAATCACGACCTTGTGTGACCCGGATACCCAAATTGTATCGGTATGATTTTAAGGAAGAGATTAATGATATGATCACTCTCCTGAGCAGAATAGTGGGGTTGAAAGTTTCCAATATGTTTGAAAGCTGGATATATAAATTCATCGTGGTTATCAAAAAGGCATAGTACCCAATTTTCTGGGGTGAAATAATCAGCGATAGTTTGTGTGAACAGCTTGCACAGGTTCATACCACACTCACCTTCTACATGAATTCATATCTGGTTTATATAGCAGCTTCATTGAGGCAGTTTCCAGGCCTTTCTACTAAAGGTGATAGATCATCGGTTCCTGTATGGGAGTATTATGATCAGCTGGCTTTAAGGCAAAGTCGGGTGCATTATAGAAGGGTTCAAGATGCCTTCTTTGGTCATCTCATGTGTTTATTTGACAAAACATTGGAGAACAATAGGGTATCCGAGGCTGCTTGGAGGAAAGTAAATGAGTATGGTTGCCTATTTCTTCAATTCCCTACCTTCACTTACATGAGAGCTGGTTGTTTTGAAGACCAACCTTATATGCTTCCAAGGTATCCGACAGATAAGATCATTTTGATGGAGCTGAGAAGGCAGTTGATGACAGTACATGCACTGTCAAGCTACACAACATAAGACTAGAGTCAGTATTTCATCACATAATCCATTGATGATTGGGAGGTATTCTTTGACAACTTCCTCAAGAGCAAAACTAATGGAGGTTGAACTTCAAGAGATAAAGTTAAAGAAATTCCATGCCAGAATGGAATTCGACTACAGAAGAGTGAAAGATAAAATTAAAAGGGCCTTCACTCATGTGCACCGCATTGAAGACATTTGGGAATACCACCGAACAGAAAAAGATATCTATAGAATGGATTACTACAGGCTCACGATGGAGCAAGTTGTTGATCTCAATCTGACCTTAGTTCCAGAAGGAGTAATTCATGATGGGCAAGTTTTAGATCCTGAATATGAAGAACAAGAGGTTGCTAAAGCGCCCATTCCTGCAATCCAGTGGTCTCAGAAAGAATCTAACTCTATTTTTGATAGGTTTCAGTCAGTCTTAGCAAATACCAACACTTGGCTCAAAAGCATAGCTGTTAAGACTATAAAAATCAGAATCGGAGTTGAGGATGATTCGGCTAGGCCCAAAGGATTGAAGTCAGAGATTAGAGACAAATCAAAAGAAGGAGATTCCTCTTCAGGTACCAGGATTAAGTTGAGAGTTAGTCGGGCTGTGGAAGAACCATTGGAGAAAGAAACACTGAAGGGGAAAGAAGTTAAGGAAACGCAGATTCAAGTTTTGGATCAGCAAGAAGAAGAGGTTCTTGAAACCTCTACTATTCTAAGTGAAATGTCTCCTTACATTGAAGCTCCCATACCTATTTCAACGATATCCCCTATATCTCCCATTGACAGTGACGTTGATTCTTTCTCCAAAGTATTCGTTTCTTCTATCCCACCTTCAGAAGCTATTCATCATTCCTCAGCTACATCAATAATGAATACACCTGTGATAAGCTTGCATGACAATTTGGAGTGTTTTTGATACAAATCCAATATTTCCGGCAATGTCAAAGATAACTCTCCCAAAGATAGATACATCAGCAGCAAGATTTGATTGTTTCATGGCTGATCCTAGTCGCAATTTGTCTTCTAAGCAAACCATTGTTGCTATACAAACTGAGGCACCTCCTAGAACTACAACTGTAACACAAACTGAGTCCATTTCTACACAGACTGTAGTTGTTGTTTCAGACGTGAGAACCTTGGATCTTGCTCCATGGTTAAACTTAGTTGCTCCGAAGAGAAAGAAACAAGCAGTCTCTCCTGATGTGTTTGATTTCCAGAAATTGAAGAAATCCAAACCAAGGGTTGCAAAGAAAGCAAAAACAATCTCTTAGGTGTTTATTGATAGCAATAAGATGAAATATGCTGAAATAGCGGAACCTCTAGTAGACAAACCACATGAAGAGATTACAGATTCACTAGGGTGGAATTAGGCAAGCAGACTCATGCTAACATGATGCAAGATGCTCAGAGTTCAGTAACAGTTTTGGCACAAAGCTACAATGAACTTCTAGCCAAATAGGAGAAACTAAAAGAAGAAAATGAATAGCTAGTTTCAGTTATTCAAAGGATTACTGGGTCATCAGAAACAGTTGGTTCACTATCTTCGTGTGCTCCTAAGGAATCAGTCAGGCAATTAGAAAGAATTACGCAAAAAGCTAAAGCAATTGATTCCTAGACAGCCCAATTAATTGATCAAGGAATACCAGTGGTCGAAAAGGCATTGAAGAATTTGAGTATTGTCAAAGCAGCAAGATTCAAAATGAATCAAACTCTAGAAGACTTTCAGCAAAGTCTACATTCTCTTGAGAAATATTTAAAAATATGGCATGAGATGGATCGAGTGAAGCTGGAAATTCTGTGCAGCAAGTCAGTGATTTCAAAAAGGGAAAAATACATAGAGTTTGAGGAACTTATGACGAACAAGTCATTAGTTGTTCAAGATCTTATCAAAGATGTCTAGGCTACCCTTGAGATGAGTGTTGAAGTTGAGCATGACATACTTTCAGACTTTGAGAAAATCCCTTGCAAAGTTTTGAGTCATGAAGGGGAATTGCTTGCAGCCAGTGATGTTGTTTCTCAGATTATTGCAAATCTTCACCAGGAGCTAGATTCAGATCAGTTTTCTATGGATACAATCCATAAATTTGTCAATCACCAGCTGGTCTTTAACAAGATGCAAGTTGCTTTTGAAGAACATAGAGAGGCGACAGTCAGATACTATGATGTTATCATAAAGACCGTTGTCATTGCTAGAAATACATTTGGTCCTGATCCTGATGAGTTGCAAGGAACTATCAGCAAGTTTCTATCTTTCAAAGCTAGGAAGGGGACGGAATGAAAAATATTAGGTTGTTTTATGTATTTTACTTTCGACAAAATATATGTTAAAACAAATTTTGCAATTGCAAGTGTTCTTTACTTGCAGTTTTGGAAAATGTAATTACATGTAAATTCTTACAAGACAAATCACAATTTGGATTGTAATTTTGAATAAGTTAATTGCAGTTAGTTAGCGGTTGAGAGATTTTCTCAAGTTTGTTGAAATCCTCCCACCTTTTTCTCAAGGCCTCTCTCCTATAAATACTTGAGAGGGTCTATTGTAATATCATCTTTTTACCAAGCAAGAAATTTCTGCAGAATTTTGTACTCATAAAGACTTTGAGCTTTATAGTTATAAGTTGTGATTTTTCAAGTAATATCAAAGAGTTGGAATTTCAGACTTTGTGTTGAAGCCCTACTTTGTATCATTTGTGTTCTTATGTCATTGGAGCAATACTTTGTGAATACTTGGAAATTGTGAAATATTGCTAAAGAGAGATTCAATTGAAATGTCTGCAAACTTTGTGATGTGAATGTTAAAAATTGAATTCGTAGTTAGTATTAGAAATTGAGAAGAATTGCAAGACTTTGTGCTCGTAGTAGTTCTCATTTAGAGTAGTTAATAGGTACATCATAGTTGCAGACTTTGTGTTGTTTTATGTTGTATATTATCATTAGGTAGTCATTCTAAAAAGGGTAGATAGGATTTCATTCCTCAAGACTTTGCGCTTGTTGGTTGTTTTCCCGTCTCGGAGGAAGTGACGGAAGTCTTTGTGCTTTCAGGAAACTTTATTTCCTCTTTCTTGGTTTCACTGCATAGCTACCGTAATAAGTTTTCTTAATGTTTGCTATTGCTTTTCTGCAAAGAGAAAAGAATATAATCTTTCCTGAAATAAGAGGAACGATTTTTGTCCTACCCATATTAGTTTTGTTTAGTTAAAGGGGGAGCCTTCCCTTAGTTAGGAGAGTTTCATCTCACGTGTTGTGATTGAAACCACAATTTTGTATGCTTTCCCAAGTATACGAAATTTTCAACCAACAAGGAGCTATTTTAATCCAAGCATGCTTAAGATATCTCTTTCTCTTTCTTATTTTAATTCTGAAACCAAGCTTTACTATTGTCTGAAACAGCTTATGCTTTCATTGTGTGCATATTAATGCTATTAGATAGTATGTGAGTGCATGTACAAATAGCTAGATTGTCTATGCATAGAGCTAAATTGGAAATACAAGAGACAAACTAGATTAGGGAACTGGAAGGATAAGTAGTTATCTAAAATTACATTATTAGATTATGAAGCATTACGTGATTAAAAGCATTGTGTATGAATATGTTCGAGAGAAAGCAAAACCATTGGAAGGTTCATTCTCTCTAAAGCTGTGTGAAACCCAAACCATCAACTCGTTCGAATAACATGGCAAGGGAAGCTAAGTAGGGTATATGATATTATTCATATTAATACAGTATTGTATTTATAATGTTTGAATGAGTTTATATTGATATTCAACAATAGGGTTTGAACACGTATCAGAAGTCAATACGTCCTCATTATCTTTTGAATAATATTATCTTATTTTTTGACCAAGAGTCTATACCTATTCATGGTAATCTAATCTTAAAGAAGAGGACTTTACGTCTTGGCAAACCAAAGCCATAATGCGAGGAGATTTTAAGGTGTTGAAGCACAGACTCCTTTCAAGCAGAAAATGCTCTCCAAATTAGATATAAACTTATCTTACATTTTTATATATGGATATATGTGTCATATTGAAGGAAAAGATATATGAATGTCTATGTACATACAAACATAGGTACTGGACATTACTATGAATATAAGATTTAATATCGAATCGAATAAAATGATATTTAATGTCATGAATAACCAGATTGGTTATGGCATCCTACAAGGACAGAGCCATACTGTGTATAAACAAAGAGTCTGAAACTTAATACGAAGAAAGTAATCTTCAATTCAAGTTTAATACTTGATTACTATTCATAATCGACATATTGTCAATACTTCAGATTGAGACCAGGTGTGTCTAGCCAATGATATTGTATCATCAGTATTAACTAATTATGCATAAACTAGGAGAGTCGTTACTCCCATGGTTAGAAAGAAAGAGCTTGAATAAAAGGCAGTTGTCAGTCCTAGATTGTTGCAAGTATGTAATAGGGTATTCAAGAGAATATGTTAAACCTATTTAGTCTATTAAATCAATATTAGTGTGTCATCACTTTTGAATGAAATCTTGTCTATAATTGTTAACCTTGGGGAAAATCCAAGAGAAGAGTTAACCACAAGTCAGTAGAGTTTCCAAGTCGAGTAAGGGTGGGTGAACATACAACACCGCTTCATAGAAAGTGGATTGCATAGCTAGTCAGTAGTGTCATGCATGGTTGGAGGGTATCCATAGTTGTATGACCGTACTAGTTATGTAGGACACAACACCAAATACTTAGATGTGCATTATTAAAGGTTTCCATACCAAACCCTTTGTTGAAGGGTAGGGCCACTTCCAGTTAGGAAGATATGCGGGGAACCGCAAGTCCATGGTTGGAGGAAAAGCACTTGGGTGATGCTCTCCTTCTTACAGACGACAACCGAGGCTTGTGAAACAGAAGAAGTGTGATCCAGATGAGGACACCTTGACCATTGAACTCTTGTGAGTTATGAAATTGTATATGTTTATGATCATGAATCAATTGTAATTTGTATTTGAAAAGATGAGTTTCATCTACTTGGAATTATGTAATGTTATTTCATTTATGCAATGATATGTGAAAATTATTTATGCAATGTGCAATTATGTTATTGAAAAGGAAAATTTTCATTTCCCTGTTTTTGGAAACTTGGGTTATTCACTTTCGGAGTTAAAACTTAGGTGAAAACTATTGAGTAAACATTCGGTATGTTACATGTGGTATCAGAGCTACCAGGTTCAACAGTTGGACCTATGAGCTCATTGCGTGAGTTTTTTCCTCAAACATTATCAATAGCAAATGTTTGAAGAGTTCTTATGCCAGGATGGTAGGGAAAAGAAGAACAAAGAAACAGTAAGGAAACCAATTTTCCAAAACTTGTCTAACTCTAGGACTAAGAAAGGGTCGTCCCCGAAGGTCAAACCAGTCAAACTAACAACTCATAGAGAGATGCCCTTGGGTTGTGGTAGGAATGCACCTAGGTTTAGTAAGAAGAATATGGATGAATATGTGCAAGTACATCCACCCTTCAAAATTGCTTTAGTGGACTCTAAGGGTGAGATAGAATCTGAAGAAATCCCTCTTTCTAATAGCAACCAGTAGTCACAAAGAGTCAATATTATGTATTAAATAAAGATACTATGTATTCCACGAATATGATTAATGTCTATTGATATAAATGTAATGTCCCTTTTTTAGCATGCTCAGGTTTGCGGATGGTTTAGCCTATAATTTTGACACTCGTAGGTTAATGGAGGATGGTTAGGGAATCTTCTAGCGATTGTATCGTCTCCAGTGTTCACAAACTAGCAACTTTGGCTTTCATTTGAAGTCTCCAAGACTCCGTATGCTCAGCTTAATATTTATAGTAAGTCAGGAATGGATTGAGAGGGACCCTTACTATTTTTAGTAAGGTGTGTGGTCGTATGCAGCTCCATCAGCTTAGCTCCCAGTTTAGACGGCACTCAGAGTCATGGAGATATTAATGTTTATTTGGCTTAAATAAACATTAATTATTTTAAAAGATTATAATATTAAGTTATAACTTAATATTGAGGGTCCAGGCGTCATAAGAAGGGGCCATTTTTTTAATTAATTTATGGGCGCTCAACCCAAGGTGGAGACTATGGAGAATTAAATGAAATATAAGAATTTCATTTTTATTGTTTAATGATGCTTTTTGGGAGGGGGTCAACCCTCTTTGAAGCCTTATAAATAAGCATTAAGGAAGATAATTGAGGGCATTGGATTGAGCATTGGTTTTGATGAGTTTTTGCCTGAGGAAGGAAGCCAAGGGTTTCTGAATCAGTTAGCCATTGGAGAACGATCACTCTTCAATGTTGCAGCCTTTTGAAGTAGTGAAATACCTACTGCATTTGGCTTTCCCGAGAACTTCGTACGGAGGTTCTATTTGTGCTCAAAGGTGAGGAATTTCATCTAGGGTTTGAAGCATAGTTTACATACTCGGACTCGGAGAGTACTCGGCAAGCCCAAAATTTTTGACTCGGCAAATACTCGACAACTTAAAAAGTAGCAAAATTTCTCATGAAAACACTTTTTTTTGCAAAATTCAATTACAAAATGCATCAAATGAGTCTAAAAACCATGAGGGAGTGTTTTATATTAAATTTCATAGTTCAATACATATGGATTACAAAATGGCATCATTATACGAAGCCACATAGTGAAACTGGTAATAACTATAATGAATTTATGATGATTGTATTTGAAAATCATCATCATAAATTTCATATCTAGGCAATTACAATTTCCTCTTCCCCAACCTAGTGAAAAATTGGGAGGTAGAGGGTATGGTCCTTGCACTCGATTCTGGCTCCCTGCTTGCCGTAGAAGATTGTGGCAGTGGCTCCACCATGCTGGTAGGTGGCAGTGGCTCCTCCA
The DNA here is from genome assembly GCA_007115665.2 of Sequoiadendron giganteum. Taxonomy (NCBI): domain Eukaryota; kingdom Viridiplantae; phylum Streptophyta; class Pinopsida; order Cupressales; family Cupressaceae; genus Sequoiadendron; species Sequoiadendron giganteum. The sequence goes on from CM021102.1 coordinate 702,998,827, forward strand.
CCACATCAATGTCATCCAATCCAATCTCCCCTACTTCTACTGCAGGCAAATCCTCCATAGCTTGCCTCTCGAAATCAGCAATCTCATCCTCTGTAAACAAGGAGGCCTCATCATCCTGTACGGTCCAATCACTGTATGGATCAATGTCATCCAAATCAATGAGCTCATGGAATTTTAATTTTAAAATAATAATAAATTATTAAATATGATGTACAAAGGTGAATATTTTATCATTATGAATATTAAAAATTAAGACTCCCATGATATTATTATAAATTTATAATAAAATAATATATGAAATTTTGAAATTTTAATTTTAGAATAATAATAAATATTAAATTGATGTAGAAAAATAAAAAAATTTAATATTTTTATTATTTTATACATAAACGTTTGGAAGCATATATATAAAATAATAAAAATATTAAATCATTTCCAGGCATATGTTCATTTAATATTATCATTTTTTCAAACATATACTATGAAGTATGAAGTATGAAGTTTTAAATTTTAATATTCAGGCATATGTTCATTTAATATTAGCATATGTTTGAAAAAATGATAATAGTAAATACCCACGACCTGGCACAGGCGCCGCACAGCCAATGCGAACAGGAACTAACCTGGAAATCGCGCAGACTCCAAGTCGCGCAGCCACCACTGCAAATCGTGGAAATAAATCACGCAGCCAACACTGCAAATCGTGGAAAATGAAAAGGGTAAATGTAAACTGCAAATCGTGGAAATAAATCACGCAGCCGACATTGCAAATCGCGGAAAATGAAATGAACGCATCCAAAACGCGGAAAAAATGTGTAAAAAATCCCGCGAAAAGGTAAAAACGACTTGAAAAATGTGTCAAAAACGTGTTACGTTTTCTATGCCGATTATTTTGCGAGCAAACAGAGATTAATCGGCAAGTACTCGGAAAAAAACAGTAAAAAAACTCGGCTAGGGTTTCCTGCGAGTAAAAGTCAAGATTACTCGCCCAGCCAAAAAACATGCGATTACTCGGCTGCTCGGCGATTAATCGCCGAGTATGTATACAGAGGTTTGAAGGATTGGAAGGGGATATCTAAAGCAGACCTGGAGATTCTTTCTTGGCAGCCATTCTATACCAGATTTTTAAATGTTAATTGTTGCTACAGTAACATGTGAACAGTACCCGCTACATTACCCGTGAATAGTGCTGCTACAGTACTGCTACAGTATTCAAGGAGATTAGATCAGTCTTTGTTGGCAGACTTCTCATTTCAGGTTCTTTATGTCTGTTATTTTGCATTTAGATACATACCTGCATATTGGCGTCCTTGCTGATTTGATCAGCACTCTTTGTATTGTGATTGTAAGTCATAAAACAGTCTTATGATTTGCTTTTTAAAGTAGTTGCATAGTCATTCTAAGTCAATTAGTGTTGCTGCTGTAAGTGAACAATCTTGATCAGATTTAGCATTGTATTTGAGCATTCATTGTAAAGCCAAGAGCCTTGGCTACTCCTATCAGCTTTGTACTTGAGTTGTCAATCAATAAAAGGAGATGTAAGTTGCATAACAAATGATCAATGTAACGTCATCTTTGGCACTCATTATCAGCATGTTAGTTTGCATGCCAATTGTTTGACAAATTGTCAATTGGCTGTAGGTGCATTTTTGAAAGTAGACATCATATATGTGCATTGGAAAAGGCAAAAAGAAGTCATTTATGCATTTAGATAATTGCTTAGTCATTGTAGTGATCGTTTACAAGCATTTGGAGTACTCCGATGTCATTTTCAAGCAATAACATTGGACTGAGAACACAGACCAGCAAGCTGGTTGGTCACATGACAAGTGTTTGACAAAATACCTTGAGCCTGTTCTGGAAGGAACTAGAAAAAACTTAGTTGCATTAACATGAAAAGAAGTTACAATATAGTTGCATTAACATGAAAGGAAGTTACAATATAAAGAAGATACAAGAGATAGTAGATATTAATAATATCTAACTACTAAACCTACCGACTACTGTAGCAAGAATAGAAACCCGACTACTGTAGCAAAACAGTTACAAATGACCATTAACATAAGGAATAATATATTATTCTAACACCCTCCCTTAATGGTCAATCTATCAAAAACACCAAGTTGCCCCCTGAATTTGACAAATTTATCCGGGCTCAGAGACTTGGTGAGAATATCTGCAGTCTGATCCGCTGTTGGAACATACTGCAGCTGAACAGATCCGTCTTCTACCAGCTTGCGGATGTAGTGACAATGAAGCTCGACATGCTTGGTACGTTCATGGAAGACTCGATTTTTGGCCAGTTTGAGCACCCCTTGATTGTCAGTGTACAAGGGAGAAGGAGCTGCTTATGACATGTGCATGTCAGAAAGAATCCGACGGAGCCAAACTACCTCACATGCTACTTTAACTGTTCCTCGATATTCTGCTTCGGTCGAGGAAAGAGCCACTGCTTGTTGCTTCTTGCTGGTCCATGTTACAGCACCTGTACCCAAATTGAATACATATCCAGAAGTAGATTTTCGGTCATCCACTGAACCTGCCCAATCTGAATCTGTATAACCAATCAGCTTTGGATCCTTACATCTGCCATACAGAATGCCATAATCTGAAGTGCCTTTAACATATCTCAGCACTCGCTTCGCTGCAAGCCAATGATCAGCTTTTGGAGCTGTCATGAAGCGAGAAACGTAGCTCACTGCAAAACTGATGTTAGGTCTAGTGGCAGTGAGGTAGATGAGACTGCCCACTAGTTGCCTGAATGTCGTTTCATCAACCGGAGGTGAATCAGAGTTGGCTGATAACTTTAGCCCCTTCTCCATAGGTGTGGAGGCAGGTTTGCAATCCTGCATCCGAAATTTGTCAAGCAGACTCCGAGTGTATTTAGACTGAGAGATAATGATACCATCAGTGGTCTGCCAGACCTCAATACCCAAACAATAATGGAGAAGCCCCAAATCTATCATGTCAAAAGCCTGACACAAATCGTGTTTAATTGCTGCAATCAAATGTGCTGAACTGCCAATAATGATCAAGTCATCAACATAGACAACAAGAAAGAGAATATCATCACCAAAGTGTTTTGACATACAAATTAGTGTCAGAAGGGCTGCGCTGAAAACCATGATCAACCAAGTACTGATCAATCTTGATGTACCATGCACGGGGAGCCTGTTTCAGTCCATAGAGTGCTTTCACGAGCCTACAAACCTGATGTTCTTTTCCGGCAACCTTGAAACCAGGAGGCTGCGTCATGTAGACTTCTTCCTGCAAATCACCATTGAGGAAGGCACTCTTAACATCCATCTGATGAACTGTCCATGCGAATTGGGCTGCAATAGCGAGAAGAAGACGAATTGTGCTCATCTTTGCAGTAGGAGCAAAAGTCTCCTCGTAGTCAATGCCCTCCCGCTGTGTGAATCCCCGAGCAACTAATCTGGCCTTGTATTTATCCAAAGTGCCATTGGCATGATACTAATCTGGCTTTTGTATTTATCCAAAGTGTCATCTTTGTATTTGTGCTTTTTTTGTTTTTTTTTTGCCTTCACCAGTTTGACCTCAAGGTACGTGATGGCATCTCTGACGAATATAATGCTCTGATACCATGTTCATAAAATGAACTGATAGAATGTGATGATATTACTCAAGAGAAGAGTACAATATATAGATAATACAAAGCACTATAGCAGCACTGTAGTCATTTAATAAATGACCTACTTCTAACTACCTATTACTGTTGACCATTAAACAATTGTAGAATATAATATTCTAACACCCTCCCTTAATGGTCAACCAACTAACTAGCCTACAGAAAACAATCTGCAGGTCGATTGGTCACAAATTCTTCAGAACACTCTGCTGGTACGGAGACCCTCCTTGGATTTGCAAAATGTGAATGACCAAGAGAACCAAAAAACGTCCAAAAAATGCTCTGCAACAAGAGACAAGAGCCTGCCACTGACTCTGCCACCGAGATGAGTCTACCACCAACCCTCCCAGAAACTACAGAACTGCTGACCAGAAGTCATCACAAAACGTCCAACCTAATGTTGGATAACAGAGTTGTCCTTTGCTGAAACCAAAGACACACCAAGAACAGCGGACACGATTTTGAGGATAAATCAGCAAACCGTTGAAACTTGTGCAGATGAGCATGACGCCCGAGAACTGACTGCAAGAAGCTAGTTGTGCAGATGTTCGCCTTAGCAAATCCAAGTGTGACCAAAACAGACTGCAACAAACCACGATTTTTAAGGAAAAAATCGCCAAACCCAAGATTACAAATCATCGTTTTTTCGGAAAAAAAGGTAAAAACCAGATATCAGAGAGCCCTCCCGAACAACAAAAACCCCGACTAGGGTATATAGGAAAAACTCGTAATTTTTGAGGAGAGAATTATAAACCCTCCCAGATTACAGATTTTTTAAGGGAAAAAACTTTAAAACCCTCCCAGATTATAGAGTTTTTAAGGAAAAAAACTTTAAAACCCACCCAAATTACGTTGTCGTTGAATCGTAGACTGCCGTCCAACATAATGTTCAAACTGGCCATCTTCACGCTTTTCAAGGCATGAAAAATGAGGTGCTAAGAAGAGGCTGAATTGAAAGCTCAAAGCACGAGCTTCAAAACACTAAGGCAAATTCAGGCACAAAAAACGATGCAAATCTATTGGCACAAAATTCGAGGCACAGAAATCGAGGTACCCAAAAAACGGAGACCAACCCAGTTGAGCTTTCGAAAAACCCAGAAGGAATCTGAAGTCAGAAAAAAAATTCGACTGGAAATAGAGGGTCAAAACCCTAGCCGAAATTTTCAGAAGCCCTAGGCAACCATGAGAGCTTGAAAAAATTGCAGAAAATGGCTCGAATCCTTCAGAAACTAAAGCAAACTGAGGACAAAACCCTAGGCGACCAGGAGGTAGATCAGAAACGTCACTAAAAACGCATCCTTAGATTAGAAACCACGTCCAAACAAGGACGAAGATAAGAGGAAAAAACGCGACTGCACAAACTGCCGAAGTCGCGACTAAGGATGCAGCCAGGAACTGAATCCGCGCCCAAGAGATTCGCGTCACCCGAACATAAGAAAACGCGAGCACGAACGTAGGTCGCGGATGAAAGAACAGAGAAAACGCGGCCAGAAAGACACGCGGGTTAAAGACGAAAATCGCGTCCAGAATGAGGTCAAAGTCGCACACAGAAAAACGCGAACAGAAAACGCGGGCTTCACAAGACATAGAAACGCGTCTCACAAGAGGAGAAAGAACACGCGCCCAGGCAAAGCAGGAGGTCGCATGACATGGGCTTTGATCTGCATAAAAAACGAAGCCACAAAAAAACAAGAAACGTCGTGGCTAGCAGAAGACGGATCCACGAACTAGGTCGCGCGAGCTGAGAGAAGTGGCGCCCGAAAAAGCAAAACGCGAATCTATGCAGGTAAAAAACAAGGAGGTCGCACCCAGCAAACAAAAAAAAAAAATTGCAACCTCAACCCTTTAGCAAAAACGCGACCAGAAAAGGTCATGAAAGACACGCACGCCTCAGAATTTTTTGAATTACAGCCTCTCCAAAGTTAACGAAAATTTTCAAAACAAAGGTGCCCAAAAACCCTAGAGCTCTGAAATTTCGAATTACAGCTTCAAAAAACTCACGAAATATGGCAAACTAAATCTGCCCAAAGACGAGTCAAAACCCTCGATCTGGACTCACATACACCCAGCAGAGTCTCAGAAGATCACACTCATAATCCTGGACCCTCCCGTGAAGGAGTTAGGCCCAGACTAGCTCTGATACCATGTTCTGGAAGGAACTAGAAAAAACTTAGTTGCATTAACATGAAAAGAAGTTACAATATAGTTGCATTAACATGAAAAGAAGTTACAATATAAAGAAGATACAAGAGATAGTAGATATTAATAATATCTAACTACTAAACCTACCGACTACTGTAGCATCAGTAGAAACCCGACTACTGTAGCAAAACAGTTACAAATGACCATTAGCATAAGGAATAATATATTATTCTAACAGAGCCTATAATCAACATTTTGAGGACAGAACTAGTAAGAATCATCACAATAAATGCTAAATTAGAGGAGCTAATTGTGTGCATAAACGGAAAACTTCAGGTAGGAAATTCAACATATTGCGAATCAAAACCAACTAGGGAGGTATCCAAGAGGCAAGACAACCTTCTGACAATCCTAATTCAAAACTAGATTAAAACCTAGCAATGATAATTGAATTCAAGAATGAAAGTTGGTACCTTTGAGTAAAGGACAAAGCCCCAAGTAGGTCAAAAAAGGAAGCAACTCACAAAGGTGAAGATGAAAATTGACATGATCTCACCAACCAGAATGGGCATGGTTAATTTGGAGTCAAGACTTGAAAATGAGAAAAGAAACCCAATAACTCTTGAAGTATCTAAGGTTATGAAAAAAGATAAAGCCACCAAGAATTATGGACAAAATTTCTTAGAAAAGTTGGTTGCAAAGCAAAAACTTGGCCAGTAAAGCGGGCTAACCAGACAAGAGCTCGGGTAGAGCAGTGTTGGTCAAAGTACAAATTGAACTTCCAAGTTTGTCAACAAGAATAAATTTGTAAGCGGCCCTTTAGGATCTTTGATGTCAACCTTGGAATAAATTGGTTATGAGGCATAGACCTAAGGAAGACTACTTCCTAAAATGACGGAATGTCTAGTCAACCTTGGGAGCAAGGTGTATCTACGAGGTATACCTAGTGAGGATAAGTTAAGGCGAGTAACAGCCGTTCAATTGAAGAAGGCCAATCAAAAGGATGTCAACTCCATGAGAAAATCCAGATGACTACAAGTGTTCAAATTTTAAGATGATTTAATGTTTTATAAGCATCGGAAACACCAAGGAGGGGAAGAAGAGAAGTATATGGATTAGATACAGATAAGTACCCTATCCAACAAGGTTTCATAATGTATTTCCAAAAAAATTGCTTGGAATTGATGATGTATTTTCCACAACAAAGTTGATGGAGTTGAAGACTAAGCTATAGGAGCTATTAGCAAAATATTTTGAATGATCAAGAAAAAGGCAGAGGCTTTTAACCAAATAAAAGAGAAGTAATTACGACACCAATCCTATAAGTTCCTAATTTAGGAAGGCCAATATATGATTATCAATTTATCATTGATATCTTGAAAAAAGGACAGGTAGTATGCTTATTTAAGAAAGGAAAGTTATCGCCTATGAGTTAGGAAATGGAAGATATAAGAATGAAACCATGCTCCACATGATTTTGGGCTAGCAGAAATTGTTTATGCTTGGTAACTATGTAGGCATTATTTTCTTGGACAACTTTTGGAGTTAAAAACAAATCAGCATGGTCTAAAGTATTGCTTACCCAACTAAATCTAAGTACTCGTCAGAAGAGATGGCTCGAGCTGAAATCGAACTGACTTTGAAATCAATTATTTAAAGGGCAAGAAAAAATCCAAGTTGTGGAATGTCAAAGGAGACATATCTCCTCGACAATATCTATTCATTATATATTCAAGAATCAAGTGTGGCAAGAGTCCAAGGAAGATGTTTCGTTTAATTCAAATGGACTACTAAGAATTAGAGTAGGAACCTAAGTATTAGACTCTGAGGAAATAGGGAATAAGGTGCGATAAGAAGTTTAATCAGTGTCATATTCTGGACAATCTAGAGTGACAAAATTATTGGCTAATGTGAGACCACTATATTTCTAGAAGGGAATGGAGAGAGATGTTGCAAGGTTTGTAGCAAGTTGTCTAGAATGGCAGAGGGTAAAGACGGGATGTCATCACCCAGTAGGACTTTTATATTCTCATGAAATTCCAGAGAGTAAGTGGCAGATCATTAGTATAGTTTTTGATCTTCCTATGTCAAGGATTTGGCATAATGTTATTTTGGTAGTGGTGGATTGGCTCACCAAGGTAGCCCATTTCATACCAAGAAGTTGACAAGTGGGGCACCTACCATAACCACTAATTCATGCAAGAAGTGTTTTGGCTGCATGGTGTTCTTGAGAAGGTTATCTCAGATATGGATGTGCAGGTAACATTAAGGTTTTAAGTAAACCATAATCACCTTATTGAAAATTTAATTGAAAATAAGCTCAACTTATCACCCTAAGACAAATTAGTCAGATAAAAAGGGTAAACCAAGTCTTGGTGGATTTGTAGAATATTCTTATTACAACGAATTCTATCATTCTGTGATAAAATTTGATCCATTTGAAACAGTATACGGAAGGAAGTGTCGAATTCCTATAAGTTGGGATAAGCTAGAAGATAGGATTAGCCTTAGTCCGAAAATGTTGTTTGAAATGGAAGCAGTGTACTTTCTTTTTTTGTATTTTCATATTGTAATTAAAAGTGAAACTTGTAGCCTTTGGGAATTTTGTTGTAGTTTGTATACCGTTTTTTAATATCATATGCATATTGACAATGAATTATGAAAGCAATTTGAATTGAGTTTTGACATTTGCTAATTTGTTTGACTAAATCTCATGTGAACTCTCGATTTGACACAAATGTTATGTATTAAGGTTATATAATGTATATATGAATGTTTTATCAATGTTATCATATCAATATTTAAAATTTCCCTATATACTTTAAATTTTCCCTATTTTTTATATACTCATCCCCTTTGTCATCCTCTACCGTCCCCAAAAATGGCCTAAAAAATCGGGGACTCTGAAACGCGTCCCTCCATCCCCTACCATCCCCGTCCCAAAAACTTGGGGTAGCATAACTTAGTCTTGCTTTCTCAAGATTGGGTTTTCCCTTAGCTCCTCCCACTCCTTAATCCTTCCCCCTCTGATCTTCTACCTACCATTTTTTGCCCCTAGAACCCATATCATCTCCTTCCCCTCCCCTCCACTAAAGTCTTTGTTGGTCAGCTTCTTGGTCTTGAAATCCCAAGCCTTGAAGCTTACCAAAAAGCTAATCCAAACCTACTAGCTATTCTTAGTGAAATTTCTGAAGTCATTCAACACCAAAGTAAACATATTGAGGGCATTTACACTCATAATCCATTCATGGAAACCAACTCTTATGACTTCTCTATGTGGCAGGCAAATGGCAAGAGTGCATTGATTCAAAGAGCAATTGTATTGACAAGCTTAATGTAACCATTAAAAATCATGAGCATACACTCTAGGAAATCAACTCCTTGCTCCTTTCAAAGAATGCATGCCACCATATTGTTCAAAAAATCCAAGAGTAGGTTGAACTCTCTACCTCCCAAAGGAACAATCCTTTTAAAGCATAGTTCCAATCATGGAAGCAGAAATCTGCAAAAAAACCCAATTAATCGCGATTTTAAAAAAATCTGCAGGCTGGACGATTTTTAAAAAATTTAAAATTGCAAAATCACCAAAAAACACATTTAAAACCTACAAAAAAACACGGATAAAATCGTGTTGATTTTCACACGAAAAAAAAACGATGAGACCATAGCTTGTTGCTTACTATTATGCTTTGATAGATTTTTTCCAAGCATCAATAGCTTGTTCGAAAGCACCTGTTTTAGGCTTTTAGCCATAGCAGCAAGGCAATGAACTGTTTGATAAAATGCTTTGGTAGACATGTATGAAAAATGTGGTAGCATAGACAAGGCAGTGAACTGTTTGAAAAAATGCCTCAAAGAAATGTGGTCTCATGGTGATGGGACCACATTTCTTTGAGGCATTTTTTCAAACAGTTCACTGCCTTGTCTATGGCTTGTCATGGCCTTCCATCAGCATGAGACCATATTTCTTTGAGGCATTTTTTTGAAACAGTTCACTGCCTTGTCTATATTGCTTACTATTATGCTTTGACAGACTTTTTCCAAGCATCCATAGCTTGTTCGAAAGCATCTGTTTTAGGCTTTTAGCCATAGCAGCAAGGCAGTGAATTGTTTGATAAAATACTTTGGTAGACATGTATGAAAAATGTCGTAACATAGATAGGGCAGTGAATTGATTGAAACAATGCCTCAATGAAATGTGGTTTCATGGTGATGGCATTCCATCACCATGAAACACCATGAGACCACATTTCTTTGAGGCATTTTTTAAAACAGTTCACTGCCTCGTCTATGCTATTGCTTACTATTATGCTTTGATAGATTTTTTCCAAGCATCCATAGCTTGTTCGAAAGCACCTATTTCAAGCTTTTAGCCATAGCAACAAGGCAGTGAACTGTTTGATAAAATCTTTTGGTAGACATGTATGAAAAATGTGGTAGCATAGGCAAGGCAGTGAACTGTTTGAAAAAATGCCTCAAAGAAATGTGGTCTCATGGATCACATTTCTTCGAGGCATTTTTTTAAACAGTTAACTGCCTTGTCTATGCTATTGCTTACTATTAGTATTATGCTTTGACATGTTTTTTCCAAGCATCCGTAGCTTGTTTGAAAGTACCTGTTTTATGCTTTTAGCCATAACAGCAAGGCAATGAACTGTTTGATAAAATGCTTTGGTAGACATGTATGAAAGATGTTGTAGCATAGACAAGGCAGTGAACTGTTTAAAAAAATGCCTCAAAGAAATGTGGTCTCATGGTGATAGAATGTCAATTCTATCACCATAGAGACCCTCACATTGATCTTTGAGGCATTTTTGACATTCTATCACCATGAGACCACATTTCTTTGAGGCATTTTTTTAAACAGTTCACTGCCTTGTCAATTCTATCACCATGAGACCACATTTCTTTGAGGCATTTTTTTAAACAGTTCACTGCCTTGTCTATGCTATTGCTTACTATTATGCTTTGATAGATTTTTTGCAAGCATCCATAGCTTGTTCAAAAGCACTTGTTTTAGGCTTTTAGCCATAGCAGCAAGGCAGTGAACTGTTTGATAAAATGCTTTGGTAGATATGTATGAAAAATGTTGTACCATAGACAAGGCAGTGAATTGTTGGAAAAGATGCCTCAAAGAAATGTGTTCTCATGGTGATGGAATGCCATGACAATCCATCGCCATAGGCATTCATCATGGCATTCCATCACCATGAGACCACATTTCTTTGAGGCATTTTTTCAAAAGTTCACTGCCTTGTCTATGCTATTGCTTACTATTATGCTTTGATATATTTTTTCCAAGCATCCATAGCTTGTTTGAAAGCACTTGTTTTAGGCTTTTAGCCATAGCAGCAAGGCAGTGAACTGTTTGATAAAATGCTTTGGTAGACATGTATGAAAAATTTCGTAGCATAGACAAGGCAGTGAACTGTTTGAAAAAATGCCTCAAAGAATTGTGGTCTCATGGAATGCCATGACAAGCTAATGCAATTGGCAGCTGCTCCTAGTTATTAGTTATGCAATGTGAAGTAATTGCATAATTTCTTAGGTTGACTTTGAAAAAACTATATTGTAATTGAAATTTTGTCATCTATCAGCATCTAGTTATTAGTTATGCAATGTGAAGTAATGCTTTGAGTTTGAAAGATGTGCAATGCAATGAATGTAATCAACGATATGAATATAAATTACAAAAATCTATTTTCTACAATTCATTAGTTAAACTCTTTATTTTATTTGCTCTCTATATCTATATGCTATGGAAATGCCTTTCAATTTTTTAAAAAAACAGTTTTTATCTCTTGTTCTACAATTTTTTACGTTTTTTTTTTTTAAATCCGATTTTTTCACGACTTTTTGCCGATTTTTTCCCCAAAAGATTTTTGCTGCTATGGAACTTCCAATAACCTAAAAATGCATGGAAAACCAACAACATATCCCCATCATCCTCAAATTATGTTCAAACCCTGGCAACTACAGTCCATGAATGAAGAAAGTCGTCCACAATCATCCCATGACTATCATTGTTATGGAAAAAATTAACTATTTTCTAAGACTTATCAGTAGTTGTCTTGTCCCCTTTTCAGCCCCAGGCATTCATCATGGTCCCTTACCCTATTTTCTAATTTCCCGTAGGTTAAGGAGTTGGGTTAAGGAGATATTTTAACAAATAATAATTAAGCTGGTCTTAATATTATTTTTACATGCATTGTGAAAGACAATTTTATTTATTTTCTAGGCTGCCCAAAATGGGCATAATAAAGCCTTATGTAACTCAATGATATTTTATTATTTTGGAGTAGAGTTACAAAAGTAAATTAAAATAGATTTGTGGAAGAAAAAGTCAATTTTTTTATTTTAATCTCCCTAGGAGTCTATTAAAAAGGAGTGAGAATGCATTTGCACTTCTATGCCATTTTATCTTAAAACCCATTGTTTCGAAATAGATCCTTTGTGTCATTTCTTTGCCCTAGGATGAAAACCCTCCATTCCCAAGGAGTAATTCCAACTAGGGATTACCGTTTAGCTGATATTGTACTGTACTTTCATATTTTTAGTAGGAGTGAAGGTTTCAGTTTGTTTGTCCAGTGTGGAATATTCAAAAAATAGAAAATATATTATGTGTGCTTCAGTTGTATGTGTTTCCAGTTCAGATTATTATATGAAGATCTTGAAGATTTTCTGACTTTTTAAGTTTGCCACAATAATCCGTACAGCTACTACAATAGTCCATGGTACTATAGTGCTACGATACAATGTTTCATGAGGTTTTCCAAATTTTTAGATTTAATTGTGAAAGAGTTTCAGAATTATTATAATTTATTTGTTGTGAGGTTTTCAATGTTATATTAGATTTATTGTTTGGAATTTTTCGAGCAAACATTTTAGAAGGTTGTAAATGCAATTTTCAGACTTGTTGTGAAGGAAATCAACTTATTAAGTTGGTTGTACATGAATCAAGCCTTGTATGCTATTATTTCCAGCCATTAGCCAATTATACCTGTCCAAGAGGAACCATACTAGCTGGAAGGAAGTTTGGAGGAGAATTTTAAAGAGCTGTACATTCATTTTGGGTTGTGTGCAGCCATTTTTTGAGTCATTAAAGCAGTTTTGGACAATTAAAGTTGGAGTTTCCAAGTGTAACAGTCAGATTTAAGGCCATACAAACCTCAAGGTATTTATTGAGTATCACTCATTTCAGGACTGCTTTGGTAGTATGAATCACTGTAGTTATTTTTGTGCATTCATTTTCAAAATTCAAAGTGCTTAATTAATTGAAGATGTAGAAAATTCATCAATAACCAGTAGTACTCACTCTTGAAATTTGTAGTCCATCATTCATTATTAAATTGCCTAACCCACAGGTTGTTTGGTTATTAACTGTAAAAGATTTCTGGAAAGTAAATCTGATAGTAATTTTTGTGAGCAAATTCAGCATCAGGCTATATGGTTAAAATTTGGAAGGTCTTCTGCCAGATTTATTTAATTTCTTGCACTTGCATTGTAACAATGATTGGATGGCATAACTGCCAAGAATTGCTCCTTCATTATCTACCAATTTGGCAACAATCGAGTCTACTTGTTATCTGCCAGTTTGACATTGATTGAACCTGTTGTAATCTGCCCGTTTGACAGTGGCCAAATCTGCTTGTTATCTGTCAATTTAACATTGATCAGATCTGCTTGTAATCTACCAGTGGCATTAATCATATCTGCATACCTATCTGCCAATTTTACAGTGATTGTAAACTAGATGGCTTGCTGCCAATGAGTTTGAAATTAATTGTTTATCGTCCACATCCCAGTTTTTGTTTGCTCTCAACGTGCTCATATCAGGATCTTGGTGATCAAACAGACCTTGGTATTGATTTTTTTTTTTAACTTTTGGAGAAATCAGGGTAACATTCCTGCCAGTGACATTATAGTAGCAGTTCTCATGTATATATACTTAGTCTGTTCATTAGTTCATTGTTTTGTAGTTTTCTGTGCCTTCTCATATGTAATCATGTTTCTAACAACAACAATTCTGATCATCTTGGCTGGTTGTTATCTCAAGCTCCCTGCTCTCTTATAATCCTCAACTGTATTGCTCAAAAGTTCACTCTCTGTACCAGCTGATCAATAACTTCTTGAAGCTGATCTGATTTTAAATTCAGGCCCCTACTTTGAAAATATTTTTCATTGTAAGGAATATATTTATTATTTTCTTTATCCAAAAAATAATTGGTTAAACATTGGATTTTAAAGAGTTAAGAAAAGCATGGAAAACAAGAAGGCGGTAGATACATGAAACAAACTGCACTAAATAAGGCAATACCATAAACAAATTACCAAATGAAGTATAGGGTTAGAGTTCCAATTGCATGATTAGGACTTACCTAAACTACATTTTTAAGGAAATTAATTTTGACTGGTCGCCTTGTGGTCAATTTTTTGACCCAGATTACTAATATAAACAGTATAAAAACTTGTCTTGAAACTATGGCAGCAACAATTATGGAGGTTGTGTTTCAGACATAACATCAACATCCAGTTAAAAAAATTGCTTTAAAACAATCTTACAAACATAAATTTGCACATACCTTGCCCTTGACAACAATATCTTCAGTCTGCAATTGTCTGATTCGTTCCCATGCAAGATCATGCTGAATTTCTCGCAGACTTAAAACCAGCCTGCTATTGTACTCGTCATGATCATAGATAAAAAAATCCTCTTCAACGCCCGGGAAAAGACCTATTTCTTCTGGGGTCCTAACATCATACAGACACGATTCCTCTACAGGCAAAAATGCGGGACCCTTTCCATTGATGTCAACCAATACCCCACTTGGATCTGCCATAATTATCATTCCTCTAACCTGTAAAGAATAACATTCATATTTGAGCATCACCTGCTATTCTGTGCCTTTGTTTGGAAGGAAATCAAAGACAAAAGAGCAAGAAAATAAAAGGTCACCTATGCAGATCACCAAAAAAATGGCATTAAACAAAGTATCAACCCTAAATAGAAAAGTGCAAAAAGAATGCAATTATCTCCATCTTATTTGAAGTACAATTGTACAAATTCAAACTTTCTATAAACAAAAGGGTTCTAAAGAAATTGCCAACAAATGCAATGGTGCCATTCTATTGAAAAAAAAGCCTACAGTTTCCTAGTTTTCCTGTTAGACATTGACACATCATTCCATTTTCAACAGAAGACAAAACATGCCCATGTACATGACTCTTTGTCTTCTGCATATTTATTAAAATAAGGCTTTTACTGTTTACACTAATATTATTCTTGCCATACATAAATGCCTGCATCCATGCCCCACCTCCACACACCTCCCCAAAAAATCCCTCCTCCCATCCATCCATCCAACCCCCATTTCTCATCTATTCAAGCATGTCAATCATCTGTTGGAGCAACACAACCATTTGATTGCCATTCCTCTACCACCTGGGCAAAAAGGATACCTAGTGCAGGAATTCTCAGAATATTAAAAAAATAAGAAAATCACTTTGTACATGTTATAGAGTTAATAAATAAGAAAATAATTCCCAAAAGTACTATTTTCAACTCAGTAACCCATAGTACTGCCAAAGAGAAGTTTTGTCTTGTGAGCATGTAGGGAGCTTGTGATAAGAAGTCAGTCCAGCAGAGCACACAAACTGCCCATCTAGAAGATTTAACTGTAATTGCATGACAAAAAATCCCATCACAAAGTTTGCACAGTAATTGTTTGAACTTTGATCTTTAAGGAAAAGTATTTTTGGCGGTACTAGGTATATATGAAAATTGTTTCAGAAAGTGCATTTGAGTAAGGAGCAGCTGCGAATTACTTTGTCAAAAGATGGGGAATCATCTCAGCAATATTTCGGTGATTTGCATATGCATAGACAGAGACTATAAACACAATGTGGTTTGATTAGTCAAAATTTGGAAGAGCCAATAGTAAAGACATTCAAATTCACCTTGTAAAGACAGAGGAATGAAAAATTCGCAACTGAAAAAATTACTTGAGAGTGTTTTCTCTGTGCAGTAATACTTCACCATTATCTGTCCAAGTTTGGTCCAACTAGCATATAGTCCCAACCATTTGGCTGAGAGATGGATGTAGAAGCAATCAAAGAGTTTACAATTTGACACTTGAGAAGTTTGTTTTGAAAATGTAGAAATCTGGCAGAGTGTGACACCATTAGGAAGCTCAATTATCCCAAGCATCACATTCTACTATCATTATTCATGTTTTCAGAGCTGCACACATTATTGCAAAGACAGTGTTGTTGAAAACAATAAAGGCCTCAGCTTTTGAAGAATACTACTCCCACTAAGCATCACAAAGTTATGTATAGCATTGCTATCAGAGATCTCTCAGAGAAGAGGAAGAAGCAGGAAGCTAAGTGGGTTGTGCAATCTAAACCTAAGAAATAAAAGCAATTCAAGAAGAAGAAACAAGAAGAAAAGGAGGTTAAGATAAAGACATTCCCAAAGGAGATGCAACAGCACCTTCATCTTGGAAACCTGATATACTAATGGTGGAATAAGAATCTGGATAAGCCACCAGTGGCAAAAGTTTATGAGTGCTTAACATTGGTTTATGACAAGACAAGCAGATTCCACAAGCATATCCTCATTGAAATGTTTTAAGTATAACGATGTGATTACAGAAAAATCAAGTGTCTCATTGCAAGGTCAGACCATTGAGGTTTCTTATGAACATGAGGAAAATTGAGAGGGCTCTTGAACTTCCCAATGAAGAGAAACAGGTCAAGAGAGGGATGCTCCCACAGCACAGAACGAAGAATTTATGTTGTACTTTTTTCAGAACAGACCTTCTGGATGACAGTTGCATATAGATTATCCAAGCAACCATAGATTGAAGGCCATTCATATGAACGAGTTGGACAGACAGTGTTTCTCGAATTTGCTACATTGTCAATTGATAGCTGAAACTGGGAACTTTGATCTTGTATTGTGGCTAAATTCCTTAAAAGCAAGGACTGAAGAAAGAAGATTTTAATTGGTGTGAATTTATTTGATCTTTTTGCCAAGATTAATAAATTATAATACCTAATTAGATTCCACCCATCCTAAATGTTACTCTATGCCTTAACATTGTTCTGATGGTATATTCTTATGTGATTACACTAAAGAGGGAGGAAATCAACAATTTTGTAATCACATTGAAACATCCAAGTTAGATTCCTATGGTTCACTAGGAGTTTTTGAAAATCTAAGTTGAAGTTGAAGATATTTGTGTATGAGGAATGGAATGCACTCTGAAAGACAAATCCAACAAATAAACAATTGCAATGACTATGCAATGAAAAGAAAGGGCAATTTTGGTTTGCAAGAGGAAAGAGCCTCAAGCTAGATATTTAGTCATTTCTCAACATCCTAAAGATTGATGATAAGGTCTCTAATGTTGATGATATCTTTGATGGTTGAGGAAGGGCATCTTCCGTACTAACTGTATGTTAAGTGGCAAGTGTTATAAGTTGATCATTGCTAGTCGCGACAAACAAATTAGTGTCCACATAGATGGTTTAGAAGTTGGAGTTGATTGTTGCACACCCCACACCATTCAAAGTTTCTTCATTGCAGAAGGGCAACAACTCACGGTGAAAGAGTAATGCCAAGTTACAATCTGCATTGGAGGATATGTAGATGAAGTATGGTGCAAAATGATCCTAATGCATGCATGCCATGCGTTGTTGGGTGGACCTTTCATGGAATGATAGATGCAAAATCCATAACAGAAGGAAGAACACCTTTGCCATCATTACGGATGTGAAGAATATTGAATTATTGTTGATTTAGGCTGAATAAGAGTGCAAAAGGCAAGGTGATGCTGATTTCAGCAAAGGAGTTTCTCAAAGAGGTGAGGGAATTGCAGGAGGACTATGCAGTAGTAGTCAACCCTGCATAGAAGCAAGTAGAAAAAACAGAATTGTGCAAATCTGACAAGCCAAAGATTGAAGTGCAACTCAGATAATTCACTTAAGCAATGGATGGTGAAATGCAATAGAATATTCACCAATGCACAACATATCTCATTGCATGCATTTGATTCTAGGTTCTAATTTACCGAACAAGATGCCACACAAGATGACCCTTGACATAAGCACAAGCTTAAATAGACAACTTGAGAAATTGTTCAAATGAGGTCTTGTTTGGGAAAGTATGAGCCCTTTCATGTTTCACATAGTACTTGCACAAAAGAAGGTAGGAGAAAGGAGGATGTGTATCTACTCTTCTGCAATAAACAAGATCACCATTGCCTATTGGTTCCCGTTTCTCCACATGGATGATCTCATGGATTGTTTAAATGGCATGCAATACTTTTCAAAGATTGATCTCAAGAGCAAATATCATCAAAATTAGAGTCAAAGAAGGAGATGAGTGGAAGTTTGCATTCAAAGTGAAAGAAGGCTTGTATGGATGGTTGGTGATGCCATTTCGGCTAACCAGCATGCCAAGCATGTTCATGAGGTTGATGAACAACATTCTGAAGCTTTTTTGGGCAAGTTTGTGTTCATGTATCTCAATGACATATTGGTGTTCAACAAGATGAGGGAGGAGCATCTTGCACATTTCTACCAGGTCTTTGCACACCTAAGGAGTGAAAAGTTCCACTACAAACCTAAAGAAGTGTAGCTTCATGAAGAAGAAGCTGACATATTTAGGATTCATTATATCTCAAGATAGATTGTGTATAGACCTGAAGCAATTCCACACAATTGGTGAGTGGCTGGAACCAAAGACACAATAAAAGTTCATAGTTTCCACAGGAAGTGAGCTACAAGAAGTTCATCAAGAACTTTAGTGATATTTGTGCATCCTTGATACACTGGATGCAAAAGGGGAAGAGGAGGGTGGGGGGAGGTGTCAATTGGACAATTGTCGCTGCTGAGAGTTATGAACTCTTGAATAAGGTTACAGAGGATCCT
Organism: Sequoiadendron giganteum; assembly: GCA_007115665.2. Classification (NCBI taxonomy): domain Eukaryota; kingdom Viridiplantae; phylum Streptophyta; class Pinopsida; order Cupressales; family Cupressaceae; genus Sequoiadendron; species Sequoiadendron giganteum. The sequence goes on from CM021102.1 coordinate 703,017,554, forward strand.
ATGCTAGCACTCTGAGATTTTGAAAAGGTTTTCCAATTCGATTGTAATGCCAATGGAAAAGAAACTAGCACAATATTGGGCCAAGAGGTTAGACCATTTGCATACTTCAGCAAGGAATTGAATGATGCTAAGTAAAAGTACTATGTATGTATATGACAAGGAGTTCTACACCATAGTTTAAGCTTTATGGAAGTGGAGGCATTACTTACTACCAAAGGAATTTGTGTTGTACACAAATCACCACATGCAAAGATTCATCAACAATTAGGCAAAGTTAAACTAGAGACATACGATGGATAGAATATTTGCACAATTACTCTTTTATTTTAAAGCATACAACTGGTGTAACCAACAAGGTTGCAGACACCTCGAGCAGGAGGCAAGCATTATTGTCCACAATAATAGTTGAACTAGTGGGCACAGAATTGAAGAAGGATTGTATGGCATAGATCCAAGTTTTGCAAATGCATGGCGTGTATGCATAGAGCATTCCGTTAGAGAAAAAGGCTAATTTGAAGATTATTTTGTGCAAGAGGGATATTAGTTCAAAAGACAAGAGTTGTGTATTTTTGTGTAGATTGATGAGTGAGAATCTCATTCGAGAGTTGCACAATGGTGGACTCAGAGGACACTTTGGCATAGACAAGACACGGGCCATGTTGGCAGAGAGATATTACTAACAGAGTTTGCATAGGAATTTACAAGAGGCTTCCACGAGAATGACTTTGGGCATCAAGCAAATTCTTTGTTTGGCCAAAAACTTTGAGTCAATATCCTTTGTGCATGTTCCCAAAGAATGGAACAGGGTGGCAGACTGATTAGCCAAATGGCCCTCTGAAGGGAAAAGTAGCTGAAATGCTACTGACTGAGGTGACTTGGACCAGGATAAATTTAAGCAGCTACTCAAGCTTATTGATGATGATCAAAGGGTGTAAAGTCAGCTTGTTGAGATTGGGATGGATGTGGCTTGGAAGAACCTATGATTCTTCTCGGGGTACTGATAGGTGGTTTTGTAGGATCCCGTGGTAGATCCCTCTTCTGCTGTATATTATGATGGCGGTTGTCATCTGGAAATCCTTTTGATGCATCTGTATTTAAGATTTCTTGAATAAATATTTATTTTTGCCAAAAAATTAAAAATAAAAATCCAAAGGTCACCCACAAAAAAGGGAATTTAGCTGTAACAACTATCCAAAGGTTATTACCAAAATAAAGAATTTGCTGCATAAAATGAATTGCAGCAGAAAAAAAGGAAGTAATCGAATGTAAATTAAACTAAAGGGAAGTAATTAATCAGATATAAATAGGAACTAAGGAAGGAAGTTCACTTAACATTTGCAAATTTATTCAATTCAACAAAATTAGCAATGAAAGCTTAATCACGGGGAAACATAGATAGGAAAACGCCATAACGATGTACGTAGTATAAATCAAAAACAACTAAATTCCGTTAGGGTTTCTAAGGTTAGTATGTCCGAAAACAAAACAACTGATTCAACATATAGAAACCAAAAAAAAGAACTCTCACCTTAGTACCGAAGTCGTGATTAGTGTCTAGTTCATCGATAGCAGCGGCAAACTCTTCGAGAGTGAATTCCACGCCTTCCATTGGATTTTCATCTACTCTCTGCCTCATCAGTTCAATTTCGTCCATCATCCTCTCCCTATCTTTCGTATCTGCATTGGAAATCGCCACTCTGCAGAAGATGTCTCTACCCCTGCTTCTGATGTTTATTTTATTCTTTCTCAGGCATTGGCGTGGGCTTGTGCAATACGATTTACTGTGGGCTTTTCTGCTAGGGAAAGCCCATGAGCGACTTAATTGGTGAGTTGCTACTGCCGCTGTTGCTGCCATGCCCACAGCTACTGTAAGTGGACTTGTTCTGGATTAGGAATTGAATTTAAAGTTCGATGCAAATATAAACCATTGTATTAAAATACAGATATAAAAACAGTCGGGTAAGATAAAACAAGCTTGTAGCCACTCATTTTTGGTTTTCAAATTGTGATGTAGCGATGCTTGAGATGAGCACCATTTTGTCAGTGGGGCTCTTTTTAAAATTTATCCCTCTGAAATAGAAAGAGAAAAAGATAACGTTACCATTTTGTCAGTGGGGCTCAGTGGGCCTCTTTTTATTAGTTCATGTCTAAGGAATTATAGGCACGTCTTTTTCTTAATAAGTTATTAATAACTTTGATTTAAACAAATGAAATTTTATTTTTATTTTCTATTTGACAAATATTTGTATAATTATAAAATAAATATGCAAAATATTTAACAAAACAAATATCAAAAATTAATTTTCTGAAATGTAATTGGCTCAAAATTTTTGAATGATAAGGGCGGATTTTCACGGAGCATAAATTTTTTATTGCAGATTTTTAAGATTTTTCTGCCACAAAGACTATAATAAAAAAAAAATATTGAGGTAATTTTTTAAGGCACTTTTTCACTACAAAGTATTTTCCCACCACAAAGTTAAACTATTATTCAATGGATTTATTAGAATTATTTTTCATTTAACAATTAATTATTTTTATGCATTCTAAATATTTATTTATTTGTTATATCTTAAAATATAATTAATAAACTATTATATAATATATATGAAAAATAATCTAGTCACAAATTAAAATATATACTATATAATATACATCATCTAATACATAATTTAATATATTATTAATGTATGATATTATAAAATTATTTTTAATATATTATATATTATATTAATATATTAAATTATCATGTAATATATTAATTTAACATTATATTATAATATATATATTCAATATAATATGAAACATATATAACATATATAATTTAATATATTAGATAATAATTTTATAATATTATATTATAATTTTTAGTTTATGTTAAGAAAATTATAAGCCAGACGTGAATCAAATGTGCAATTTTTTTATGTAAATTTGTTTACAAATTATTTATTTTTTTCATATTTATCTTTTTTAAAGTAGAGATGCAATTTTTTAAACTTTAATATTTTTGAAACTTATTTATCATGAATTTTATTGGTCTAAAATTTTAAGGGATATGGGCCACAAATATTTTTCCACCACAAAGTTAAATTATTATCCAACAAATTTTCATCTTAAACAT